>JABSTQ010010904.1:550000-730000 GCA_013358835.2 Ixodes persulcatus
TCAACAAGGTATTGTTGAGCAATTTTCTTTCCAGATAAAACATAAAAGTTACTTTATTGAAGGGAATAAAAAGGACGGCGAATGAATTTTGGAAATTGTTCTCTTTTAAATAGTTGAAGTCGACCTCACGATTCCGTATTTATTACCCAAAATCAATTCAATTAATTAAATTCGTCGCGGTTTCATTACTCAGACAAATAAACCCTTATGCCCGTGTCCCACTAGAGCGACAGACAGAGACAAAAGACAGCGACAAGCCTCAAACCCATGCAGCATGCTCGCGATGGTACCTTTGGCAGGCGTTTAGTCGTTCGGTGCTCGTGAAGTAAGCACGAGCGATTGCAAGCCTGCCAAAGATACCCTCGCGTGCATGATGCTCGTGTTTGAGCATAGCCTCCTTTATTCTACAAAGCCTCTCAAATGGCGAAAGACTGGTTTGAGGCTTGTCGTTGTCTTTTGTTTCTGTATGTCGCCCTAGTGGGACACGGGCATTAGCGTTTTTATCACGTGTCGCCCAGAAACTTATTTATTGAGTCAAATGGCTATCTTGCACCGCAACACACAAACATCAACAGAACAGCTAGCAAACCTTTCCTGTGGTAGCTCCGTCAGAAGACTGAGGTCTTGATAAAGACAGGGATACAGACGCATGATACTACACCGAAACCTATACTCTCTTAATTGCACAATTCCGCTCGCGTAGCGCCCCCTACGACAAGCAAATGGCATAAAAAGTTCTCGATTTGATGCCTCTTGACATCGCTCAAGACTTCACGAAGTCTCTCGAGCCACGGCCAAAACAAAACACGTACCAAAACGGTAGTATAGAAAAACTATATATAAAAAATAGACGAACACGCACACATGACATTAACGGGAGCAAGCCACAAATGCTGCATAACGGAAAGCACTTGTGGAAGCCGACAGCGCGTTCACTGATGGAAGCGGAATTCGACCTTGCAAAGTATTGGTTTGGAGCAACCACTGACGCGTTTGGAGCAGGTGCCAACATCTGTTAGCACATGACTTAAAAATAAAAAAAAATAATTGCATCGCTAAATCAGCTCATCTTTGATAATGACTGAGGGTTCCTCTTTGACACTGGAGCATATTACGTATTACCTTTCGTAATAAAAATAGATAGGGCGCCAAAGGAACACAGAACTTTCTTCTCAAAAATAGGGCTCTGGTCAGAGTGGGTTCTGATTACAATAAGGATGAAAAATGAATCGTAGCGCAACGCTTCAATTGTGATAAAGTTTCTCTCCTCTTCCACTTTTACACACAGTAGATTTAGGCTGTAAATATAATTTCTCTAAAATGCAGGCAATAACCAGCATATCCGCTAACACGTCTATTTACAAAAAAGCGTCCCCAAACCTACCAAACTCAAGATTAATAAGAATTGCAAAAACACTCACCCACAAATATTAGAAAAACCTACACGTATGCTTTACAAGCGACACTGCTCTTTAGCGCCGTTGGAACCAGGGTAAAGTCGAAGTTCGCTGCTCTTTCAATCGACAGCTGCAGGGAAACTACATTGACAAAGTTGACTACCGTATTTATTCAAATATACCCGCGATTTTATTTTTTTTTTTACTTTTTTCTCGGCGCAGCTTTTTAAAACTGGAGATTAACCTACAATCAAGACCGAAGAAGATACACTTGCAATGGTTCTGATCATAATTTCCGAGCCTATCGCGCTAACCCAGGCGCTCCCCCAGGTCAGCCGCTGCTCCTAGAACTTCCGTGCAAAGCGGTGAAGCTCGACGCGCGTGCGCTGGTGAGAGGCAGCACTGAGGCATGCGGCAGATATGATAATCAAGTGATCTCATGCGGATTACGAGACCCCGTTTCTCTTATCACAGTAGCCGCCATACTACTATTTTGCAATATCTTCTCGCGACTTTCTGCTCCTGACATCGCCGACGTCGTTTGGAAATTTAGACGACGTCGGCGATCAACCGGCAACAGCGCTTGACGAACAATCTCTATACTACTTCGTTTCACCTTAAGTCGACGCTACAGCCGACACTACGAGTCAATGGAACCAATCAAACAGCATCAAAGCGCGACATCATGGCATTCGTAATCTCCATGAACGTGTTCTTTCATGCGACCAATAAAGTGCAGCGAATGCCCCCTGACTTGCGCTCTTAGTGTGCGTTTGTGACAGTGTGACTGTGTTCGAGCCTTCGACTGCGCCAGATCCGTGCCACCCTTCTCAGAAACGAATGCACTCTTTGACGTATTTTATCTTTTAAATACAGGACTCGGGTATAACAGTGATATCTCTTTATTTGACAGTGCTCGTTCTGACAATTTACAATTAAAACACCTGATAAAAAAAAACAGTGATGAGTATGCTTACTTCGAGCCTTCGTGGCCATATATTTTGGTCTGACGCCCATGAAGCGCGCTCTTCCGCTAAACCGAAACCAGGCTCTGTTGGACCCCGAGTGAGTACTCCCCTTGGGGCAGGATGGAATCGCCCGGAGCGCGCGCAGCGCCCCCCACCCACCGCCGTCTCGTCCACGCGCTCCCAGTGGGTCTTTCATATTGCAGGGGACTGTACGGCCGATCCGCCCCTTTAGGTTTATCCAACTGAAATGAACGCGTAGCAAAACAACAGGACCTAAAGACTCGGACAGAAAAGATGTTCGTCGAAACTGCAGATAGGAACGCGTAGCTTACACAAAGTGAGGTTCTACGTCAGTCGGGTTATTTTTCTACCATGCCAAAATAAACAGGCGTTGCCTTGGGTCGCCCTATGTTTGCACGAACTCAGCCTCACGTGCCAACCAAAAAAAAAAAAAAAAATAGGAAGAGCTGCGTGTTCGCACCCGCTTTAGCTGTCGTGAAAATAATTAGAAGAAAAACGAAATCAAGGAACAAATGTGTGCTGTGTCATTATCCGAAGAACACAGCCACCGAATGCAACAGGGCAGTTTTATTTTTGTTTTGTTGAAGGGACGACCTATTCGGGCAGCAAGTCGTCTGCTTCTTGCGCAGGAGTTGCGGTGACGTCAGAATGACGCCGGGCCACGATTGGCTTTGATTGGACAGATAGCGGGAAGACCTCAATGATAGATGCCTTGAGGTCCTACCAACTATTTCTTTTTTTTTTTTTTCGGACAGCCAATAAGTATGGCGTTCTGACACCACCGCAACCCCGGTGCAAGCAGACGAACTTGCGATCCGCATTGCTTGTGCACCGGCACGGGATTAACAGCGACGAGGATCCGGGTCTAACATTACGATTTATTACTTTCAAAACAAACCGCCCTCAAAACTTTGCCTTCTATTAAATAGTAAAAATGAAATCTTAGGGGTAAAAAAAAAAATAAAAAAATAACACGGTTCTTATATCGCTCAAGGGGGGCAAACGGCATACAGTAAATTCAAAATAGAGCCAACCCTGCAGCAAGATCAAAAGTTCAAGCTCGTTTACGCAAGACACTGACGTGGGGGTGGTATTTTAGTTTCATTTGTTTTGCACTTAATTTTAACGAATCCGAGCGCGGCTGACGCTACGAGACAATGGGGTTAACTAACCAGCGCCGAGAATGAAGCGTCATTGTGCCCCTAAAGCGATTTCGAAAAAAGAAAGTACACTTTACGTTTCCAAATATCATTTACATTGCATAGGTTTGCGCTGTCGCACGTGCTTTCGAAATGTTTCAAAACATTTTAGTGAAAAACCCGAGACTGAGGTATGACAGACGACGACAAAACGTTCATTTCACGCGAGAAGGCAGTTACATCAACGTTGCGCATATTTTCAAGAAAAACACGTCCGTACGTACCATGAAGCTTTAGCTGAAGACACCTTGCAACCACGATCCACCGCTCAAAGCATTCAGAAACTACAGTGGGCAGGAACCAGACCAAATTCACCAGATAGGCAGATGATTATGAATTACATGGTTGCCGGCTTGATTAATGTTTTCTGGCTAAAAATAGTCATCAGCTTGATTATACTTCGTTTCAGCTTAGGTCCGAGCGCGGCCGATGTTATGAGTCGAAGGGCCAATCAAACAGCGAAAGAGGCACAACGTGATGAAGTGCTCTCTGCAGTTGATAGTACCAGCCAGTATTCGCCGTCTCTCTTTTTTTCGTGCTCCTCCGCCGGCTAGTCCTATCAAGCGCAAAGACCACGCCATGACGTTGTGATTTTTGTGCTGTTTGATTGGGCCTTCGGCTCATAACATCGGCTGCGCTCTGACCTAAGGTGAAACGAAGTTTGGTTCTAAAAGTTTTCGACTGATACGAGGTGTGATCAAAAAAAGGTTTGAGACTGATTTGTAACATAAAAAGAGATTGCAGCACAGTGATGCGCTCGCAGCAGGCGAAGACAGGTACCTTTTTGCGTCATTATGCCAAATTGCGTCACTCTGTGAACATTCGGAACTGCGCTACGCGAGCTTGTTTGACCACATGCAAGAGCATAGAAAGCGTCCATTTTACATCAAACCGGGCAAATCTAAAACAGACCTCTGAAATGAATTAGAAGTAGGGGTGTCGTGAACCGGTCGAGGTTAGAGTTCGACCAGCTTCGACTTTTTCGAACTTCTTGTGAAACGTTCGACAAAGGTTAGACTCAGATTCGACTGCTATGCGCATGCGCGACAGGCTGGCCAGTTGGCTTCGGATTGGATGGTGATGGCTAAGGGATGAATTAAGGGCAGCACTGATTGTGTGTAGTGTCGGTTCTGGCCGTTGTCTCTGCGGCCGGCTCCAGGCGAAATAAGAATGATCTCTAAGCCAAACCGAAAGTGTACGAAAAAAAAGGGAAAACAAAGGAAGAAGAAAAAAAGTTTATATCATTGACATACTGCTAACGACTTTTATTTTCGCGGGCTCAATATTTCGCGAACTTTGCGGAGTGCGGGTTTCGGGAACATTTCCCTGGCACAAGATTTCGCGATTGGGAGTGGTATGCTCTATTTTTCCAGTCGCGAAATTTAGGTCACAAGTGCAAGCATGGCGTTTCGACTGATGCCCCATGCATGCAAGCATGTGCAGCATGCGCTTGATGGTAGCTTTGCCAGGCTTCACGAGCGGAGTGGCAAAAATGTGCCACTGCGCTCGTGCGGTAGCTTTGGCAGGGCTATCTTTCACAAGGTCACTGGTGGCCATGTGTGCTCTTCCGTCAGTGCTGACAGCAAGCTTTCCGCCAGATTCCTTTCGCCCCGTCAAAATCGTTATTCATGCCAGACGATAAGTTGCTTTATCTACATATCGTGTTGATGACTATAGACCTTTCCAAAAACGAGCTTGTGGCCGGTGCCATTTTGAGCGTTCGTGCGTATGGCGCGTGCTTTGCTCGCTTTCCGAAGCGACGAACACGCACGTGCTGGGCTGTGAAGATCGCACGCTGGACTGTGATTTTGTAAACATTAGAAAGGTCTATAGACCTTTCCAAAAACGAGCTTGTGGCCGGTGCCATTTTGAGCGTTCGTGCGTATGGCGCGTGCTTTGCTCGCTTTCCGAAGCGACGAACACGCACGTGCTGGACTGTGAAGATCGCACGCTGGACTGTGATTTTGTAAACATTGGAAAGGTCTATACATCAGGGCCGGTTTGCTGATCAATGCGGGTATCTCTCCCGCATTGATATATATATATATCATAGAAGGCAGTGCCACTGTCGAAAAGTCGACGGACGTCAGGCCCCTTGCTTATTTTTATTTTTTATTCTTAATTTTTTATCCTATTTACCATTTAACAATTTATTTTTGTAATTTCTTGTGTTTAACTTTAACTTGTATTCCGTCCTTTGTCAAGTTTTCTTCCCCGCGTAACTAGCGTTCTTGTGCCTAGCCTTGATTATTCTTGTCAACAAATACAACTTTTTTCCGGCACTTCACCCTTTCTTTCTCGTGTGGCTTTTTTCACCATTAAATTAGATTTTTATTTTTATCATCCTACGGCTGCTGTGTCTGCGCACCCTGCGTGTGCCTATATATCAACGAATGCATTTGTAAACCTTCGCCACTTTATCTCTCTCTCTCTCTCTATATATATATATATATATATATATATATATATATATATATATATATATATATATATATATATATATATATATATATATTTCTTTTTTCGATATCAAGGCTCAAAGTTTGGTTTCAGGCGTCTACGACAAAACCGAAACTATCTTCTAGAGGGATGGGAACACTGATCATCAGTAGTAGGGCCGCGACGTGACGTCATCGTGGTGCTGTGGTACGCGGCACACTGGGTACAACCAATCAACCGCAGCTCCACAGGGAAGTCACGTCGCGGGGGTGCTGCGCCACCGTTCTTTGACTTAAAGCTAACCCGATTGCCGCCCGCTAGAGAGCGGCCACCTTCTGGCTAAAAATGCCATGGACGAGCTCAGCTCGTCCAGTGGTTTTTTCGGTAGCCCTCAATTCCACGGACGAGCCTGGCTCGTCCGAACAGTTTGCGGCGCTGATCATAGATGGCAGCACTCGTTGTAGCAGGCGCTTTCTTTTTTTTTTTTTTTTTTTAACGCCACCGCTGATTTTTGCGTAATAAACTTTTGAAATTTCATCAGTAATAGTAGAGGAATAAGACTTCTAAATAAAAGAAATATATGGCACTTTTAGGTTACTTTAAGAAAAAAAAAAGTGGCACTCAAAGGGGCCCTGCAAGGACTTTACTGGTTTTTAATTTGCACCAAACCTAACCGCACTGAACGTAGCAACCTAATGAAACTTTTCTTTTCACGAATTTCACTTTATTTTAAAAGTTATAGGCAAATTAAAATTACAAAAACAAGCAAAAATTAACTTCCTTCATTACGTCCTTGGACGCTTGAGTGGCCGTGAACTAGAGGGATAGTGAGCTCAGCGAGCGCTCGCGTCTGCCGCACTCCGTGTTGACGGCTCGAGAGGTCGCCACTAAAGCATGTTCTGGAGAGGCTGTATGAAGCGGGCAGCCAGTGCGGCTGGCATTGCATTTTCTGCGCGATTAAACACTAATGCGTACGGCAGTCCGCTTTTTAATCCGTCAAAAATTTCGATATGGCCCGTGCAAATGACGATTAATGAGCTCCCTTCACATCATCGGTGCAAAAACCTGACTGTCTCTGCGCTTAGGTACGGGCAGTGCCATACAGATATGACTCTAATGCTGCCGGCATTTACTAAGCAGATGGACTCGCTCGCTCAAACTGGTGTCTCATGAACCCGTGATGAAGAAACGTTCCACTCGAAGATAATATTTTTTTCTGGTGAAACCCGTAGCGTCTGTTGGTTTAAATTGTGTTATTTTTAACCATAAAATTTGTTGGTTAATTTTGCAAGTAATACTCCATCTAGTAAAAAATTCATTTATTTTTTCAACGTCCTTTTTTTTACATAAAATATGTACTTTTAATTCCTAACCTGCTTACAGCTACACATGTGGATCAGTGCCTCATAATGACATTCAAAATTTGAGCTATTTTTCATTCATTTCTGCAGTAACAGTAGTTGTGTAATCATAGAGAGTTCCTGTGGGAATTTTCTTTTTGTATAATTTTGTAAGTTATAGCTTAAGTTGTTTCTGTTCCAGGTGTACTGCCTCAACACTTCAGCTGATGCGCCAACCAGTGCTCTTATGCAGAACAGGGTACAATTACAATGGCTACTTGGGGTGCAGCTATTGTATGCACCCAGGCAAGTCTGTTGAAGGTAAAATAATTAAGTTATATATGATACAGGGGACCCAAAAAACTATATTGACAGGCCCGTAACATAATGTTGCGGCCTGTATCGGCCACGGAGTTCTGGATCGTCCAGCTGTTCCGGTGAGTTGCTATCAATAAAGAGTGGGAAGGGGGGGGGGGGGTGATCTTTTATGTACTATTAATGTACTATGTACTATTTTATGTACTATTATCTCTTATGTACTATTAATCATGGTTATGCTCCAAATCTACTCTAAAGCGCCGTTCACACTCTTGCGAGTCGCGACCGAGTAAGACCAAGAGAGATCAGACCGGTTTTTAAGCCTTTTGCGACCGGTCCTAAGAGATCGCAAGAGCCTTAAAAACCGGTCTGGTCTCTCCCGGTCTTAAGGCCCGTTCACACTCTCGCGACCGAGTAAGACCGAGAGAGACCAGATCGGTTTTTAAGCCTCTTGCGATCTCTTAGGACCAGCTCCGCTGCAGCGCATCCGGCCCTAAGAAGTCGCAAAAGGCTTAAAAACCGGTTTGGTCTCTCTCGGTCTTACTCGGTCGCAAGAGTGTGAACGGGCCCTAATTAATAGATCACATGGGAGCACGAATAGAGCAACGCTGTGGAGCAAAAAATGGTTTTCGAAGGCAAAAGTACAAGACGGCGAGAATGAAAATCTTTGAAGCGCGGCTCATGTGGTCGTGTGCAATCTGTTGACCAATCACAATTAGCTGCGAGCCGCGCTCAAACGTCAAGTGCAATTAAGTAGGTTGATAATGAGCCAGCACTGATCAGTGATGAGGAGCTGTTTTGCGCGGTATTCTGTAAATCGTCTAGCGACGGAAAAAAGACGTACCTCCCCCCCCCCCCCCCCCTCCCGCCCCCCCCCCCCCTTTTCCGTCGCTACTGGACGCTGGATCAAGCTCGTTTCTGGACCGCGAGTGCCGCGAGTATACAGTCGTCAGAGTAAAGTAAGACGCTGATCCAGAGGCACATACGGCTTCTCGCACAATGCACTCGCAAAAGACATCCACACGGCGTCGATTCTTGATGGGTATCTAAGCGTGCAAAGGCACAGAGGCACAGCACAGGAAGCTTTGAACACGTTGCGAGACCGGCGAAACTTGCTTTCAACGAGTTGTGCCCTATTCCTGCGGCGCTGCACTTTCGTAAAAATTTCCACGTGTTCTCAACGGCAGTGTATCACGGCTCACACAGGGTCTTAAAGAACGTCTTCGGCGAATGACGACGAACGAGTAGAAAACGTGTCTTTAGCACGCTGCCGCCGGCCTCTGCAACGTTAGCAAAATGAAAAGAAAAAAAAAAAAGAAACAGCATGCAAGATGGCCGTCCGGTGGCCGCACTCGCCGAGCGGGGATACGCAATCCAGCAATTGTCATTGAGATCAGTGGCCAGGACCAACAACGTTACGATGTCGTCACATGCCGCACGCGTTCGGCATCACGGGGCGCCCTCGTAGGTGGAGGAGGCTTCCGCGTCGTCCGGTTAAAATATGACGCACTGATATTTAGTTATTCTCTCCGTACCCGCTGGGTTGCCCGAACCACAAGAGATGTGGAAACCGCAAAAAAGGTAGACGCTTAAATAGGATTGCAGGAAGCATCTACCTTCAAACTGAACAACGAATCCAACCTTCATGAAGAAGGACTTGGAGTTTTCAAGAGTGACCTTCCAAAAGCCCTACCCTCTTCTTCACTTGATAGTCTTGCGGACAGCAACATCGAGAAGCAACTGTTGTTTAGAACAAGGGACTTTGTTAGATTGAAACGTGTGAGGTTGTTGTAAAACGCTCGTGCAATGTGGGGTAACAGTTAGGGATGCCGCGAACTTTTTTCGACCGAAGGTTCGATGATCGATTTAAGCGGTTCGAAAGGTTCGAAAGATTTCGAATGTTCGAACTTCCCCTATCGAGAAATTCGACGGAAGTCGAATTTTCGAACTTGTTAAACTAAGAAGTTCGACGCTTTTCAAAATTTCGAACTTCGCACGTTCAGAAATTAAATGTTTTTCGTACCTTCGAGCTTATTACACTAAAATGTTCGATCCTTTTCGAACTTTCGAACCTATTACGCTGCAAAATTCGATGCTTGTCGAACTTTCGACCTTGATAAACAGAAATATTCGATGATTTTCGAACTTTCGAATTTCTTGCACTAAAAAGGTCGAAGCTTTTCGAACTTTCAAACTTCCTACGCTAAGAAATTCGATAAGTTTCGAACTTTCAAACTTATTTATCTAAAGAAATAAAAAAAAATTCGAACTTTCGAATCCTGAGAAGTCAGAAGTTCGACGAACTTCGAAATTTTAAGGTAAAAGTTCGAAGGTCGTCGAACTTCGAAAGTCCGGCGGGCGGTATCGTTTGGATTCAAGGAGTGAGGTACATTCGTAATATTTTTTTTTTTCTCGAATTTTTGCATGCGGTATTGAATTCCTTGCGAAAGACATTGCCGTTTATTTCAATGTTCTGGCATGCTTAGTTTTAAAGAAATTAATTCCCGAAGGAGCGAGGAAGGATGAAGGGTTTTTGACAATTGTCGTTTGTGCCATATTTGAAGCGCGCTATAGCCGAAGCTATTTGTGGTAGAGATGTTAAACTTTTTTAAGAATGATCTATGTATAGCCTAGGTAATTGTCGTCCTAAGATATGATTATTGTTGTTCAAGATGAGTTTCGAAGAAATGTCTAAACTTGGTAATTTTTTTCGTCTAAATTGTTTGAGGTATCGCATTTAAATTAACACCACAGACAGTACATATCATTGCCACCTGCAGAATACAAAATAATGTATTCATTGTTTTTTTTTTTTTTTTTACGCTGAGGAATAAATTAACTCATGGGGAAAGATTTCTAATATTGTTCAGTTCAGCACGTCATTGAAAAAGAAAAATCCATTTTTTTTTTCTAGTTTTCTCATGTTACGTTTTTGGGACGTGTTTCTTTCAGCCTGTACACGCTTTTGGTAGGAGAAACTTGTTTCAGAGTTCTGGGCCTCTGAATATGCAAGAATATAACACTTCCGGCAGGATCTTGATAGTTCTTTTTTTTTTCCAGCTTTTCATCCCCGCATTTATTATGTTTATTTATTTATTTTTTACCAATGGCACAATTATTTAGGTTGAAAAGACATAGCTTTGAACTTCCGAACCACTAAGCATGTGACGAGCAGTGCCTTCTGACAACAACTTTCTAACAATAACCATCTACGCAATCTTTTATGCAGTGAAGAGCGACAGTAGCCATGCATATGCATAAGTAATTTTAGATTAAAATAAGCTCGACAATATCTGTTGGGGGAGGGGGGGGGGGACTGGAGCCCCCCCCCCCCCCCCCCCCCCCCTCCTCTTTCCCCCCGTTTTTCCTCTGCCGACGCCACTGGTATGGTAGAACGCTCCTCGACCTCGAGTTGTGTCGGTTTCCGTGCTTTTTGCGAGGCGATTCCTCCGTCCCAGAAAATAAACCTCCAGAACAATTACGAACTAAACAATTGTCGAGGTGCAGGCGAGCTGGTGTATGTTGATCATGATGCCAAATCCTGAGACTGGAAGTGAAATTTGAAAGAAAAAGTGTAAGACAGAAAAAAGGGGACAGGACAACGTCTCAAACTCAGCTCAGTTGAGTTTGAGACGTTGTACTGAGCTGAGGTTTCAGCTGAGTTGAGTTTGAGACGTTGTCCTGAGCAGAGACGTTGTCCTGTCCCCTTTTTTCTGTCTTCTTACACTCCTTTTTTTCAAATTTCATTCCCAGTCTCTGGATTTTGCATCATGTACAAACTAAACTTACCATACGCCAGCGTCACTCGGGCGGCGTTCGATCGGATTACTACCAGCGTGCAAGGAAATAGGGAGGCAGTTTGCCAGATAGCTTCAAGGTTTTTCTGAGCCTCAACTACCTGCCTGCCCCTGGCCGTTTCGAACTGGATGAATATCGTTAAACAGTGCGTTCGTGTGATCACTGCTGCGTGATGCACGTTAAAGACCCCCCCTGGGCTGGCGGTCACAATCACACGTCACTCTGCACTGGCAAATATTCCAGCACATCCGGGACACTCGTCGTCTCATTTAATTGCCTGACCAACTTCGCGCAGACTAAATATCACACCCGGGCTTTTCTAAACCTGATTTCGTGAAAACCAGTGAGGCGTGAAAACGTTATTTGAAACTGAAACTGTGGAGGAACATGAAAACCGGACTTCGAACTTTGCACACTTGGACTTGAAAGAAATTCGAAACCTTCGAAGCTTTTTTTTTTTTAAATTTAGCCCTAAAAGAGAATCGAAACCTTCGAACTTTTCGACCTTTCGGTAGAAAGAAATTCGAAATCTTCGAATTTATCGACCTTTATGTCTATGAAAATTCGAAACGTTCAAATTTTTCGAATTTCAGATCCAAAAAAAAATGATATCTTCAAATTTTCGAACTTCAGATCCAAAGAAATTCAAAATCTTCGAATTTTTTGAACTTTAGATCCCAAGAAATTAAAAACTTTCGAATCTCTCGAATTTCAAGGTAGGAAAGTTCTAAATCTTCGAATTTCTCGAACCTCAAGTAAAAAAGATATTCAAAATAATTGAACCCGAACTTGTAAAAACCGTGAAAGCTACGAATTTTTTTAATTCGAAACTCCACGGTGTCTTGAAGTTGCGAACTTTTCGATTTCGAACCTCGGTACGGTCGAAAATATTGAAATCCTTCGAATTCGAACCTCAGTTCGGTTCTAAAATATCGAAACCTTTCGAATTCGAGCCTAGGGTGGTTCGCGGCACCCCTAGTAACAGTACATTTGGCTCTTCTGAATGGCCAACCACAAACATGAATATGGTTAAAAGCTGAGATTTTGAAGGGTGAATATATCAACAAATGAAACGCTGCTTGCCCTCGTTTTCGTTTCCTGGTGCTTATCCATCACGGCATTCAAATTAGTATGTTCCCGTTTGATGAGATAGATTAAAACAAAAAAGAAAACTTTCCTCGATCTAACTAAATATGGTAATCAGAAAGATACAGATGTAACGTATATGTAACGTTCCTTTTTTTTTTTTTTTTTACTTTAACGGGAACGCGCACACCTCTGACGCGCACACCTTTTATCTTCGTTTTCTTTTTTTACACCCGCGCGTCGACTGTAGCGCCGCCTGGTTTGGCCCAAGATAGCGCAGTCAAAGGCTGAAAGACACGCAACTACATACACACAGGCTAAAAGCGCGCTGTCACGGTCTACCAGCCGCGAAGGATGTGCTCGAAGAAAGACGATGAAAGCCGTGACGTTGCACAGTCGGCGTTATTTGATTGGCGCTACGAGCTCATAGCATGCACTGCACTCCGAAAGCATAGGCATTCCTTCTTCCTTCTCCTCTGACGCGTACACCTTTTGTCGACGGTAGCGTCGCTGGCGTCGCCTACTTTGGCCCAAGATAGCAGGCGGCATTCTTCAAAGGATGTCGCTACTTTTTGTATGAAGGGGCTTTAGGTTGACGTCATGCCCCCTCCTACCCTTCTAATCTCCTTGCTCAGCTCGGAGCAGCCGAGAGTTCAGGCGCATGCGCTCACGCCTCTCGCTCTGCGCCGCGGGCTGATTGGCTCAC
Source organism: Ixodes persulcatus (assembly GCA_013358835.2). Classification (NCBI taxonomy): domain Eukaryota; kingdom Metazoa; phylum Arthropoda; class Arachnida; order Ixodida; family Ixodidae; genus Ixodes; species Ixodes persulcatus. The sequence goes on from JABSTQ010010904.1 coordinate 563,273, forward strand.
TCGGGAGAGGGACGTTACCACGACGAGATCATAGACTGGCCAAACTCTCCCCATATATGGCTCTGGCCCGGATGTCACCGTCGACGGGCTTCGTTTTTAATTCTGGGAGAATATTAGTTTTTTTTTTTTTTTTTTTTTTGATCGGCGACCCTGGGAACTGAAGGGGCCAAATAATAAATTTTAATATGTTTACTAAAAAAAAGTCAGTAGATTTGTTTTTTCAGTGAATCAGTACATAGGCTGCACTGGCGTCACATCGCATACTTTTGACCACCATGTAAAAGGAGGAAAGGGAAGCTGCTTTTGTAAGAATTTTGAGTGACGGGCTAATCTTCTATAATTTTCTGGGAGGAGAATAGCGACGCCTGTGCAAATCCGGGAGGCACAAAAGAGGGTCCTGATAAAGGTGTATCCACACGACGGACCGGGCCGCGGACCGATTGATCACGTGATGCGCGGCCCGCGGGCCGCCCGGCTGCAATGAGCATCCACACGGCGGACCAAAAGAGCAGACGACAGAGCGAACGGGCCGGTCTAACCCTCGACCTCACAGCTCCGCCAAACGCATGCCGCGAACTGCTTTGAGGCTATTTGTAAGGAGCCAAGATGGAGGTTAAACGAAAGAGACGTTTGGCCGCGGTGGCCTTGGCGTTGACTACTTAGGACGAGGACGTGCATGGGACATCTTTAGATGATTATTTGAGTAGTCGTCGCGACTATTGTCCCACAGAACGGGGAATTGCTCCATGAGCACGATGAAGTAAAAAGTTGCATCGTCGCACAACAAAAGGTTCGTCTTCTTCGTCTTCAACAGTTGGCGCCAAAAGAAAACGACTTTGGATTTGGATTTCAATCCAAACAACAAAAGTCAGCTTGTTGCCAGACTTAGCGCTTCAATTATACTAAACACGCCGCGGTCCGCCGCCAAGGTCCGGGCAAGAAAAGTCGCTTGGCATTTCTCAGAAGCGCGGGCCGCGGACCGCCGGCGGACCTCGAATACCGGTGACGTAAGATCACGTGATGCACGGCCCGCGGACCAAAACAGCAATTTGGTCCGTCGTGTGGATACACCTTAAAGGGCAACTCCGCTTCATTTTTGGTTTTGAAAAAACAATGCAGTCCTCTTCAGTATCGCCTAGGAAGACCACACGTCAAATATTACGACGCAGTTCTGTCTAAATGTTTCTTAAACGGTCCGGCAAACTTTGCAACTCGCCAAGTTGCCGAAATCGGCTGACTCGAGCGGGCGAATTCAGGCGCAACCAACAGCGCAGTCAAGGCTACGGCATGGGCAGAGCCAACATTGAGCTAAACGTCATCTTCATGGCCCCCTTTTGCTTGTTTTTACCTCTCCGATCGAGCGTAGCGCATGACGTCAGCAACGTTGCCTCTCTGCGCTCAGCGGTGTCCACGTGATTGGCGTACGCGCCTGCGCAGCGCGCTTCTTGGGAGCAGACCGGCCGCCCGCCGTGGTCCCGCCGTTACCGCCGTCTTTCGCGTCACAACCACTGTCGTCGTCTCACCGTTTGTGATTATTGTCTCTCGGAGTTTCGTCCACACTATGAACACCACGTGCGCAGACTTATGCCGCAGTTGTGCAGACGTCGTCGAATGCCGTAGACACCAAAACGTGGCGAAGAGTGCGGTACAGAGCAGACGACACTCGCGCCTGCCACACGCCCGCCCCCATCCCGCCCGTCGTTGGGCCGAGGATCACGTGACATCTAGTATCACGTGATGGCCATGTACTTGGCGGCCCGAGGCCACTGTTGCCGGACGGAGCCGAAGTTTCGGTTTCGATTTCCGCTCGCGTTTAAAATTAGATTTAAAAATATATATCCCATTTTTTGCGAAGCAAACGACGTAGTGTCTTTTACTAGGGCTTTTTGATTCGAAATCACTCATTATCCCGAAATCTTCGGAATTGAGCGGAGTTGCCCTTTAAGAGGGGAGCTCCTTCTTGCCCTCGTCTCTGGTGGTCATCGGAGCGCACTTTGAATGACGTCACGTGCAACCTATGTGTAGACCCGGAACGAAATCAGTAGATCTACTGATACAGCAGTAGACCTGGCAACACTGCGAGCACCGAACGACTAAACCACGACCGGCTTTATTAAGGCCGGTTCACACATGCAGCGAAGCGCTAATGTAGCGCTTCTCACGTGTCGTCCGCTACTTGTCATCTGCCACGAGCAACAGTTTTGACGGTGCGATACAAAGCTGGTGAACGCTCCCGTCAGCACGCGCTTAGCGCGAGGTCAGCGCTATGCTTGTGGCGCTCCGCTGCATGTGTGAACAGGCCTTTAGGTGGTCGTGGACTAAACGCTGGCCCAACGCCTCCTGTACTAAGATGCCTGTCAGGTGGCTCGCTCTCCCATTGCGGCCGGTCTGCCATCGTGTTGCAGCCAAACGCATGAGGTAGCGCTCACCTCCTACACTATTTTTTTTTTTTTTTTTGAGCATGGTTCGGAATCGCCCGATTCAAAATCGAAGATCAGTGAAGGGAACAGCTACAACATTATCATCATCATCAACTCGCGCTGGGAGCTCGGCCAGCTCGGCCCATAGAGTTATTATAATGTAATAATAGAGAGTTTTAGTAGATCGTTCCGATGACTCCGATAACAATATCCGATACTCTGCCTCCGCCTTTGCGCTTACATATATAGTATCGTTATCGGGGGTATCGGAGGTATCGGAACGATCTACTAAAACTCTCTAATAGAGAGTTTTAGTAGATCGTTTCTCACTCCGATAACGATACCCGATACTGCGCCGGAGCCATTACGCATGCGCTAGAGTATCGGGTGTTTCGGGCGCAGGTATCGGGAATATCGGAAATTATCGCGCGCACTCCCGTGCCTCGCGAGAGTCGATGAGATCCGGCAAGAGCTGAGCGATCATGGCCGCTCCACTCGAGCCTCTTTCTGCCCAAGCGGGTCGGAAACGGTTCACGATCGTCGAGGATATCCTCCTTTTAAAGGAAGTGCTTGCGATGAATCCCATTGTAAATTTTACGCGGTGGGACACAGTGGCGGCCAACCTGAATGAAGCACTGGGGAGGAACTTCAGTGTTCGCGGAGTGAGAGACCGCTGCGATCTGCTCCTCGGTCTGTTCAAGCGAGACGACCGCACAAACTTGAGAAAGTAAGTAGTTTTTGCGTCCCGTTTGAAAGTTCAGAAGCGTTTTAGCTAGGGTGCCTTTATGTGCGCTTTGCTTGGCGTGATGACATCTGGCCATTTTAATTCGAACGCTTATTTTTATTTTTTGTTCTGAAGCGCGTGAAAGAGCGTGTCCCTGCACGCGCTCGTGGTGCTGACTGTGCTACGGCGACATTTTGTTTCCTGCGATTTCTTTGTATTTTCTCTGTGAGCGCGTTCTGTCGGCATCGGGTACTACAAACGACGGCTTCACCCTAAACAGAAGGACATTGAGGCACTCTAGTTTTAGCATACTGCCATATCCTGTCCAACTTCTGGCGCGACTGCGAGCTAGCGCGAGCTTGTTGTTTCGAAACCTTCATTGAATGGCCAGGTCCAATAATATAAAGAGTCAGTCAATTGTCAGCCTACGCGTTAAGAAAAAAAAAAAAAAAAGTTGTTTATATGATGCTATGTGCATTGTTTCCTTTGTTGTATTTTTCCAGCAACCAGGCAGAAGCGGTATAGGGAGCACCTTGGATTGCTGGAGAAGAGAGCAGAAGAGGACCGCAGAATAAAAAAACTAGAGATCGCTCTTGAGGAAAGGCGTCTCGCCATGGAGGAGCGCCAGATAGAGAGGCGCCTGGCCATTGAAGAGCGCCAGGTGACCTTAAGCGAGGATCGCTTAGCGTTTGAAAAAGAAACGTTTTATGGGCTGCAGGAGGCTGCAGCAGAAGAGAGGAGACATCGTCTCCAATTGCAAGAACATTACGTTCAGTTAGTGAATGGTCAAATTAAAAAAGCAAAGTTAAGTGTGAGCAAGTGGTATGACATCCTAATACGCACTACAATAAATCTTTCATTTTATTAAACAATGTAGTTGTGAGAAAACGGCAGAGGTAGGCCCGTTCGACTTACTATACAAAGAATTATTTTGAGTGTAATATAAATATTGAACAGACAGCAAATGCTATGTTGGCAATGACAGGAAAAGCAATAACATGAGACAGTCAGGGTGTCTAGCAAATTAATCTTTTGAAATTCCCTGACTTTTCCAGGTTTTCTCTGACAATTAAAACTGAAATTCCCTGACCACTGTAGAGGTGGTTAAATATATCAAACCATTACAACACAAGGCATTGAGCACAGCGAGGATCATTTTGCACGGGCTTAATCTAAAGGCAGGTTCACACATTTGCGTTCGCTGGCAACCAAAGCGACCGTAACGACCAAAACACCGCAACAACCGCGACTCGTGGATCGTTTCGTGAAGCTACCTCTTTCATCGCTTGCCATGCTGTGTACGACAAACAGTTATCCCGGGGATTTTGTTGTTACGGTCGTTTCGGTTGCTTGCGAACGCAACCAACGCAGATGTGTGAACCAGCCTTGACGTGCATATTCTAAAATATTCGGGTTCGTCCAGTCCGGAATAAACGAGTGCTTTCTTGCCGCCAACATCGTCAGTTAAGAACTAGGCCACTTCCGGAAACACGATGAAGACATGACGCTCAAACACACATGTCGATAACCAAATGGCAACACGGCCGCCAGATGCACTTTCGGATACTTTCGGCTTGGATTGGAATGGGGTCTATACGGCTTTCCCATTTGTTACTAAACCTAGTAGCTCTAATTTGATCTAGCCTAGTGTCGCGCACTCAATCCAATCTCAGGTGTGGACTGGATTTGTCGGCTCTTCCCTTTGCATCGGGTAGCACTTTCTACATCGTATGAGCAGAGCTCGCGCTCCGCTCTAAGCAGCCCCAAGTCCACAAGTCTTCGCTCAAAGCACTCGATGGCATTTCCGGCTCAGTTTCCTTGACTGGGCTCGCTTTTTGACAATATCCCTGACAATTCCCTGATTTTTTCCGGTAATTAAAACTTCCCTCGCAATTCCCGGTTTTCCCGGTCGCTAGACGCCCTGGACAGTAGACAGTGCTAAAAGCTTCCTGCCCGGGGATGGCGACGTTCTGGGCCGTCCTTATTGTATCAGGTACTCGCAGCGCGCTACACAGCTCCGTTAAGTCCATCTGCTCAAAACGAAACTGCTGGCGGAAAGCTTCACTATCTATGTTGAACACATCCAATTAGCCTCGCCCGGACCTAAACCTCCGCGGAAAGGGGTACTCCATATCCAGAAAGGAGAGTTCTTCGATTTCGTCCCACCTCAAAAACGCTAAGGCCAAGGGATTCTCAAAAACGCACGTCGCCATGGCTCAAGTTGGTCACTCGCTCGACTCGCTCACGCCCGTGCCACCCGTGCTTCCATGGCTTCACGTGGCAAACCACCGGGGGAGACTAGATTGGCTTGTCTCTACTTGGCTAGATATAGCTTGCGGCTGCATTTCTGTAATTTCTGCAACTTATAAAACTTAATTGATGTTTTTTTTAATTATATAAAATGTAAGAACTGTTATTTTTCCTTCAGTGAAACATTTTTCTTTTAATTCGTTATTTTTCATTCTGGAAAGTGCCAATCGTTTCCAATAGGGAGCGCCCCAGCGCCTCAAGCGACCGTATCGGATGTATCGTCTTCAAAATGGTCTACTAAATGCGCATTCCTGTTCTGTGTATCGGTATCGTATGGTTATCGTATCGTTATAGGGTATCGTTATAGGAACGATCTACTAAAACTCTCTAATAACTCTATGGTGCACGAGGACACAGCGCACCCGTAACAAACACAACGGTCACAGTCACACCAAAAGAAAGCGTCATGAACTACCAACTCGCCCGAACCTCTGTTTTAACAACTCTATGGTCCCGAGCTCTCGAATCCCGGACAAAAGCTCACCGGACAAAACCTCACCGGACAGAAGCTCACCGGACAAAAGCTCACCGGACAAAAGCTCACCCATTTTTTCACAGACCCTGACAAAAGCTCACCAGGAGAAAATTTAATGTTGGTCTTAAGACGAGTGCGGACAACTTAGGTGCATGCCTGCGACACTAAAAAATTCAAATACCTTTACGACGCACAATGACGGAAATAATTGATTTTCTTAGCCATTCACTTCAAATATTACCTTGAACCCCATGAAAACCCATGCATTAGTAATGAAGAGACATTGTGCCTCATCTTTATGTGCGCGTTTAGAGTAACATAAGCGCAATGAAAAAGCGAGTTCACTGAAGGGTGACTTCGCCTCTTCGGTCTCTTTTCGGGTTCAAAAACTTCGTTTCACGAAGTTTTTTGGGCGATGCACAAGGGTGCTTCGACATACCTTGAGTCAAGCAAGCTTGATCTTATCAGCTCCACTCAGTTTCGGCGACCTAAATTTTGGTCCCAAAACGTTCCTTCTCTGCCTGTCATGGCTTATCTGTCGATGCCTTTGCATGGGATGGGGTACCAGTTCTCCTAAAAATGGTACAATGTCCATCGCGTCCGCACGTTATCCAAGCCCGTGCTTCGCCCGGGCAGCAAAAAAAAAAAAGCGAGGTGAGCTTTTGTCCGGGTTTGTGAAAAAACGGGTGAGCTTTTGTCCGGTGAGCTTTTGTCCGGTGAGCTTCTGTCCGGTGAGCTTTTGTCCGGTGAGATTTTGTCCGGTTACCGAGCTCTCAGTCAAAAACATTTAGATTTCTTGCTGTCGGTGCTGCTGGGGCGACATCATTAAACCTCCTGCGGAAGAGATGGTTGGCTTCACTACACGGCAGGTTTGTACACCTAGGTGGCTCCACCGCACGGCAACCACACGTACTATTTGACCTCTTCCTTCCGCTTGCCGTTGCCAGTGCTCAGAGCTGACAGGCATAGTGTAACGTATGTAGGAGGCACTGGCCAATGGTCTACCTAGGGCACTATATAGCTCCTACGGAGCAGAGTAGCGCAATCCTTTGATCCGCGTGTTTCGCCGGCAACATGGCCGACAGAGCAGCTCGGCGCGAGTCACGTGGTACTCAGGGTTCCAGGAGGCGGCTTGCCCTATGGGAAAACACATGGAGATCGGCGCAACACGGCTGATTAAAAAATAAACGCCGAGTTCGCACTTTTCGAAACTAGTCTGTCGTGAAGTTGGTAAAGCACTGTTAAGAATGGAACCTTCGGCAACCTTTTCCGAGTTTCAACGCTGCGGAAACGAGTCCCGACGAGTCCGGGACAGTCGCCTGCGTGTCTGGGACTGCGGAAACGAGTCACGATCTGTTCAGGACTGTCGCCCACCTGTCGGAGCCTGCCCAAAACGAGTCTCAACGCGTCCATGACGTCAACGGGACGTGTGTGTGTGTGCGTGTGGGTTCGTGCGCTCCGGAAGGGGAGAGAGGCATGACCTAACTGCGGAGAACCATGGCTACGACGCACTTCTGGCTACGGCGCGGCGGTCTTTGCTGCAACGCACTTGGCGGCGTTTGCTACTCGCACCTGCTGCCCTGGCGGAGAGTGAGGGAGAAAACGGACCCTATATAAGGCGGAGCGTGAGGCTGCTCCGTTGTTCTCTCGGATTTGACGACTGTATCGCTACCATGTAATTAAACCGTTCGTTACGTTACCAATTCTCCCACCTCCTCTGGACCCCTGGGTTCTTCACTTCGGGGAATGGTCGTCGTCACGAGCCAGGAAGCCTCCGGACGTGCGGCATAAACCCCGCCTCGAACAGCACTAATCACTTTATCAAAGTCTTAAAGGGGTAGGGAAACGAAATTTCAGCGCTCATTTTTTAGCTTTAATGTGTTGCATGTTGCACCCTAACCTCAAAAACACCAGTCTTCCGTTGAAAAGCACAAGAAAACTAATTTTAAAGCTAAATAAACGATCTTTCAATGTGCACCTGGTGGATGCATGCGGAGCCTATTTCGGAGGTAGTCTAGCAACGTTGTGGAATCTGCTACGTAGTCGTGACGTAGCAGATTCCTTCGGAGCAGCGCCGCCTTTTGGAATTTCAAATTTTTCCTTTTTTAGCTTTCCTCCTAGCTCAACTCACAAATCGCGCATTGTACCAAACGGTCCAAGAAGACGGAAAGGAAGGACTCCCCTCTTTCTCGGACCCTCGTTCTTGCAACCGGAAACAGCCATTCTCCCCCTAGAAGATTAGCCCGTCCCTCAAAACTCGAACAAAAGTTGCTTTCCCCACGCCGTTCAGCCCTAAGCTGACAGTGTTGTGGAAGCTACGTGCTCCTTGGGCCAGCCACGCGCTCGTCACCCCACGGGTACTTCGAACGGCTCGGTTGTAACGCGCTGACGCTATTGACACCACCACAACGCTGACAACGCCACCAAGGGCAAAGCTCATAAGCACGCCTGCCTTGCTACTCCACGAGCGCGGGAAATCTTTTCTTTCTGTTTTTGTTTGCGCCTGACATCCCATGACGCATCGGGCTATCCACTCGCTTCTCTTCGAGCGCTTGCTCGAGTGCACCGTTTGGAACGAAAAATATAGCCAATCGTTCAAAATACAAACGTGCGATTATCATTTACGGCTATTATCCGTCATGCTTGACTCATTTCCGAACGAAATTTGAACATTTCAATTTTTGTTTCCGTACCCCTTTAATAATACCGGACGCGTGTGCAAATTTTGAGAAGGCAATTTCCAAGGCAATGGCGTTTGAAGCAGACGATGTTTGCACGCAGCGAGATTGGCTTTTTGGGTTGGCCAGAGTGGGTCACGTGAACGCTGTGACGTCGCCGTGACGTCACCGCGTCGTCTGCTGCATGATGCCGCTCATGCAATTTTTTTTTTTTTTTTTTTTTTTTTTTTTTAAATTACGTCGTTGTTTGGCATAACTCAGCGCAAATTATTCTAAAGTGCTCCTGCTCAGCGGGCACGGCGGAACTGCGCGTGATCATGGCTCGCGAAATGTCGTTTCCGAATGCAAACAACACTCTTCACTGTCCCAACGTAGTGCTGCAGCCGGAATGGGATTGTACCTTACTGGAGAGTTTTAGTTTTGCGCATAGAAGCAAACGCAAGCGGTGTGCGTTTGCGTTCGAGTTGCACGCCCCACGTTGTGCGTGCGCCTTATCGCCATGCGGTATCCAAGACCGCAATTTTCGGCTCCGCGCACGCGCAGTGTGCAACACGCAAAGCTAGCGCAAACACACAGCGCTTGCGTTCCCTCGTATACGCAATACTAAAACTCACTACTGTTTCAGCGGCTTCCAACGCCCACGAAACGCGCTGCAGTGAGCAGACGTGCAAGTGGGTATTGGCGTTCCTTCGAACTGGAAAGGCTGAGATTGGCAAAACGACGGAGCGTAAAAATGAAACAACTAAATGTTATAAAAAATTAGTAACTAAAAAAATGTTTTTGTTTTTTTTACGTTTGGGCATTTGGTTTGGAAGGATATTGGCGGCGATTTTGGACGTTTTGCCGATTGTCAAAAGTCGCGACTTCGAGAGCAAAATATACTTTACCCACAATTAATGTAATTTTACATGGATTTCTCACATCATCTAGAATGTTTTCATTGATTTTAGACTATTTTTTATTACTTTGTAATTAAAAATGCTGCAATTGGCACCAGTGATGATAATGAGCCCACTTTTGATTGTCATATTTGTTCGCTTGTTTGAAATTAGATCATAAGCAACAAATTATATTAGAGCTTGAAAAATTACGTATTAAAATATCTCAATTTTAATATTATTATTATTATGAATACAAATCGCGGCAATGTATGCCCCCAATTAACGCCAAAATCACGAAAATACGCCATTTAACCACAACAGTCTTTCCAGAAAGGTATAATTTTGTTTTCTTTTTAGCATATGAAAAACTCTGACATCGTTATCAAGATAGACAAACAGTCAAACACTGGATGTAATATAAAGTTTTAAGCGTCACGTGTTGCTATAAAAAACACACACACACTTCAGCTGTCTGACTCGGATTGCGTCTTTGGGTTGTTGCAGTGAGAACAGCGTTTATTAATTTATACGTTTTGTGGACATAATGTAAAAATTGGAATTATTCTATTATCTTGTGCTGGGAATAATGTTAAACCAATGGACCTTTTTCACATACCGACGGCACCAGGCGGTGGCTGCACGAACTAAAAATCGAAGAAGTGAACTACCTGCGCTACCAATCGATAATGGGAGCTACGCTACCAGTTTCTTCGCTCTCCGAGCAGCGGCGCGTGCCCAACGCGACTCTAAAGAGGGGGATCTGTGGCGTTCACCCAAACGTCATGTTTTTCTTTCCGTCCACTTTCTTTTTTTGTGTAACACAATTATATATATGTTGCAATTACGTGTTCTACTTGCTGATCCACAGCCTCCTTCCGAATTTCCACGATTTCTAGTGCCGACTTCCGCCGCTTGGCATCGAGTGGTCGCGCGTGCGCAGAACGCTTCTCGGAAAAGGTCCATTAATCATCTAAATACACAAACACCCATTAAAAGGCCTGCAGTACATTATTTCCCATGACAATTATCTAAGCGAGAAAAGGCAGTGAGAACGCAAAAATATCGGCACTGACTTTTTCAACAATTAACCCCCGTAAGTGATGACGTCACAACAAGGCGTCTGGGTCCAAACAAACCGTTGCTAGAGACGTTGCTATGGACTAATGCATGGAGACTCCACATGAGGCTAGATTTTTGCTTACAAGTAAGTAAATAATTTTTTGTAAGCAACCTAACTTCTTGATATCTAATTATGAAGATGTTCTTGTCGTCTCAGTGTCGTATTTCAACAATGAAAGCCATTTCTGAAGTATTACACTCCGCTTTGCTTTGGTAGTAGACGACACGATAGATTCGCTGGCCTCTGTTGCAGCGGGCGTCTTCATTGAATTGCGTCGGTAAACGATCGAGCGACTAAAACAAGTGCATCGCCATGGCCGCAGGGGCCTCCGCAGTGTGCGTGTTTTTTTGTAAAAAAACCCAGCTTAGTTCAGAGGGGTGAAAATGCCGTAAAATCAAACCACGTCATGCAGATCAGTTACGACGACGACCTGAAGTGCATTACCGGCTTAGTGCAGGCCAGCATGGGAAACAAATCGTACGCCGTCGAGATAAGTTGTTTGTTATTATTATTGTGGTTGTCAGGTTATTAAAGAATTGCATGTCTATCGCAATTTCACAGTATTTTGCTTTTTTTTTTTTATTTATTTATTTATTTTTTTTTTATTTTTATTTCAAAATACTATCAGTCTCAATTGAGACTATGATAGGGTGGGTATACAAATGTACAAAGAAAACAACAACAACAAGAGCAGCACACACTTGAAAAGGTACTATAAAAGATATCACCAGATAATCACACAAAAAATGCTTTGACAATGAAAGATAAAAACTTAGATCCGTCATGGGCTATAATGCGTTGGCGGAAAACAATACAAAAAACAACAACATCTTATTTCACATTTTGCAAGATGCTATATAAGAAGAAAAAGCTTCAAGTGATTGGCATACCACGGCTTGCTCTGAAAGAAGATTCCAGTCACTTATGGTTTGTGGAAAGAATGAGTATCTGAAACAGTCCTTGAAGAACCGGGGCTGATGAAGTGCGCGACTGTGTTTGTTCCGAGTTATTCTCGACTCGTCAGGAACTAGGTAAGCTGTTTTATCGATCAGCAATAAGCCATTAATAATCATATATAAAAATTTCAATCTTTTTTCTTTGCGCCTCATCTTAAGTAATGGAATATTTGCTTTTGAATACAGTGCCGTAGGTGAATCCAGTCGACGATATTTGGAAAAAATAAAACGTAAAGCAAGTCGTTGCACCTTTTCTAGCTTTAGCACATCTTTGACAATATGAGGATCCCAAATTTCGCATGCGTATTCCATCAACGGACGAATGAGTGTTTTATAAGCCAAAAGTTTTGTGTTCATTGAACTTAGTTTCAAAGACCGCCTTAAATACCACAGTTTATAATTCGCTTTTTTTACAATATTATCAATATGAGCACTCCAACGGAGATCGTGAGAAATAATGACACCCAGATATTTGTAAGTGCTTACCCTTACAAGTGGATAACCTTCGATGGCGTACGCGAATTCAATGGGCTTTGATTTATGAGTAATAGTCATACAAACGGTTTTATCTAAGTTTAGTGACATTTGCCAAGTATTGCACCACTGACCAACTCGTGCTAAACAAGTGTTAAGATTAATTTGATCGGTGGGCTCCTTAACCTCTGTATACAAGATACAGTCGTCGGCAAAGAGCCTAGCCTTAACAGTTAAATTGAAGAGTATATCATTAATAAATATTAAAAAAAACAAAGGACCGAGCACTGTTCCTTGAGGTACACCTGATTTTACATCGATCAAATCAGAATGTTTATCTTTAATTACTACAAATTGTCTTCTTCCGTACAAAAACGTCTCTATCCATCTGATGAGACCTGGGTTTTTCAGAATATATTTTAGTTTGAGTAATAATTTCCTGTGGTTAACCTTATCAAATGCCTTTTTTAAATCTAAAAAAATAACATCAACTTGGCCTTTACGGTTCAGTACTTCAGCGAAATCATGCGTGACTTCAACCAGCTGAGTAATAGTAGATACCCCTTTACGAAAGCCGTGCTGAGAACTGTTTAATAAGTTGTAATGACTTAAGAAGGAATGAATATGGCTCGAAAGTATATGCTCTAAAAGTTTCCCACATGTTGATGTTAGTGAGATTGGTTTGTAATTGTTAACGGAGGTAGCTTTCCCAGACTTCAAAACAGGCACAACTTTACCAATCTTCCAGTCATTGGGTAATGAACCTGAAGACAGGGATCTCTCAAAAATGATAATAATATAATGGGACAAAGACTCGGCATATCGTTGAAGAAACGCATTTGGAATTTTATCGTATCCGGTGGCTTTCTTACAGTCTAGGTGAAGTAACAGATCTACAATTCCTTCCCGAGACAACTGCACATCAGGGATCGCGGGAACGTCTTCCAATTGGTTAAACACAGGCGTCGCTCCGTCATCAGAAGAAAACACAGTAGAAAAAAAATTATTAAAGCAATTTGCTATTTCGTAGTTATCTTCGATCGTGTGTCCATCGACATCAAGTTTTTCCACGCCCTCTTTTGTTGGTGAAAGGTGCCGCCAAAATTTGCGGGGAGACGAGATTAAAAACGCCGGCATTGTTAGGTTATAATATCTGTGTTTCGCGTCTTTAATTGACGTTTTAAGATTCTGACTTAGCGACCTGATTTTTTCACGGAGACTGGAGGTGGCTGTTCTGCGAATTTGAGCCCGACATCGTGATATCTTTCTTTTTAAATGAATAATATTTCTATTGATCCAGGGATTGTGCGTTGCCTTCTTCTTTGTCCTAGTGGGTACATACTTAGTCATACACTTAGTTATAACTTCTTTTAAGTAAAGCCACAAGTCATTGACCGAAAGTGCTGGAGTATCAGCCATTTCCTGGAAAGTTCCTTGTGCCAAAAGTAGTTCGTCCAGGATGGCCTCATTGTCGGCCCGATTGAAATCCTGGTATACACTATATGTAAACTTTCTACAAGGTGTTGTTAAGTTTGGAAGAGATAAAAGGACCATGCTATGATCTGAAATACCGGGCAACACGCTACACTCATAAGTGGTTGATAGTAAGCCGTCAGAAACAAGAAACAAATCCAGAAGCGAACTGGACGAACCTTGAATTCTTGTGGGTTCTCTGACAACTTGAGTCAGATTGTGCGAAAAAACCATTTCAAGGAAAGCGGAAGAAATTAAAGTATCACGAGAGGTCGGAACCATGCCATCCCAGTCGATATCAGCAAGATTAAAATCGCCGGCAATGATAACTTTACGAGAGTGCGCGCGGAGCTTATCTAGAAAGTCATTCAGTTTATTCACAAATTCTAATCCCGTTCCGGGCGGGCGATAAACAGCGCCTAAAATGTATTCAACATGGCCAAACTTAATCTTGCACCATTTATTTTCTATGTCAGGGGCGCCTTCTAATTCCGTACAATCTAAACAATCCTTGATAACTATGGCGACGCCGCCCCCTTTACTTTCCCGATCCTTTCTGTAAAGTTTATATCCGGGTGGGATGATTTCACAATTTAAAACTGATGAGTTCAGCCAGGTTTCAGTGATAATGACAGCATGCGGATTATGTTCAATCAAGATATGTTCAAGTTCAACAACTTTATTTACCACGCTTCTGGCATTCACATTGATAACTACGAAATCTTTATTGCCGTTCGACATGACTGGTCATTTCCTAGCGTAATTTTGCTGCTCGTATGGGGCACGCGGGGGCAATTGTACTCTCTCATCCTTCTCTTCATCCCAGGCGTACATTACGTCCCCGATCTTTAATTTGTCGTACAATAAAGTCGCCCTCTCCCCCTTATCTCTATTATCCTTAGCACTGTCCCACAACTTTTTCCGTACGTTCCTGACGAGTAGGGAAAAGTCCTCGTTAATAAAAATGGCTGATCCTTTTAACTTCCGGGCATTTCTAAGTACTTCTTTTTTTTCCATGAAGTCACTAAATTTGAGGATAACGGGACGCATTCGGTTAGAAGACCATTTACCAAGTCTATGAATTCTTTCAACACTTTTCACGTGAACTTCTAACCTATCGGAGAACACTTCATTGACTACACTGTTAATTAAATTGTCTTCAGTCTCGTTGTCTATCTCCCGGATTCCATAAACTATAAGGTTATTACGTCTACTTCTGTTTTCCAGGTCATCTATTTTCTTTTCCAGTTTTTGCTGGAAAAGAAAGGAATTTGATGTATCCCCTTGGTATACATCAAATTCCGTGGATGTGCTCTTTTGGTGAAGATCTCCATCGAACCCGCGATGCGAGTACAACCTGTAATGAACTCACCTTATGTTTTTTATCCAGTTCTTTCGCGCTTTGGGGTCTTGCGGAAATCTGAAGAAACTGCAAGGGTCTTTCACCGCGCGATGGTTACAACCAGGTATACGAAGCACCCTCGCATAGCGCGAGTCCGCGAACAAAATTTGGGATCTCTACCGATCGCCTGAAGTGCTTTTCTCACGGGTGCAATGCGATCTTTTAGCAGACGATCGACGTCCGGACTTTCGATAAACCATATTTTGCATCGCACCCCACTATGAATTTTTATAAGTGTCTGAAACTCATTATATTTCAAACAAACGCGATGTAAGAATATCGTCTTTATTCACACGATTCAAACGACGGCCCCGGTTTGGCCGGTCGGCGTGTGGCAGACGGCATACTTCTTGCATTCGTCGTCTACTGCAAGCATCTTGAGGACCGGAAGTTGCAGTCGTAAATATTTCAGAAACGAGCGATTACCGGCACACTTCTGTCGAAACATATATGACATTCAAGCTTTCTACATCTGTGATTTTTAGAAGTTTAAATCCTACTCCTGATTTTTGAACGGTCGGGTTTTCGTCGCGAAACCGAGCCACATGTATTCGTCCATAACAACGACCCTAGCAACGGTTTGTTTGGACCCATGACGTCACACTTACGGAGTCACATATCAGAAATAATTTGTGTCGCTCAGTGAAGCCAGCACACTAGACAGGCTCAACAGCGGCACGCATCTCCGACCCTCACTAAAACCGCCATTTTAGAAAATGAGTGGCGCCACCTATAGTTAGTTGGAGTCGCGAATAGACCTTTTCACCCTCCGCCAGAGCCGTATATGTAGAGAGTTTGGTCAATGGGAGGCGCGGGCAGAGCCAGGGGTAGCCCACCATAGCCAGGGCGAGCGGCAGACTCGGAAAGAGGGCTTGGCATGCTCTCTTGACCAACCAGAAGCCGAAAACAATCCCCTAGCGGTGGTAGCGAGAAACAGTTCTGATCAAAGGTCTATGTTCGTAAATGGTTTTAATAAGCGCGTAAGAGTGAAGTGTAGTGACTCTTTGTGGTTGAAAATAGGGTGCACGTGATGTTTTGATCATGGTCATACAGAAAGATGTAAGAAACGAATGCGCCGCTCAACTCTGTTTTGCTCGGATAGAGTGTGACCGCTCGGACGGCAGATTCCCGGCCCTCGGCGCTTAGCGTACGGATTATGTCGATCGTTCCGCTAGTCGCACTCTTCCACCATCATTTTGGATAAGCGGGATTGAAACATCACGTGTACCATATTTTCAGTCATCAAGAGTTACTCCAATGCAGTTAGCAGGTTTGTTTCTCGCGACCACCGCCAGGGTATTATTCCCGGCTTCTGGTTGGTCACATTCGAATTTCTGAAGACACCCTGGAACACGCCCAGCCCGCTTTCGGCCAATGGCGCCTCCTGATTTGTCTCCTATACTTCCCAACGAATGGCCAAACTCTCTACATATACGGCTCTGCCCTCCGCCAGAGCCGTATGCCCTCCGCCACATGGGCGCTGCCATCTTGAAATCACGTGATGCGGCCGCCATTAGGTTGCTTCAACTTGTTGCTCCGCTCTCCCCTCCGCGCCTTGGAGGATGCGTTAAATTCGTGTTTTGCGTCGCGTTTCACCGCCTTTCCTACTTTACTCCGGAAGGTGTTGTCCCATATTTATACTTAGCACGTAATTGCATTACATCATTATGTCCACAACTTCTACAGTAAGTTTTGTAAGAAGTTTTGACTGTTTTTACCGTTGTCGTGCTGGATACGTGTTAAGAGGCTATAAGGACACATGAATCAGCGTTTGCGCTCGCGCACATTGAGTGTACTCCAAACAGCACGAGGGTTCAAAAGTCAGCAACCTATGATAACTCAGGTTCGCTTACTAATAGTGACTGAACATTCGCAATGGGAAGAACACGGTAAGGTTAGATATATAATCGCGCATTTAGGATCTCGAGGAAGGCGACAAAATTACTCAGCAAAAACAGCTACGTGTGTTTTCTGAAAACATCGTGTTTTGTATTTATAACATATCGAGAACAGTTGCTTTTGATTACGGTATATGGGGGAACTCGTAAACAAGATAGAGTAGAAACGTTTAATTTGAATTTTTTTTTTTTTATGCTAGAAATAATAGAACGTCAACGTCAATTTGTTTACAATATCACCTACATCTGTTTGACGTTCTTAATTGTCTTTGCGATATAAACATTCGCTTGATCGGTTATATATGAATTCCAAAGGACTGTACACCGTGCTTGGTCCCATGCCTTTTAATTGCCTGAATGATTTTCTTAAGATAACCACGCGGTTCATTTCAATGATTTAATTTCAACACAATATTGCGACTCCCCGCGTAAGAAACTGTCACAAACAGCTCGAGAGCGCCTGGTGTACACAATAGGTGACACCGAAAAGAATCTGTAAGCATGAAAATTGCCCGAGTGCCGCGTTGCCGATGGGGAATAGGGATTTACTTTCAGTAGCCGGCGACGCCGAAATCTACCACGCGCATCGGTTCAAACCAGTAAAGAGCTTTCTACATAGGCCCATGCATGGCGTGGCACCTAGCGCTCGACTTCAGCCAAACTTTCCATATATCACTTCTTTTGCCCCCGTTAATTTTATTTGGGAAATTTCACGGAAGATTAATTTCAGACTGCATTGGAGGGGCATGTCACTTATCTTATGTCCATACAACAAATAGTCTATTTCATAAGGTCACTATTGTGAAATTTTAATGAGTACTTCAGTTAAAGAAATTTTCTAGTCGGCCTAGGTTGGTCTATAAAAATATTTCTCTAACTCAATTTTTTAAAGTAAAACAGGCCGAGACAATATCACTTCTTTTTTATATTCTCTACATCATTCCAGGAGACTTTACCCGTGCGAAGTTCATAAAAACTTGGTGTACAAAATTGACCGCATCTCCACGTGGTGAATGATGTTGCTTGGGGCGACGCTCTGGTGGTGCTTGCCTGCGTAGACGCCAAGCCGCAGCATGCCGAGCCTTTTCATTCATGTCAGTAGAAAAATGTGTGGTTTTCTTCTTTTTCTTTTTTTAAGAAGACAGATGGGGTGGCATCTCAGAACCCCCTACTCTTTTTTTTTCTTCTTTTTCTTCTTTCATAATTTTTTTTTCATCTTTTTTTATTTTTTAATTTTTTTGCCCTACACGAGCACGTGAGCACGTGAGCTCACGAGCAGGAGCACGAGCACCCGACGCCGGACGGCGGACGGACATACGGACATGGCTAGCCCCTAAGAAGCTTCGCCCCTAAAAACCAAACATCGAGCAATAAACTTGTCCGTTCATCTGTTCTTCATGATTGAGCACATCGTTAATCATGTTGTCAACCTGCACCTTCACTAAGCACTCATGCATTGTAGTTTGTTGCAATACAAGATGAGCAGTCGAATCTCTGACTTGAGCGCGAGCTATCTACCTGCCGTACCACACGGTGCACGCGCAGTCAAAGGCACGGCGGCAGGCAACGAGCGCGTGCTGGAGCGGCTGGAGGCGGGTTTTGTCCTGCTCCTTCCTTATTTATTCTCCTGGAAGCTAGTGTCCGCGAGTACGACCGTGGATGATGGTGATCCTCCCTGTGCATCAGCGCGGTTATTTCACCGCCAAACATGGTCGAAATGAACGATGGACGTAATCAGACGCATTTGGTGTTCGTGGAAGTGATCGCAATAGCAATTTAGGCTCGAAACCACTTCCTGGTTCTCCAAGTGGATCACTACCATTGGTTCATTCGCTGTGTGCTACAAGAAAGAAATTTGTATTACCAAAGAAGCGAAAGCGGCATGAAATAGCAACACAATCGCGTGCACGTTGAAACCGAAACCAACCAAATTGAAGCAACCTCATGGATGGATGGTGAATGAATACGGCTGAGCCCTTTGGATCAGGCGGTAGCTTACGTCACCTAGCCATTTTGTCTTACCCTTTAAGCTTAGAATATTTAAATGTGAAAACTATATTCACTCCGTACTGAAAAGAAAGTGAGGCTATAAATCCCCCTTGCCTTCAGTTAATAAGAAAATGCCTAGTTTTCTCTCGCTTTCTGCCACCATTCACTTAATCTTTGCTTGGTAATCCTACTGTCTTGAAATCCACTTTTCCTTGGCTGTCTCTAAAACCCAATGACTTTATTAAATCTATGTTGTCTTCGGTATGCATAGGGTGAAGCCCTTTACAGTAGAGTCACTAAATAAAGCTACGCTTTCAGAGTACCGAAACTCCCAAACTACGCGCCTGAAGCGCGTCAGGCGCCGCCATCTTGGGTCCGCGGCGCAGATGGAGGGGTGCCTGTAGCTAAGCCAATCCGAGCTGTAGCCGTCGCCTGCGCCAGCTGCCGTAGCCGCAGCTGTGGCAGCGAATCAAGGTCGTGTTGTTCGTATCTCGTCATAAGAAGGAAAAAGTGCGTGCTGAGCGACGGACTTCGGCGTGCGCGCGCAGTAAACAGTAAAACAGCAGCAGGCAGCGTATCGCTGGACCCAAGATGGTGGCGTTGAAAAAACGCGATGATGATGATAGCGACTCACGTGACTGCCGCTGTCCAATGCCGCCGCAGCGAACCAGAATATTGTTGAATAGAGCGACTGTCTTGTCCTCCTCTCCACAAGCAGCGCACACTGTGTCCATTTCCTGGTACTTCGCTCTGTATGTTCTGGTTCGCAAAGCACCTGTCCTTGCCTCAAACAACAATGAGCTTCCCCTAGAATTGTCATAAATGCTTTCTTTGGCGATAACTGTTTTGTTTAAAGGAGCTGTGCAACGATATTCAATTGGAATGTTTTTCACTTTACACGAGCTTACTGGCACTAGTGGGACTCAAGGATACTCGCACGCAATGCCACTGGCCAAGAAACTCCTTTGTTGCGGTGTAATTTCAAGGACAAAAGCGATCATTTTCATTCAATCTCTCCCTTGCAAAATTCGATGACGTAACGCGGGGATCGCAGTACACCCGTATGACGATATTTGAATGCGGTTCATAGATTGGACCCGAGCATTGCGTGGGCACTCGATTTAGGCTCTTGATAATTGATAGCTCGAGAAGCTAGCATTCGAGTAGTGGCCCGTGTCCAATCGCTGCAACGACGACAATAGCCGAGCCATAACAATGTCTGGAACTCAGCGCGTGTCCTGTGCTTTGCCAACCCCAGCGCGTGGCTATGATCAACATTGGCGGCATATAATCGGCTCCAGATCACGTGGCCGCTTGTTCTGGCTGCGAGTTGAGGGCGTGAACGCTGCTCGTTGTTTTTTAATTTTTTTCTAATGCTTCTAATGCGTCGGGTGAAAAACTAAGGCGTGTTTCATAGGTCATTAACGTCAGGGATCCGTTCTAAGCGGTATTTGCGCAAAGTAAAAAAAATGTTGCATAGCCCCTTTAATCTATAGCTTTCCATAGCCTTCTTTGTCTGCATTCCCTCTCGCCACCAATCTCTTTCTGTGGCCTTAACTTTCTTCTTAACTAAGACCTGCTCTTCCGTAACCCCACTATAGCCTAAAAACTTTCCTCTTAATTTCCTAGTGCACTGTCTCCATTTTGTGTCTATACTCCTCATGTATAAATAGCTGAAAACCTTTTGTGCCCATTGCTCCCCATCCATTTGCATCAACCGATCCTCAAATTATATCTTGCTCACAGCTTCCCTGCCCTCAAATGACGCCCATCCCATGTCTCCTTGTACTCCCTGGTTTGGTGTTTTGCAATGTGCCCCCAAAGCCAGCCTACCTACTCCACGCTGTTTTATTTCTAGTCTCGCATGCACTTCGTATTTCATGCATAGTACTGCGTTTCCAAAAGTCAAGCCAGGCACCATGACCCCTTTCCAAATCTCTCTCACTACCTCATACCTGTTGTAATTCCAAAGTGCTCTATTTTTCATTACAGCTGCATTTCTGTTGCCCTTACCTATTACATACTTTTCATGCTCACTGAGATATTCTGCACCATCACATATCCATACTCCTAGATACTTGTATTTACTAGCTCTCTCAACTGTAATATTCTGTATCTTCAGGACTGCTGATTTTTCACTACTGAATTCACTACTGAATTCTAAACCGATAGAGGGCGCTGGCGGCGAGTGCGCCAGTGCCCTCTATCGAACGGTCAGGCAACTACTGAAATCGAACGCTGTGCGTTGCGTCGACCGGGCCGACGCAGAGTTCGAGATGGGATATTCAAAAGGATCGATTGTTCGCATCAAACTCAAAGACTTCATGTGAGTTGACCAGGCAGCGTGTTTGCCGGACATTTGCCGACTCACCTTTATGGCCGTGGCGCTTTTAGTTTTGGCGCGCGGCAGCCTCTGGTTTCCCCGTCGCAGCATCCTTGTGTACGCAGTGTTGCGGAATGGGCACCCCCATTCCATTCCAATTCCATTCCGGGGACCACCTCTTTACGAAATCACCGGTTCAAGAGTTTTGGGTAGAGAACGCGCGCCCACACCACGAGCGCTCTCACGAGATCTCGCTTGAAAGCATGCCATGGCCGCTCGTGAATCCATGGAACGCGAACATGTGTTTTCATACCAGAAACTCTGGAACCATGATTTCGAAAGAGGTGGAATGGCTGAATCATTTCATTCCATTCCTCCAATTCCTAAACGTAAAAATTGACACCTGACAGCTACATTGTGTTGCCGGCACAGTGTTGTACGGAACGGCGTTCCTGGAACGCGTTCCTTTTCGAAGGAACGCCGCCGTTCCATTTTGCATCGGTGGAACTGGAACGGGAACTCGTTACATTTTACTGGAACGGAACAAGGAACGCCGTTCCTTTTTTTCGTCCAGTGGGATAATTTTCAATTTATTTCTAAGAAAGAAATTCTCAAGTGCATGAAAACTATCACTACGAATAGCAGTCTCGTTACCTTTTTTTTTTTGCTACATAGGGTTTATTTTGCCTGGTTCTCGCTTGGTAACAGTTGGGTGCAGGAGAGCTAATGGACATTGATACATCTTTCTATTGCCCTATACTGCGGGAAGTCGAAGAAAGAGACACAAATAGAGGGACGTCTAAAACTCAGCTACTTTCTTTGCTTCCACGAATCCTCATACACCCAAAAATCTAAGGCCTACTACAGCCATCACATGGACTTTCACAAAGAAGCCTACAGTTGCAACAGAAGAACAGGTTACTAGACATCGAGCGCAACCTTGTATCCCGAACACTGGTCACCTAAAATATACACAAAAATTAACCTTTATTCTTTCACCCCTTGTCCCCCACCTTAAAACTGAACAACAAATCCAACCTTCTCAAAGGACTGGCAGTTTTCAAGACTGGCCTTGCAAAATCCCTACCCCCTTCTTGCTCGTCTTCGAGCAAGCGAAGAAGATCGAGAAGAAAGTGTTGTTAAGTTCGGACAAGGGAATTTGTTAGATTGAAATGTTTGAGGTTGCTGTAAAACACTCGTACAATGTAGGGTAACAGTAGATTTCACTCGTCTGAATTGCTCACCAGAAAGATGAATATGGCCCAAAGCTGAAATTTTTAAAGGCGAATATAACAACAAATGGAACCTTGTTTCCGCTTGTTTTCTTCTGCCAGTGTCCTTCCATTACGGCATTCAAATTCGTAAGTTGGCATTTGATGGGACAGATAAAAAAACAATGAAAACAACTTTGTTTGATCTAATTGAATATGGCAATCATCAAAATACAAATGTAACGCACATGTAAGGATACGTTCCATTTTTTAAACTGTAACGGGAACGAGTTCCTTTTTCACAAATGGAACTTGTAAAGGGAACGCGTTCCAAAAATCAGAAGGAACGAGGAACGAGCTTTCGTTCCTTATTTTGAGGAACGTGTACAACACTGTGCCGGCATAAGCAACATAAAGCTGACGTTATCAAACGCATAGACCAGAGGTGGCCAAGCTGCGGCTTGCGAGCCGCATGCGGCTCTTCGCGTGTTAAAGTGCGGCTCGCGGCTCCCTACTCCACCCCCCCCCCCCCCCCCCTCGCCACCCTCCCGGTCACACAAGCACATCCCCAAAAAGCGAAATGGAACGCGTTTTAAATTGAAAGGAAGGTTGCGGTTTGGTAGTCGGCTACCTTACGTACAGATGGACTGCTTTTGGCTCAGATAGATTAAAAGCAGTTCGAGTTCCGTTTATTGCTCTAGATAAAAGTTTGCCCCCCCCTCCCTCCCGTGGCTCCTGGAAGTTTCGTGGTTTTGTTTGCGGCTCTTGGGCCAGGTCAGCTTGGCCACCCTTGGCATAGACAATTGAAAAAAAAAAAAAAAAGAAGGAAAGCTAAATGCCTTAAAAAAGCACTGATTTTACTAGGCAGAGTGCTGGTGGCACAAAGTGTTTATTTACATTGTACTGCAAACATCGAGAAAGCTCCTTGATATGTCGATGCTTGTTTAAGACATCGGTCTCGCGACCACGTGGCTTGCAACAAACAGCAAAACAATGGAGAGGTCCCGGGTTCGATACCCGGACCAGGCGGATTGTTTCGGTCGCGCACCAGTCACCTTGCTGTGTTTGTAGATTTGTGTTTGTCCTTTAACCCTCTTGTTCCCCTTCTCCAGGGATTATTTTTCGTCATTCTTGTCTAGCTCGCTTGCACCTTTGCATTTAATTGGGGTGTAGGACAAAATAGTCTCGGTCAGAATGGTCCCGGTCAAAATGGTCCCAGACAAAATGGTCCCGGACAAAATGGTCCCAAGTGCCAACCCGGACAAAATGGTCCCAGGTGAATTTATCAATACTTTGAGTGCTCTTAATAGGACAAAATGGTTTGGTACTTTTATTTTGACACACGTTCAACGATAATTTCAACATTTTCATTATAATCATTTGAAACAAATTTTAAATCCCTTCTATCTATACCATGTAGCTCTATTTCTCAAAGGTACTTGAATTCTACCGATGTATTCCACGTGTGTAATCAATATCTTTCTATCGCCAGAACCTGTTTTCAAATTAGCGCTATCGAGCTTCAAAACAATATTCGGAATGAAAATCATTATCATACACGTACTACAGGTTCTTGACGTGGTTTTTTTAAATGAACCTGTCTGAACATTGTATATTAAAGAAATCAAAAATTGATTTTGCAATTATGAGTGCATTTATTACATAAACCACTTAAGAGAGAAGAAGTCGACGCTGCTGAAGCGAAGGCCTGATACCAAAATGTATTCATATGACCCACACCCCTCAAAAAGTCGTTCAAAGGACGGGAGCCCTTGCACATACTGTGTGCACAGTTACAAGCCGCTGCTAATATCCATCAAGAGTAGAAAATACAAAAAACCTGCAAACAGCAAATAAATAATGCCACGCTGGGACCATTTTGTCCGGAATGGCAGTTGGGACCATTCTGTCCGGGACCATTTTGTCTGGGACCATTTTGACCGGGACTATTTTGACCGGATCCCATTTAATTGCATTATAATCATAACCTTAAATTGCAAGCTTCACCCTTGTTGGTGTTAGACTGGTGGCAGCTGATAAAACCCGTTTGCTCTACTGACGTCTAACCCCTGGTTAGCTCAGTTTGTAGAGCGCTCTATTGGAAAGCCACTTTTCCTTTTTTTGCAAATTTTTTTGCATCTGACTTTTAGGACATACACGGCCAGCGTATTTGTTTTGTAAGACCATAAAAATATCCAGTGCGTGCGTGGCGCAGAAATAAGCTAGATTGTATTTTTCAAACACCTGCACAGCAACGCTCTTGGAAGCGACTCCATGCACATTAGCGTGACCACCCGTCCCGCGACTTGAAGAACTGTCCCACATTAGGGAGCTTTTGTAGACCGTGTTTCCCCCTCCGCTAAGTCCTCCGCAACGAAGAGGCCGCTACTGTGCCTGCGTGCTGATGGCCTTGGCTGTAGAGTTCCAGTTATCGTAGCGGGTTGCGGAGAGTATTGTGGGACGGCGAAAACAATCTACGGAAACTCCCTATTGAGGGCTTATGTCCTGCGTCCCGTGAGAAATTTCAAAATCTTCAAAATGTCCCGCATTTCACATTGTCGTAAAATAAATTCCGCAACTCATAGTGCTGCCGAACAACGGGGCGCGGGGAGGCGCTAAGGTCGCTGGTTATCGTGTGAATTGAAATGGTACGCCATGTTCTATCCAAGCATTGCGGGAAGTGACCGTCGTTCTTGTAGGAGATCCGACGCGCATGTGCCGTTGTGCCTCTCCCTTTGTTGGCAAAGTATAGTAAGAAAAATTGCTCGCCAAAAGTTTAAATATAAACTAGTGTAATTATTTTCAAATTTCCGTGTCAATGCGAAAGGGTTGCTGTGGATTTTGTTTAGTGAAGACAGCCACACTTGCAGCGGTCGAAAAAGAACATCATGTTAAAAATTTGTGTAGGACCATGTTGATAAAAGTAAGCGTTGAAAGGAAACAATAGCCTGAAAAAGATTTACTGTTTCTTTTTTTCATTTGATGCATTGAGTTCTGATATAGTCAAATTTTGTTTTCAACTTCGACACATTTAATAGAATGTTTGGTATAAAAACATATCACAGGGAGTGGAAATTATTTTAGCTTAATTAGTGCAATACAACTAGCAGGTGTATAAACAGTACAGGATAATAAATGTGTTAACAGAGCCTCGGTTCGTTGTGTGCGTGTAAATAAATTTACTCAACCCCACCCCGCCTTGCCCCGCCCCACATCCCGCAATTCACTAGCAGGAAGGTGGTCACCCTAATGCACATCGGCAAGAACACATCCTCTGACAAGGTGGAACCTCTACGGCGCAGCACGAGAGACCGTATAGACAATGTCGCGAAACCTGTTTTACAACGCATAAGTTCACGCTTGCTTTACGAATGTCGATATTTCTTATCATATTCAATTCAATTCTTTTCTTTATATGTTTTCCAGGCAATCAATAGAACGTCTGCTGGGCTCAGATATACGTTGGTTCATTGTGGTTCGTTCATTATACGGACATTATTGGTTTATTACCTGTCATTTGTTGATCATCTTTGCTCATTATTCGGACATGAGCCAATACATTTTTCTGCTTGCGCATCCAATGTATTTACTTGCAAAATCATTCAAGATGCACTCCGCGAGCTCTCAGTTGCCCGCGTTTCGCAATGACCGAAGTGCCTGTCTTTAACGCGAATGAGATTGTATGTACCAGGTGATACCATAAGGACCAACACATTTGGTAAGCCTTGCAAAATTCGAATTTCAATCGAACATACCTCAAACTGGGCACACGAACGCAGTTTCACAAAATGTTTTGTCTCTTTTTTTTGAGAGAGAGCTCAACTTAGAGGTGGTGAAATATTAAAAAGAGTGGGGAAACGGCGGCCTCATAGCAGCTAGCAACCAGGTCTCCTTCTCAGTGGCCCTCACAGCAACGGTGGTGCCTCGTCTGGCGCGGGACTGTCTTTCTGCAGGTCTAGTCAGTTTGGTACATAAAATCCTACATAAAATCCCATATCAACCCCAGAAAGATCGCCCATCTTGTTTCTTGGCTAAATATTCATAACATAAAAGTTCCAAAACATTGCCCACCCCTCGATTCCCGTTGGATATCACGCGATGTCCGACGGAAATTGCATCAGCCGCGCAATTTTCGGTGCCGGTACGTATGACAAGCGAGTTTGTAGTGGGTTCTCTCATGTTTATCGCACCGTGACACACAAATCTGCTGCGTCTGCAATCTGCGGTATCCATTCCCGTGACATGCGAGTTCAGAGTGGGTTTCCGCATTTTTTGTCCGCGATCTGCACGCGCGATATCGGTTCCGGGTGATACACAAGATTGTAGCGGTTTCCTGCTTGTTAATCGCACCATGAAATGTGAATCTGCTGCGTCCGCAATCTGCAGTTTCCGGTTCACGTGAGTGCCCCTATGTTTATCGTTAATTTTTTTATAAACTTGCATCCTCAAAGTTGGTACAAATTTTCCCCCATTTATCTCATCATTTTGGGTAGGCACTCTTACGGGATTTTATCTTCTCCAACGTGCAGGGAATATGACCCAAATGCTTGTAAACTGTTATCAAATGTTACCCGAATCGAAATATTCGGGTGAAAACCTGGAAAAGTTGGATACTTTGAGGGAAGCAATTCGGTAGATGCCCTGTGCCCTGCAATAAAATATGCTTGGAAGCACTGCTTCACTATATGCATCCTAAGCATTCTCTGTCCTTGGGAAAGTTCTGGCACATAATTGAAGCCCTTCTTTTAGAGGCCTGTGGAAACCGTATGCCTGTATGCATCTGGAGTTGTGTGGACATTACCAGTTACCTCATTTATTGTATTTGTAAACAGCATTTATAGCCACAGAAAATGTGCCATCTGCGGGTGTGCGTGTAACATACGTGATATTTTGTAATGTCACAACCAAATTTCTATCTAGTTTTAAAGATGCCTAGACAAGCATGTTCGACCTGCCATCGCCTTGTTTGTCTTTCTTCACATAGGACCTGGTCGGTATTGTGTTTCTTGGGTTAGTGTACCATTCCCTTTCTTGGACCATTCCCTCGGGGGTTTGTCTAGGTCCTTCCCTGGCCATGCTTATGGCAATGGCCGACCTCGTCGCTCTAGTCTCGACCCACACAGTCGTTTCTTTGAAATACTGCGCTTGCGTCCCGAGGTGCTCCTGTGGATGAGCCAGAAGCATGGGACAATTGCTTAAATTGGATTCTGACCTGCTCGCATGTGCAGCAACTGCCGCAGGGCAGGGAAAATACTTTATTCGCTCGCCTATTCCCCATTCTTGAGGATGGGCCATCTTTTGGTGCTTTTGCAACAATGTTTTTGGACTTAGTTTTAAGGGGTGCATTGTGTTCCTAGACGGTAATTAACGTGTGAGAGGCTGAAAATGCATTAAAAGCATTGTCAATGAATTGCCTTTAGCATATTCAGTGTCAACTCCCTTTGTCATCCCAGCCATCAAGTGCAAACAGTTGCAGAAAAATTGCGAATATCTTTTTTTCCCCAAAAAAAGAAAAGATTTAATGCAATGCATCAGTGCTTTGTTTTTCCATCTGTTGAAGAAAGGAGTGTCACAAAAGTGCTTGTATTGTGCCCAGTTTTGTGCGCGGAATGTGGATTGGTGCGGGCCACGCCGCGTCTGGGTACTTGTAGTTGCGTGCAGACGCACAAATGGCGAGCTGTGTGGAGCAGTGAGCTGCCGTGTGGGTGCAGGACGTACACGTTTGTGGAGCTGCGTCCTGGGCCGAGCCTGAACGTGGTGGTGGGCACCAACGGGTCGGGCAAGTCCTCGCTGGTGTGTGCCATCTGCCTGGGCCTGTGTGGCACCCCGCAAATGGTGGGCCGGGCCTCGCATGTGGGGGATTACATCAGGAACGGCGCTGACAGCGCCCTCATCGAGATTGAACTGTGAGCTCCGCTTTTGTTTCTCTTCTCCTCTCGTGTTGCCCGAGGAGTTCTTTGTCTCGACGGGCGTACTTGTTTGGCACGGACGTCGGATTGCTGCTTTCTTTGAATATTGCTCGGTTGGTAAAGGCTCGTTGACACGTGCGCATGTGACTCTGATTGACTGAGACAAGGTTTAAGCCTCTTGCAACTGGCTGCACAGCAATGCAGCCAGTTGTAAGCTATCCCAAGAGGCTTAAAGGGACACTGACAGGGTGTTTATGCTCGCCAAGGTTTTTATTTGTCCATGACATACGAGAGCCCAACTACCCAGAACACAATTTGCGGCAAGAAATTCCTTTTCTTTCCACCCGAAAACCACCGATCGAGAACTAGCCGGTTTGAGTCGCACTCACTATCTTCTCCGTGGTCACGTGCTGGTTTTTATGGTTTAGATGGAATCATCAAAGATAATCAAAGTCCTGGGTCATTGAAGGCACACACTTAATGCTAAATATAGACAAAAAAAAAATACATATGGTACCCATTTTTTGTGGCTTGTAAAAAAAATCCAAATATGTTGATTGAAAAAAAAAAAAAGTTGCACAGCCACGTGACTTTTGGTAACTTTCTTTTCTATATTTCTTCTTCCTCCCCAGTCTGGTTTCGGTTTTGAGCAGCTATGTTTTTTCAGTTTATTTAAAGTATATGTGACGCCTGTAGCAAAATATTTGATTGGGTAGTCTTCCGACACCATAATAAATCACCTGGCCAAAAATGAAAATATATTTTTTTTTTGGAGGGTGTCAGTGTCCCTTTAAAAACACAGTGTGTCAACGGGCTGTAAGAATGATGAAAAGTAAATTGTACCTCCCATGTGAGTATCCACCATGACCACATTGAACAGCACTACTAGTTTTGAAGACAGAGTTTTAGGTTTGAGAGAAAAACAAGAGAAGCCGCCGATGTCTTGTTTGTGCTAATAGTGCCGCATCTGGACTTGCAAATGAGAAAGCATTTTTGGCGACAGCTCATGTTTCACCCACTAAAATTAGTTTCAAATTGCAGATGTTAGGTTACGAGTGTAAAGTGATAATTATCAAAGTAATTACCTAAAATTGACTAATTCCCTTTTGGAATGTTCACCTTAGCTGACAACACGTACAGAGAGATTTGGTGCCTGTTGTCAAAATATTTCATAGTTGTCGTTAGACTTGATACAACTAAATTCTGGCAAGTTGAAGCCATCGGGAGAAAGTGAAACAAAGAGAAAGGAAACGGCCCGCACCGGGTGCTGGTCGTCTAAGGATCGCATGGTTGATGTCTCTTGGGGCGCACTTTGGGGCATGTTTTCTCCTTCGTTTTGGTATGACGGACTCTAGACAGCCGAACTTGACCATTGAATAGCTCGGAGAAGAATCTAGTTTCCTGATATGAATGAACTGCTCTAGCATATTTGGACGTCACACCTTGGTGGAAGTTGCACCTGTAGATTTGTGCAGTCGGCAAAACTTCATTGATGAGATGGCAGATGTGTATTATGATGGCGATAGATGTATGTGCAATTGGGAGCCAGATTGAATGTTGTCACCAACAAATGGAAGCCCCATAACAAACTGGCGGGCTTAGAAAAGAAAATTGCTACAAGTTGCACAGATGGCAATTCGGGAACAAGTCTCTGCTTTTCAGCCACAATCCAAATGCCCGCAACTATGTCATCGAGAGACACATCTTTCCCAGCAAGTCGGCATGGAAACTGAACAACATTCCAGTGCCCCAAAAGGCCGTGAGTTGCTCTTTCGATGCTCGTTTTTCACACGCAGAAATCGTTCTGAAACGGCGGGAAAAAAGATGGAGGGCAATGCGACATGTTTGCAAGTGACGAGAGGCCTCGAGGTGTAGTGAAAAGGAATCGCCTCCCGTTTACTCCCCGCTCAGTTTGACCGCAGCGTGGTATGCTCGCCACTCCTCGACTCGGTTGGCTCCTGGGGAATGTGGAAGCGGCACATTTTCTAGTTTTATAGTTGGCGCAAGTGGTGACCACGTGGGTGTTAACTCCCGTTTACGAGAGTGGGATTAGTGGACGAGAAAGAAAGCGATCCCCGGCAGTTGTGCAGCTTTGATGGCCGTTGCGAGGCAGATGACGTTGGTGTTACTTAGGAAGCTGCCAGAGGAAGCAAGACGTGTGTGACGTGGGTATTGCAGGTGGAGGCGGCAGTGGCCGGCCTGCACATCCAGGTGGGCAATCTGTGCCAGTTCCTGCCCCAGGACCGGGTGGCAGACTTTGTTAAGATGAGTCGCCAGGAGCTGCTCGAGGGCACCGAGAAGGCGGTGGGCACCCGGGACGGCCACCTGCTGCACGCCCGCCTCATCGAGCTCCAGGTGACCACTCACAAACAACGCAAAAAAGTGCATGTCGGCTCACCCAGCTCAAATAACAAGTGCTACTAACTTTCACACTTTTAATGAACTTCGCACAAGTTGATTAAAAGAGACTTTGACTCACCTCCAGGACTGCTAACACTGTCGAGTCCCTCACGGTGTCACTTGAGTAGCACAAATGCAAGTTTTCCTCCGATTTGTGGGTTTTCGCATATTGACATCTCGAGTTTGTCGAGTTCATCCAACTTGGGGGGACATGTTTTCTTCGACGTTTTAGCATAAGAGTGTAAAGGAAGGTTGAGAGAAATTTCAACTCAAGCTATGATGCACCTTCTTAACACCCAAACAGAACATACTTTGACCCTCGCACGTTTTTTTACAAAAAGGTGTACTTTGTTTTGTGTATGACTCCTTTAATGTATTCAGTAATGGAAGTGCTGCGCCATTTGCGCCAAATTGCGCCATAAATGAAAGTCTGGTACATCTTGCACCAAAGTGCCATTTTTGCTAAGAATTGTGCCACACCTGCGCCAAAATGGAGAAAGCAAAAAAGATAATATTATTGGTCGATTTGAATATATAGAGAAGTCGGAGGAGGAAATGAAAATGGTACAAATATGTATTTCAGAACATCTCAACATCTTAGGTCAGAGTACAATCGAAGACTCGAACACATACAACCACGAACACGTACTAAAAGCGCAAGTCACGGGACATTCGCTGCGCTTGATCCGTATAATCGATAAAAGACCACGCACAAGATGATGGACGAATCCCACGATGTCGCGCTTTGACGCTGGTTGGTCCCGTTGGCTCGCGGCAGCGGCTACGCTTTAAATTAAAGTGAAACAAAGTATTGAGATAGCTCGTCAACCGCGCTGGTTGGTTGATATGTTGGCGGATAGATCGCCGATATCGTCTACATTTCCAGACGTTGTCCGCGGTGTGAGGAGCTAAAAGTTGCTAGAAAAAATTGGCAAATTGTAGGATGGCGGCTACTGTGATAAGACAGAACCAGGGTCTTGTACTCCCGATGAGATCGCTTAATTATTGTGTCTGCCTCATGCCTTCGTGCCTCCTCTCACCAGCGTGCACGTGTCGAGCTTCACCGCTTTGCACTGGAGTGCTAGGTGCTGCGGCTGACATGGATGAGCACCTGGGTTGGCACGATAGTCTCAGTAATTATGCTCAGTACTATTCCACATCTACTTTTTTTTTTGCCTCGGTGGTAGGTTAATTTCAGATTTTAAAAATCTGTGCCATGAAAAAAAAACAATGCTGGTCTATATTTCAATGAAGGGTAGTCTAGGTTGTTCCCGTGCAGCTGTCAATCGCAAGAACAGCGAACTTTGACTTCACTCAGGTTCCAAAGCCACTAACGGCCGACTCACGTGACGGGCTGATCCGTGGACGGATTGATCACGTGACGATATATCCGCGCTACCTCTTTCTCCCAAGCGCATCCACGCGAAGGAGACGACGAGCAGACGCCAGCGAGGATGGGCCGAACCTGTTCGCCACATCACAGTGCCGCGAAACTCGAACATCGCACCGTGGCACCGTTGTCCAAGAGAGAAATCTACGTTTGCTACCACGACAAAGAATCGTACGCCGCTGTTACGTACAGATCGAGGCAAAACACCGTGATAGGCTTCGCACAAAGCACCACTGGCTTTACTAACTCAAGGCATGACAGTGACACAGGCATGGTCCTGCTCAAGAAGGGTTCGGCGTAGAAGCGACGAAGTTCTGGGCTTGTGGAGGGGCGTTTGGAGATGCCTTCACGCACTCCGCGCTCCTGCACTACACTTAAGTACACCACAGTCTCAAGAGAGGTCTTGCACGGTGAAAGGCTAATTGGACATGCAGGAATTATTGCAGCGTGCTGGACGAGTTTCGATGGAAGCTTCTTGACACGGACCCGGAGGAGTACCGGAACCTGCGTCGTGTCAGCCATACAAAGTTTCTGCAGTTTCTTTCACGCGTGGAACCAAGAATCGCGCAACAGAATTAACCAGCAAACGTGCAAAACGGAATGATGCGCCATTTTTGTTTTATTTGTCCGAAAAAAAAACAAGAAAACATTGTGCCGTTGCCAGACTAAACATTTTTCAAGTCAATCTCCCGTCAAAAATCTGCGAGTGAAAAGGCGCTCGACTTCATCAGTCCCCGTGTCTGCTGATGAGGCGTGGATCGCAAGAATTGGTGACGTGACAGTCACGTGGTACACTGTTCGCGGACGAAAATCGCGATTCGGTCCGTCGTGAGAATCGTCTATAAGGAGCAGTGTCACTTGCATAAGTGTAGGTTTTCATAATATCTGGGGGGCGTTGGTTTTGGCAGTTCATAATATTAAAGTCTCGAGTTTTGTAGGGCTCATAAAACTTGGGTTACACATTTTTGTTGATAGACGAGCTGGTTTTTGCAGGCATTTTAGAGAACATATATACGGGCTAAATAAACTAGCGGCTGTAAATGTGTGAGGGGAGAGAAGCTTTCTCCCAACTGAAGTGTTGCGCTATGATTCATTTTCGTAAATTTTTTAGTATCCATTTAAATAGAATCTTCTTTAACTAGAGCCTTATTTCTAAAAAGAACGCTCTGTGTTCATTTGGCGCGCTATCTATTCTTATTGCAAAAGGCATGGCCTCCGAGATACCAAAGCACATGCGCGAAGGCTTCTCCGGCCGTCCCATTTGACTCGCTCCCCAGCAGTACGAGCGTAATTGCTCCAACTTCGTCACTCGCCGCGAGATGGCGACGTCCTCCTAGTCATCACAAAGCGACCGGGCAACGAGCCGTCAGCGTCGAAGGCATCGCGGTTGAGTGGTGTCAGTCACGTCTTGCGTTCATTCGGGCTTCGTGGTCTGTTTTGTTTTTGGCAACTTCCTGGTCTGCCGAAATGGGTAATGGGGTTGGGAGTGGGGATTTCGTGTAAGGTTGTTCTGGGGGGACTGCCAAACTGATTTTTCTTGATCTGCCGAAGCAGCTTTCTACAGAGCTCATTTTATGCGTGTTCTGCATTTTTACACCATTAGATGTTATGGGCTCTTCCCCTATTCAAAATGATGCAGATAATCTGTGTTGTTACGTGACACCGTGACGTCATGTGACTTGATGATTCTTGTGACGTCACAATGTCACGTGGTGCCTCACTGCCACGTGACATTATAGTGTCACATGACATCACAACATCGTGCAACTGCACGAGTAGTCGCGTGACATCATCGATCTGGATATTTTTGTGGATATGGAAGAGTGTGTCACTCTCCGAGCAAACATTGGCAGTGGTTCCTCCGCGTAAGATGCAATACACAGAAGTATACTTTAGGGTTCGAAAAGGTACTGTAGCTATCGCTGTAGTAGTTGCAAAGCGAGCCTAGACTGAAGAGAGAAGCGTCCATCTCAAACCATGGGGAGCCTCTTCAGTTTAATGACCGACACCTCCCGCGCCGATGGGTCGCAAGTGCACATGCGCAGCGTTGTCGCGTGGTGAAGAGGAAAGGCAGAGGGGCTTGCAGACGACCAACGCCAATATTTGCCAACGCACTTGTCAGCTGTGGCAGTGCTGGTAACTGTCAAAACAGCTCTTGACATTGATGTTCCACATGTTAGAAAGCACGGAGTGCTTAAACAGTTTTCAGCACTGATTTTGCCATATTCAGAGATGTTCTCCCTTCGAGCATCCCCAGCCAGAGATGACCATGAGACAAAACCTTCTAGGATTGCCACAGAGAAGTTTATACGGCCGTTTCTAGTCAACATAGGCATGACTATGACAGGCAGGGTAGCGTATCGAAAGAACCTGCTCGAAGCCACTGCATCGCATAGTACTTCGCTTTTAATCTAAGCAGTCCAGGCTTGGAATCTGTAAATAAACCAGGTTGGAAGTTGGAGTACCGAAGATACCAGGTCAGAACAAGGTTTGAATCTATAAATAAACCGGAGTTCTATTTCTTGAGATCCCATTGTCTTTTTGCATATCAATTAAGGGGAGACACCCCCTGGGAGGGTCAACTTTTGAACCGTTGGCTTAAAATTAATGAAATTTACAGGGTGCAAAACAAAATTTCAGGTCTGTCAGTTAAGTGGGAAGGAAATTAGGGCAGCTTCTATCAGCAACACGCCTACATTGTTTAGTTAATCTATCGTCGGAAAACTATCGCAATATTCAAAATTTTTATTCGCTAGATATCTAGCACAATGCCAAGGAGGTGCGGCTATGGAAAGTTTTTTTGTAAAAAGTCATTTATTTCTATCAATTTTCTCTTCTGCAAAAATGGTCAACTTTTTGGTCTTCTGTGTCTTCGACAAAATGTCAACATTTTTTATAAAAGACATCCGTAAAGTGGCAAGGAAATTCCATAGTCGCATTCCTTATTAAATTTCAGTCAGGAAAAGTGAAGAATGAGCCTTCCCTGTATTGCCATTATCAAACGATATATTGACTAAAATGGAATTTATACCAAAAAGTGGAACGAAGAAAAATGCATTCAAACCCTACCTTTCTTTAGCTTCAGTGGACAGAAAATAATTTATAAAAATTTAACTATGCAGTGTAAAGTAGTGAAAATTTTTGGGAATACTCTCTATACTTCGTTTCAGCTTCGGTCCGAGCGCGGCCGATGTCATGAGCCGAAGGTCCAATCAAAAAGCGCAGCGTCATGGCGTGCTCTCTGCGCTTGACTAGCCGGCGGAGGAGCGCGCACAGAGAGACGGCGAATACCGGCTGTTCCTATCAACTGCAGAGAGCATGCCATGACGTTGTGCCTCTTTCGCTGTTTGATTGGCCCTTCGGCTCATAACATCGGCCGCGCTCGGACCGAAGCTGAAACGAAGTATAGATGTTGGTGGATGTAAATTATGTCATTTTTCAAAATCAGTGTTTTTTGCAGAATTTTTTTTTTTTTTCTGGCTAGTGTCCCCCCTTAAGTTGCATCACAAGGTGCATAACGGAATGCGGTGGCTTGTGCTACATGTGCCAAAAACGAGACGTTTACTAGATAACGCCCTACCTTTTGAACCAGTACCTTCAATTATCGCAAAGTTGATAAAAAAAAATGGCAAAATCATTGCGAGGTGGTCGTATTTCACCGCCATATTTTTTTTCCCCTTAAAGCCGGAGTCCCACTGCTTATACATCATACAATTGCAAACAGATTCGAATGCGAGTCGCCACGAGACCACGAAATCTGAGCTTTGAATGCTGCATGGCAACGAGTACAAGGAGACACTTGGCTTGCAGCATTTGAACCACGGATGTCGTGGTGACTGATATATGCAGACCGTCTTTTGTATATTGAAAAAGCAGTGTGACCCCGGCTTAGAGGTGCTTCTAGTAGAAGCAAACACCGCAATATGACCCGCAAAAATTACTTAATAAATATGAAAAATATTAAAAGAAGGACAACACGGACTGCACTAGATAGTATCCAACCTCGTGCTCGGGCTCAAAAAGCTACGTAAAACAATGTGCGTAGATTAAGAAAAAAGAACAGCATGATCATTTTAGGGGCGAAGCTCCTTAGGGGCTAGCCATGTCCGTGTGTCCATCCGCCGTCCGCCGTAGGCCGGCGTCGGGTGCTCGTGCTTCTGCTCGTGTAGGGCAAAAAAAAAAATTGGAAAAAAAAATGAAAAAAAATTATGAAAAAAGAAAAAAAAGAGTAGGGGGTTCTGAGATGCCATCCCATCTGTCTGCTTAAAAAAAGAAAAAGAAGAAAACCACACATTCTCCTACTGCCATGAATGAAAAGGACCGAAAAGCTCGGCATGCAGCGCCTCAGCGTCTACGGAGACAGCAAGCTGCTCCGGAGACCAGGGCGCGAGAAGCTGCTGCACAGCGTCAAAAACGCCAAGCGGACCCGGAGTTGAGAGCTCGGGAAGCGGCGGCAAAGCGTAAACGCCGACAGCAAGCAGCAATACCTATGACCAAAATCAGTATCATCAGCACCACCCGAGCTTCGCCCCAATCAACATCATTCACCACGTGGAGATGCGGTCATTTTTTATTTAGGGAAATTCAAAATTTTTATGTACAGAGCTAAATTATTTTCTGGCGTTTCATACGCGCTACAGATTGCAGTCAAATATATCACAAGGCGCTAGGCACCACATGTCCAAATGAATATTTCAAATTAAATCAGCATCGCAACTTGTCCATCTACTTCCTTAAAACAGTGTTTCACCGTTCTACCACAAGACTCAAAAATCTATAAGTAGAAGCTGCAGTAACTCGACGTAACACAACTTTTCCTTGGACTCTTCTCCGTGGAGCCATGTTGAAACCCCTGAAACGGCGAATTCAATGCCTGGGTTGAGAGCGCCTCCCCGCGTAGAGACATCACCTTCTCCTCTTTTTCCGCACGAACGGGGCGGCCGGAGAAGCGTTCGCGCACTTTGGGGTCTCAGAGGCCATGCAAAAGGTAATAAGTACTAATATGCTCCAGTATCAAAGAGGAACCCTCAGTCATTATTAAAGATGAGCTCATTTAGTGATGCAATCACTTTTTAATTTTCAAGTGGTGTGATAACAGATGTTGACATCTGCTCCAGAAGGATCAGTGCCAGCTCCAAACCAATGTTTTGCATGCTACAGAACCTGCTAGAAAAGGTCAAATGCCACTTTCACTGTGTATTGTTTTTAGGAAAGGTAGTGAGTATACAATACGAAGACTGATACGAGCTGGCAGCAGGGTGTGAGAGCGTGGACGGTGTTCCCTGCATGCAGCACCGGAAGGCCCAGCTGGAGAACGGGGTGCGGGGTCAGCGGGAGCGCCTGGACCAGGAGCGCCAGAAGAACGCCCACCTGGACGAGGAGGTGCGCAAGCTGCAGGAGCACCGGGACGTCCGCAGCCGCCTGGACATCCTCCGCCAGAAGCTGGCCTGGCTGGTGAGCGCCTTTTCTCGACAGACACTCGGATGTCGTGGTGCCTTTCTGTCTGTAATGAGCGGGGAACAGTGCCCTCTTTTTCAGAATAATTGCACGAACGATCACGCGACGTGGTGCGCATGGACAGCGTCAGCTGGTGCTACATTTAATGATATTGCGTCGTGATTGAATGGAAATACCGGTGATGTTGCATCGCACGGTGTCTCGCGTAAGCCACAACTGATCACACACAGAACAGCTAGCGCCAAAAAACAATCTCGCAGATGCGCTGTACAAATTGCTCGGTCGTACTGGTGCGTCCATTCTTCGCTCGCTGACG
The DNA here is from genome assembly GCA_013358835.2 of Ixodes persulcatus. Lineage (NCBI taxonomy): Eukaryota > Metazoa > Arthropoda > Arachnida > Ixodida > Ixodidae > Ixodes > Ixodes persulcatus. Next base: position 601,079 of record JABSTQ010010904.1, read on the forward strand.
TTCTCTTTTATGTGCCGCTTCACGTTCACGTGCAGCATGATCTTTACGTTGAATGCATGCCGTTGTAACACCCAGGGAGAAACCGTCGATTCCTACACATCGACAGCATACTCTCACGGGCGTGTTTACGCTGTCGAGCACCCGTTGCTTGCTCTGGCGTATGCTTTGGTCGCCCCATTCTTGCTCGCAAAGGCTTGGGGCACCGAGGAAATGGCGACCGTGGAAGAGCAGGTGGCGAGGAGCTCGATCACATTTCCCCCACCACAATAGCGATAGGCCGAAAGCGCCTCAACCGCGACTATTATCAGCGGCGAGACTGCTGTACTCGCTCTCTCCCAGCGCCAAAGACACCTGCGATAAACGCACGCATGCTCCGTTCGTTTTTGGCAACACCACACTTGCCCAGTACAACATGAAACTGCTGCTTGCCGTAGGCGGGACGTTTGTTTGGCCGAGCTGTAGTTACACTCCGAAATTTTACCAAGTGAATGTTGCTGCCAAAATAGACATCGGAGGAAGATGCAGGTTTTCCGGGCGTTGATATTTGCGAGCTAAATGAATGGAGCTCGAGAAAGTAACGTTTGGGACATTGTTTACATCGATGCTGGACTTGCATTCTGGAAGTGGGTCCTCGATGCACGTGCAGGGTGCAATAACGTGAGCTGGTCCAGCGGTGGTCAGGCCGGGGCGGCACAAGGGCCACGCTTTGGAGAGGAATGAACTGCCGCATCTCCTATTGTCGCAATCTGACAGTCGCTTTCGTAGCTTAGCATGCACCTCATGCGGTGTTCCTTTCGGCTAGCAGTAAGCTGGGCCAGCTCATATTACCGCTCATGGCCGTATCGGCAACACCCCACTATATTTGTCTCGTTATTATGGACTTATTTCCACGTGGGATGTTTTTCGTGGAGGAATGTACACGGGCGGGACTCCGTCTCTCACTCGAGCATTCACACGAACGGCGGGGAGCCGAGTGGGACGTCAGTGTTATCGGGCGCATTGAGTGGTTGCACTCTCAACAACAGGGCTTGGTGCGCGCTCACGAGAACAATGGAGGCGTACGTGAAACAGCGATACGCGACCGTGACAGCAGTGCTGTTGGATGCACGAGAGGACAAGCTGTTTCCTGCTAAAAGAAAGATGCTCCTGGAATGGGTGGATGTAACGCAAAGGATGCGGAATGAAACACCAGTTTTTTGACGAGCGGCTCGAGGACGACATTGATGAATATCGAAGACTCGTTTGGGTGCCTCGGACTACATACGCAACAGCGTCAGCCACAACAAGTTAGGCGATCCCAATGCCATCGCCGCTATCTGGCTCCGCAAAATCTGTAAAGTTGCCAGATGTGCAAACAAAATACCACCAATCGCAAAGGGATCCTCCCACGCCAAGGGCATTTGTGCAGCCCGAGCAAAAGCTCCCCCATCCCCCTGGGGCAATTTGCTCATCTTGCGGCCGCAGCTGCGGCCGCGGCCAAGAGGGATTTTTATGCCAGGTGGCCAGCTCCATGGGGACGAGGAAGTACCTAGCGTCCCTGCCTAGTGGCGAAGAAATCTTATCGCTTCAAGCACAAACGCCTAATTTCGCTCGCAGAAACTGACTGCAGGGACTTTCAACTGGAGTCCAATTGACCGCCCCTTTATACTGTAGGAGCGGCTGGTAAAGTTATGGCCAGGGAGGGTAAATATGAGCCAAAATAAAGAAAAAACCACGCGAAATAAAAGCAATGGCAGTATATTTATATACCTCCGCCAGCGCCGGTGGCTCGCGCCTTCTGCTGTGGTCGAGAGGTTAGAGCGCCGGTACTTGTCGTCGCGGCGTAAAAGTTACGAGTTCAAATGGCGCTAGGAACTTCTTTTTTGTTTTTGTATTTTGCGCGTGTCTTACTTTTTAACTGTGATCCTTTTTACCAATCATCCACCTGCACTACTGCGCCTTACACGGCTTTTACTTTAGTCCCACCTGTTGAATCGAAACACCGGGAAGAAAAAAAAAAGATCAAGGCAAGTTAACGTGCTAATCCAATCGTTTCATAATGTTCATTAAAAGGAAACCAACATAACAGCATTGGTATGACTTTCACACAAACGGAGCCGAAACAAGCACCCTTTCCCCAGCAACCACAATTTTATGTGTTTTTAAATATACAACGCTCTTGCTACGACTCTTTTCAATAACAGGAGGCGCCTATTTAGTACTAATAAAGACTGCAGTTGTGACAATTAAAAAACAAACAAAAAAACTTCCACAAAATAAGCAAAAAGAAGAAAAAGACTAGCAGCTGTAGATGCATTGATTGAGCGAAATCCTACAGGCAAGGCAGCATGTCAAACGTCTGAGAAAGTCGTAAAACCGAAATAAAAGAGATCATACTTTTACTTGCATGGAATGTGATAGAAGTTATATTTTTACTCTTTACATTTTGCTGTGGCAATTGTTTTGTAATATTAACACATTACTTGTTGAATTTTAGTCAGAATAGCAGTCGATCACAACCGAATGCAATAATGAATCAGGGGTCGACATCGCAAACCATCTCTCTAACGCAAACACCTAAAATGACTTTGGATAAACAAATGGAATTAATTAGAGCAGTTGGAAAATGGAAACAACAAATTCTAGAGAAATTCAGCAGCACAGTTACCTGGCGAACGAAGAGATGGGCATGGGAAGATATTGTCAACTTTCCGCGGAGTGCACGGCAGATGCAGGAGGCGTGGCGGAAGTCGGTAAAGAAAGCCAGAGACATGTATGCGCTCTTCTGAGGTCATGAACAACGAACTGGTGAGTCAGAACTGCCCACCCAATGATTTTATAGAGCTTATAGGGCCTTGTCTACATTTTTAGTGGGAGTGCAGTCAAATACAAGAAAAAAAAAAGAGTGAGTTTGTGGCGCGATTTGAACCCGGGACTTCTACGCCGCGACATCAAGTACCATCGCTCTAACCTCTCGACCACAGCAGAAGGCGCGAGCCACCGGCGCTGGCGGAGGTATATAAATATACTGCCACCGCTTTTATCTCGCGTGGTTTTTGTAGCGTGAGCTACACTGGCCGAGGTTGAGCAGTTTCGCGTGGCTCCTGGAGAGCTGTGCTGCGCATGCGAGAAGAGCAGTGACGTCACAAGGCGCACAGCTGGCGCGCCGGAGCCGCCGCTGCCGCGCGCGCCTCGCCGGTCTGCGCATTTCAGAGGGGTGACGTCATAGCCATGGCAGACGCACTGGCGCCGGCACGTGCCCAGCTGTGCGCCTCCGTTGCGCAGTAGCCAAGTCTGATGCTGCACCGGAGCCGCTTGATAGCGCCTCTCATTTTGTGCGCATGCGCAGAGGTATCAGTGGGGGTATACATATAGCGGGGTGTTTGCCAGTGTGGTATAGCCATGGAGAAGGAGAACGAAATTGCTGCTCAGCAGCGCAGAAGAGCGGAGAAGCTTAACTCATCGGATCCCGAAGTAGTCACATAATGCGTATACCGTGTGTGTGTCATTGAAGCAACAGTAAGCATGATAAGCAAGCTAATCCTAGACAACCAGGAAAGCTAAGAATAACCAGCTGAACCTAAGCTCACGCTACGTATATCCTGGCATAGCCGAGCTAAGCCACTGCAATTTTTTTTGTTTATTTTGGCTCATATTTACCCTCCCTGGCCGTAATTTTACCTGTTGCTCCTACAGTATAAAGGGGCGGTCAATTGGACTCCAGTTGAAAGTCCCTACAGTCAGATTCTGCGAGCGAAATTAGGCTTTTGTGCTTGAAGCGATACGGATTTCTCCGCCATTAGGCAGAGACGCTGGGTACTTCCTTGTCCCCATGGAGCTGGTCGCGTGACATAAAAATCCCTCTTGGCCGCAGCCGTGGCCGCAAGATGAGCCAACCGCCCCTGTGATTGTTACCACGTGATGTGCGTCCTGGGGAGCGAAGGAAGGGATTTCTCCCCATGTCCCCTTAGGGACACTCTTTTGGGGAAACGGAGCTGTACATAGCAACGGGACATCTCTATCCCAAATGCAAGTTGGGAAATTATTTGGGCTGCCAGTTGGCACTTGGTCAGCATGAATAGTCCTGCTTTTGATTGCATGTCCACTCTGGTCGGTTTGCTGACCCTCGGTGAGTTTGGTGTCCACTATGTCAACGGCTTGGGTGGTGTCTCGCCGACTGCAGTCTGAGCCGAGGAATGATCTGATTTGGTGCCTGAATAGCTCGCGAATTTGTGGGAACCCCAAAGCCGGCCTTTGTGGTCAAAAGTGGCCCTTCTGGCACGTTTGTGTGCATCCAGGACTATGACAGCACACGGCAGGCATATGAGGCGGAGAAAAACAAGCTGCGAGAGGAAGAGCACACACTCAAGGCCAAGCTGGAGGAGCAGGACCCCCTCAAGCAGCAGCTGGCTAAGATGGCTGACCACGAGGAAGGGCTGCGGCGTCTGGACAAGTCGCTCGTAAGGCCTGTCTCGGTTGAGGACTCTCTCTTCTTAGAGTAGCATCGAGTGTTTCCAACAAGGAAATCTGGGCAACCCTCGTAGTAACTGCTCTCGTAGTGTAATCAGTTTTAGGAGGACCCTGATGGTAAAAGATATCCCTCAAATCTCAGTTACTTTTTCATTTACTTTCTGCTTTGAATCTAGTGCCTGCAGGGTGTAGAAAATATCGTAGAAGGTTCGTTAGGCAGTATTCCCAAATCTGTTCTATTTAATGGGACATTCTGGCATTTTTCCATTTCTTGCCGAATTATTTTCACTTTGCTTTCTTTGTCAGCTTGTTTGAAGAGACCAATGAAATGCAGGCCAAGGACCACAATATAAATTGAACGAGTAATAATTTGAAAAGATAGGAATGGTCACGAATTGTAGTGTAACTCGTAGAGTACAATGAAACAACCGGAACGTAAAAAGTCAAATTTGTTGCCAAAATACCAGCTTCATGAGCAAAACCGAATGCAGGGGTGGAAGCGCTGTAGGCCAATTGCACCATTGTGCACCGATCCACTTTCGCTGTGCCATCTGGCTCCTAGTGCAAATGGTGTGCCAAAACTAGCTAAAAAAAGTCTTTTTTTTTTATTTGTTTAAAGAGCAGTTTATTTTCGTTTGATGAAAACAGGCGCCAAGTGCCCATTTTCATCTAAAGAGAATGATCATAATTTATTCCGAGTTGGTCGTCCGCTTCGAACGCGAGGAGAAGTAAATGCTTTTATTGTGTTTCAGAAATATGCTGTATTTGGACGAATATGAACAACACCCAACTAAGGTTGCATGTTTATTTCCGTTCCCCCGTTCCAGTCCCTCTGAAGCACTTGTTTGGGCGCGTTGCTTTGTGCCGTCAGTGCCACAGCTCGGCCAACAACAGCGTGTGGGTGTCTGATCTCCAAAAAGGGGACATGCATAGCTGGCTTTGTCAGAAGTACTAAAACATCAGTTCGTCGTTAATTTTTTTTTTTTTTTTTGTTTTTATCAAGCTCCTAAACAAGTTTTTTTATTCTATTCAGTCACGCTTGTTCTAGTAAAAGCTTATGCGCATATGTAGGAGCAGGGATGATGTCGTGAAGTTTTCATTATTTTTGCATTTGTACTTTTATCAGATGGAGTACTTGGAACGTTCGTATTTCCTAAAAATGAAAACTAGTCAGTAAGTATTGGGCTTTATTTCATACCATACTATTGCATCTTGAAATGGTTTTGTTTTCAACTTATAGAACTTGTGATTTGGGTCGTTAAATAGGGTCAGTGTTTTGTTTTCATGAGCCTGAAGTTGTGCTTTTTTTTGTTGACTATGCCTTCTTTTGGAAATCCATAAGAGGAACCAACCTGCTACCAGGACAGTTCTCAATAGCTGCCGTTCCGATAACTTGCAATTACGCTGTTTGGCATTTTATGCTGTGGGCTGGATTATATTTAAGGAAAGGGTATGTTTGGAAATGGTTCTGGAATGTTACATGGAGATGCTTTTTTTGTTGCGATATTTTTGTATTGAAAAAAGCAGTTGCACACTTATAGCCCCAAGTTTGGCCTGGTTGACCAGGATTTACTTATGCCGCTATGAAACTGAACTTTTATGGCTCCTGAGCTGCTCCAAAGGGGGGCATATTTGCCGCTCCCAGATCTGCTACAAAAGGCTTGCTTCCACCCCTGATAATGCAAAATATTCATATCCGAGAAACGCTATTTAAAGTAATATCTCACGAGCTGAGCTGGTGGAAGTTCTAGATCTTAAAAACAGTCTCGAGCAAAAATAAAGTGGAGATAACGGAGAGTCCTAAATTTGAAATATTTGACTTTATGCAAGTTGATCCCCCTGTGGCTTTTGATTCTTATGTACGTGAGAGAGTAATAGAGCAGGGAGCTGGGCATTGAGCTGGTCAGCAGCTTTCTCTTTGTGCTTGCTGCATGGTTGCATTGAAGCGGAAAGCTGCTTTTTACAGAAGGCGGAGGCTGCGGCCGCTCTGAAGAAAGTGGAAAACTCCCTCCAGAAGCTCGCTGAGCTGTCGGAACAGGTGCGTCCCTTTGGGCTGTCTGGCGAACTTGTTTCACTGGTGCCACGAGAGGAATGCACCTTTGGTTTGCTCTGGCCACTGGTGGGACTGCATGCAGTAGTGACGCAAGACTTTAGACGAGTGCGAGCAAAGCTTGTATTCCGACCCGACCATTACCTCGAGGACGTCGAAGGAAACAATAATGTGCCTGTTGTCCTTTCAATATACACAAGGCTACATGTCGGCTTCGAGGACTATGCGTGGCTGGCACGCAACGTCACACTTTCTTGCTGGGGAGAAGAAGAAATTAGCTGGTGCCAAGCGCATTTGTTGCCATTTCGTGAGTTCAGTAAAAGCTAATGGTGGAATATTTTTTGAGGCGCTAAATTTGCTCGCAGCAAATTAATGAAGACGGTGTAACGACACGCAAGCTCCAGTAGACCCCCGCCGCTTGCATGGATCGTGGCAAGTGTCGTCTTTCTGTCAAGCCCGCTGGAGCTATACCCGAGACGACACGGGTCGTCTCGTGCACCTGCAAATTCCAGTTATGACGGCTTCACGCATGAAAGCTTAGTGGTATCGGTCTATTTGGGATTGTTATCAAGGTACCCACACAACTTAGGTCACATAATATGCGTTTGTTGTACACTCAGTCCCACAAAACTTTACAGATATTTTTTTTTTTTTATCGCAAAAATAAACTTTGCATTGCCGAACGCTCATTTTCTTCTCATATGTAGCGCTAGCAGTCTGAATCAAATGCCCTAGTTTCCGAACCGTTATCTCATTCTAAAGTTACGAGTGATATTCTGAAATTTTCAATTGCAAATGTGCCCCGTTTTCGGCTATTTTCGGTTACTGGCACCCTTTAGTTTCATGTATTAGAAAGCTCCGTCGGCCGTCATTTGCCCATTTTCAGAAAATCTCTTTTTGTAAAAAGCGCCCACTATTAAGGGGAGACAAAGCCTCGAATTACCAATTTTTCGTGAAATAATAGATTTTTAAAATTGCACAATTTTGGCATTTACTACTAACAATTATAGGGTTCTGCGTTTTCAGAGTTTAGTTTGTTTTCTCAAAATACGGGGTATTTTTTCGTGGTTTAATTTTTTCCTACAGATTCGGCGTTTTTTGTGTAAATTGGTTATGACTTCACCAGTTTACACAAAAAACAATGAATCTGTTGGAGAAAATTAAACCCCCCCCCCCCCCAAAAAAAATACCCCCAATTTCGAGAAAAAAAATAAACTCCGAAAACGCTGAACCCTACTAATAATGAACACCCTCACAAAGCTTCATCAATGTACAGTGCGCCTCAAACTTAACGCCTCCAAGGCATTTGCCGTTTCTGACAGCACCTGCGGCGGCCGATTGAACTATCTGAAGAATGTTTGGATTCCCGATTTCTATCCCATCCTGAGAAGGCACCCCGAATGTTTTGGTGACAAATTTAACAGTAAGTAGCCGTCACGAGCTCAATGTTTGGGAACCCAGTGGCGGCGTTAAGTTTGGGGAGCACTGTACATTGACAAACAATGGCACAAATAATTATTATTGACTCGTCGGTAATGTGCGTGAGGAGTGCCGTGATTGGCTGAGCACGACGAGAGCCATGATAAGCATCAGTTTCGAAACACGATCGTTCCGCGGCTACTAGGCCTAGCGTGGTGCGGGTAGTCTCGTTCGAAGTGTCATCTCGCGGGCTTTCGATTTTACTTTTTTATTTATTTCTTTACCCCTTCATGCACGGGGGAGAGCCTCGTAGAAAGCGCTCATTCTTGGGCAAGAACGGTGGTAAAAAATCAACGGGTGCTGCTATTGGCTGATGTAATGAAACCCAAGCGGCTGTCCTCGGTCACGTGATTCTCCGCGCACGGGGCACGTTCGGAACACGTTTTTTCGCTGATCTGACCATTTTGCCCCGTTTCTCTTCGAGCTTCCCTGCTTCTGTTTTCACCGAAAAATGCCCGCAGTTATAGCTAATATACGTAGAAGCTTTGGTAGGCGCTCTTGCTTCATGAAACAGAGAGGTCTTAGATCCCGCAAGGGCTCAGAAGCTCTGGTGTTGCCTGTGCCGCCAGCGCAGTCCAGTTGGAGTTGGACTTGGTCAGAGCCATCGGAGGACGCTTCTTCTACGTCTTGTTTTGTGCATGCTCATGCACTCCTGGAGGAAGTTGATGACTACTTTCGAGCGGAAAATTCTGCTTTCGGAACGCAGCGAGGCCGAGCGTGAACCGATCGATGTCAGCAATCAACCTCGATCGCTCGACGGACATTGCTTCGTGCGTGTTTCAGCCGTGCGGACAGTGGTGAGCGCCTTGTTGTGTCCCACTTGTTTGGGAAGTGGATTGGAGTTGTCGGAAGATGGAACTGGAGCCAATTTGCAGTTTATGGTCGTTTGCAGTTCTTGTGGGGAGATAGCGTAGACACTGCACTCCGCGCCCGTGCGAATGACTTGGCAAAACGAACTCGCTGCGCACCTTTGTATTGTCGGTCGGGACTGCGGAATTAACTTCACAAAGCTAAAAATCTTTTTTGGAGACGCGAGCGCATCACCGCCGATGCACCTCGAGACCTACCGGAACATAGCAGCAAAAATGCACAATGCGTCAATGGAAGCGGCAAGCGACGCGATGAAGGAGGCTGCCAATGCCGTGAGAAAGCTGCAGGCAGAGGAGGCTCAAGGTGAAGTACAGGACGATGGAGAGGATCTTCTTGATGTCTGCGTCAGTAACGACGGTACATGGCAGAAGCGCGGCCACGCGTCGCACTTTGGGGTCGGTGCAGTCATTGAACTCAAAACTGGCTTGGTCCTCGATTTCTCAGTGCAGAGAAACTATTGCCATGGCTGCAACCTCGGTCCCAAGAAAGATTCGGATGAATACCAAGCTTTGGCAGAGTTGCACGAGGAAGTCTGACAAAAGAACTCTGAGGGCTCCTCCAACGCGATGGAAGTGCAAGCGGCTGGTGAAATCTTTAGCTGCTCAGTGGAACAGCACAACATGCAGTACGTGACTGTGCTCAGTGATGGGGACAGTAAGGCTTTCAACCACGTTGCAAGCCTAGGCCTCTACAACAAAGATGTACAGAAAAAAGACTGTGTTAACCATGTGGCAAAGCCTATGTATGCCGTAATGGAGAAGTTGAAAAAACCAAGAAGGGGCTTGGAGGAAAAGGCAAGCTGACCAACATCGTGATGAAAAGGCTTACAAGCTTCTATGCGACTGCATTGAAGGACAATGCTCCAAATATCGTCATGATGCTGAAGGAAGTCTTCGCAAGCTTGCTCTACAGCTACTGTACTAACGCTGAGCCCCGGCACCAGGCATGTCCTCAGGGTGAAGACTCCTGGTGTCATTTCAGTCTCCACAAAGCTCTGGTAGCAGCTGGCAAGCCAAGTGCACTGCGTCCTTATCGGCCAGCCTTCTTGAGGTACATAGCAAAAGAGCTGGTGCCGCTGTACAACCATCTGTCGGACAAGACCCTGCTGGGAAGGTGCTGATTGATAAAGACTCAAAATGCCCACGAGTCCTACATCACGCTCATCTGGAAGAGGTGCCCCAAGACTGAGTTGGCGTACTGTGAAAACCGCCACCGCAATGGCAGTTCTGGAGTTTACTTTGGTCCGCAGGGCTTCGAGAGGGTGCTTGAGAGCCTGGAAGCCACCATCTGGAGCACACAAAGAAAGCAACTGAGCTGAAGATCACGCAGGCCAAGGCAAAGGCATTGGACACCTCCAAGATTACCCACAAGCAAAGGAAGCTAGAGGCAGTAGCGGCGGAGCAGAAGAGGGTTGAGAAAGAAGGTGTCGCCTATGCTGCTGGCAGGTTCTTCTAAAGTTCAAAGTGCAAAAAAAAAAAAAAAAAAAACGATCTTCAAATTTTAATTGTTTATTTCAGCTTCACTTTTTGGTGTCAAATCTCGGTTCATGGAAGCTATCATTTCATAATGAAATTATATGTGTAGCTAGATTTGGGATTCTCTATATTGATATTTTGTGGGGAATGCGACTGTGAACTTACTTTCAACATTTTTATTTTTTTTCTTATGAAAAGTTTATATATCATTAATCAAATGCTCACACAAAAAAAAACTCATGTTTTATAAAAGTTTTTGTAATTTCTCTTCAAAGTCGTCTGAAGCAAGTATTCTACTGTATGTTCCACTAAAAAAACTGTCCATTTTCATTACCGTTTCTAAATGATAGCTTTCCTCAGCAGATGTATTTTTTGCCTGATGTATTTTTACGTAAGTCATCGTGGGATAAATTTATAAGGTTGAAAATTTGCATGGCATCCTTTCTCAGTGTTATGAGTACACCCTGCAAATTTCATACGGATAAGACGAACGGTTCAAAAGTTAGCCTTTGGGAGTAGTGTTCCCCTGTAACATTTCCCAAACTTGGGAATTCTGCAAAATGTATGTTAAAGGGGCCCTGCAAGGACTTTTTTACTGGTTTTTAATTTGCACCGAACCTCAGCGCACTGCACATAGGAACTTAGTGAAACTTTTCTTTTCTCGAATTTCGCTTTATTTTAAAAGTTATAGGCAAATTGAAATTACAAAAACAAGCAAAAAATAACCTCCTTTATGACGTCCTTGGTTGCTTGAGTGGCCGTGAACTAGAATAGAGGAGGGGTAGTGAGCTCAGCGGGCGCTCACGGCTGCCGCACTCTGTGTCGACGGCTTGAGAGGGCGCCACTAATGCATGTTCTGGTTAGGCTGGATGAAGCAGGTGGCCAGGGCGGCTCGCATTGCATTTGCTGCACGATTAAACACTAATTCGGCATGAAACTCCATGGGTCACAAACGACAGCAAACACGGGGTAAAGATGAGTTCAGAATGGGAGCCACTTCGCGCTGCCGTACTGCGAAACGTCCAAACCGCAAGACAAAGCTGCTCGCCGAAGGCCTTCGGAACGCTCTGAGCCAATCGGATCCTCCAGTCGATACGACCGCAGCGCCGCCGCGTACATCCGGGACCTTTCCGTGTCGGCGCCTGATCCCACTACTCCTTTCTAGTATGCACCGCCTTTTCCGCCGCTTGGTGGCGGGTATGTCGACGGGTCATTTCTTGTTTCCGTACTTTATAAACTGCATTTGTTTCTTTTCTGATCTAAAATACTGAACAAAAACTACTTTCATAAATAATTGAAACGGTTTGCACCACTTAAATTTTGTATTTCGACAAAAAAGAAGCTTTTAGCGGCTCTGACCAGTAGTAAGCCCAGGACCAAAGACGTCGCATATCGCTCGCTTTCGGTACCGCGGGTCGCCCCCGTCGGTGGAGGAGGTTTCTGCGTCGTCCGGTTAAAATATGACACACTGATATTTAGTTACTCTCTCTGTGCCCGCTGGCTTGCCCGAACCCCAAGAGACGTGGAAACCGCAAAAAAGGTAGACCCTTAAATATGATTGCAGGGCCCCTTTAAGCTCCCGATTTGATCAGGCAAGCACCCATGTCTAGATAACCCAATTTTCAGTGAAAGTTGGGTGTCCGCTCTCCCGGTTCTTTACGGTGTAACTTTTGAAAAAGATAACAGTTGTGAAACTTTGGCATCTGGTTGGGATTGTTATACTTGGTCTCACCTTAGCATGGACTATGCTTAGCCGTGCGTGCTAAAAGCACGAGCTGGTTGCTTTGGATGAAGCCTCGGCGGCTGCACAAGCGCTTGTGCAGCTCCAGTCAAGGCAATGAAGGCTGGTTGCTCGCGCTTACACAGCCTCCGCAGTTAGTACATGCTAAGGTGAGACGAAGCACTAGGCATAGAATGAGCGTTTGCTGATGCATAGTTTATTTTTGTGGTGAAAAAAAACCTGTAATCAAGTTTTACTGAGAAGGTTGCAGACTTGGTTATGGTGCTCTGAATTTCATTGTGCCGACATTTTTGTTATTTATAAGTGCAATTGTAATGCCCCTTCCAGGGTGGTGCTGTGAAGCGTGAACTGGAAAGAAAAATTAAGGATGAGGCAACGAGAAGTGAAAGGTAAGCCAGTTTTTTCCAATTTGTCAAATGAGGGCTTTCAGAGAACCTTTCATGCAGAATTACTGTGATATCTCCATTCATTCAGCTACAGACGAGTTCTCAAAACTCCTTATTTACCGTTAGACATGTTGGCCCATTATATTTAAATAAGTAAAGGCATATAAAATTTACAAAGTAGTAAGCAAAATAAAAAAAAAAAAAAAAAATTCCAGCAGTACTTTGTTAATGCATACAGTCGACTTCTCTTAATTCTACCTTGACGGGACATGCGAAATTAAGTTGAATTATCCGATAGTCGAATTAAAAGATGCGTAATAATGCTTGGACTTGGGCTAGTTAAGTGTTAAGTGTAACTTTGCAGCCCAGTATACATCAGAATAAAAGATGCGTGCGAAATTTGATCAAATATTTACCTTTATTCACTGGAAGCAATCCATGAGGGCAGTCTGCACTTTTCTCGGAAACGGGCAATGTACAAACGATCTTGCAACACCGATATGCATTCCAAAGTGTGCTCAGCATTCTCTTCGTGGGTGCAAAACCGCTCTGCAAGTTGAACTTAGCTGCGCTCGGTCGCGGTTCTATTCGTCATCACTGCTTTCGTCCATAAGTTCCTCTTGTGGCATAGCACAAATAAAATGTACAATCTCCGCATCCTGTCAATGGCCCGCACACTTTGAGGTTGGCGTCAATGTTCACGAAATCGTTCATGTCCACGTTGCCCAGCAGTGGCTCTAGGCAAGCCGATTCCACAGGCGATAACTCAACATTATTGACGTCGATAGCGTCACTCTGAATAGTTTCGAGAGCCGGAGTCATGAACCCACATTTACGGAAACAGTTTGCAATTGTTTCTTGCTTAACGGCATTCCACGCTCGCTTCAGCATGCCAAGGGCGCTAAGAAGATTGATGTCGTAGTCTTTGTTGCAGTCCATACAAAGCATTATGCTCGTAGCAGGTGTTTCCGGTACAGCGTCTTCATGTTTTGGATGATGCCCTGGTCTATAGGCTGTAGAACGGAGGTTGCATTTGGAAAGAGCAATTCAAGACGCACGGCTTTCAAGCCCTGAATGCTGACGTGAGCGCTGCAGTTGTCAACAAAACGCAGCACTTTGCGCTTCTCTGCCGCAAACTTTGCGTCAAGCTTCCGTAGCCACTCATGAAAAACGCAGTGGTCATCCAAACCATCTTATTGGTGGTGTACTGGGTGGAGAGAGTGTTCACTCCTTTAAAGGGATACTACAACGAAATTTCGGCGCTCATTTTTTGGTCTATATCTGTTCAAAAGAGCAGTATCACATGGAACATACGAATATCTTGTTAAAAAAGTCTCGAAAAGGAATTTTAAAACAAATTAAACGATTAGCAAAGAGCACCTGGTGGATGTCGCTAACGCCTCGTTTGTAATGCTCGTTTAGGAACCTTGACAGCTAGTGACGGAGGTTATCTCGCCCCAAAATTCGTACAAAAGCAGCCGCTTCGGTGGCTGGAACGACTAGGCCATCCTCTCGGCGTCAGCCTCGCCGTAGCTTTGCTCGTCTCGAGACGACCTACGTCACGATTGCGTTGGATGTCACATGCTCTAAGCTGGGCCTTCTCCGAGCGCTTGCCAGAGTGGGCCGTTTATAACGAAAAATACAGCCACCAGGATCAAAATACAAACGTGCGATTGTCATTTACGGATATTGTGGATCATATTCAACCTATTTTTGAACATGACGGGTATATTTCAAATTTCGCTGAAGTATCCCTTCAAAACATCGTAGTTTTTCTGCTTTCCCCAAAACCAGAAGCTTGCATTTTTCGGTGCCAGTCATGTTTGCTGCCACCATTACGGTGACGCGGTCCTCGCATCTTTTTCGTCCAGTGCATTCATCACCCTTAAAGGGGCGATGCAACAATTTTTGTACTTTGCGCAAATACCGCTTAGACCAGATCTTTCGAAGGGACTCCTGCAGTTTCCCACTGATACATCCTGAGCAAAGTTGGAGATTCACATCAGCTTGTCCTCCGCAGACAACTTTAAAAGTGAGATTGTGCCGTTTTTTTAATTACGTTAGCCAGTTGTTCGAGCACACAAAATCAGCGATCGTAAGTTCTTCAGCGAAGTCTCGCGCTTGGGCACAAATGACGGGTCCACTCAGCGGAAAGTTTCTGCTCCGGACATCCTTATGGAAGCTGACTTCCAAGAAATATTACCCCCCCCCCCCCCCGAAAACAATTTCTGGATATGCCACAGAGGAGGAGGAGGAGGAGGGGAAGGGGAAGGGGAAGGGGAAAGCGGAGGTCGACATTTTAGGTCGCCCTCACTCACCCTCACAGCAACACTCACCCTCAAGCTACACTCACCCTCAGCCCCTCACTCACCCTCATCCTCACAGTCACACTCACCCTCACGGCCCTCGCACCCCCTCACGCACACGTGGCCCTCACGCAGTCATGGCCCTCACACTCCTCGCACCCCTCAAACACTCGCGGCCCTCACACATTCATGGCCCTCACACCCCTCACGCCCCTCACGCACTCACAGCCCTCACAGCCCTCGCACCCCTCACGACTTCACGGTCCTCACTCGCCCTCACACTCATGAATTTTCGGGGTTCAGAAACTCACTTACCTTCACCTCACCTGTGAAGATGAGGGTGAGTGAGGGCCCTCATGAGTGAGGTTCGCCTTGGTATGGGGGAAAGGGAAAAAGGGGGGGGGGGCAATATTTCAGAATTTATCTTATGGATATTTAGCCAGAAAGACAGGATGGGCGATCTCTTGGGGGAGGGCGTCCTTACGGGATTTTACGGTATATTTATGGCGTTGTCTGCTAGCATTCTATTCACTGTGACAGAGGAGTGCACCCGCGAGGTGACGCTACCTAGGCTGTGTTCCAAAATTTACTCAATCCGACTCCGGAGTAAAGGTTTCAAAACTTACTCACGCTTACTCGATGACGTCAGAACTCGCGTTTCAGAAGCGGGTTGTTTACTCTGGAGTAATTACTCGTGCTACCCTCCTCGATCGAGGGGTAACGTCGGATCAAATCAAGTAAATATGTCACATGATCTGTTCGCTGTCTGCTAGTCGTCTGCTTTCTGCGCCGACAGCCGTCAAAGCTCGTTTGCTCCGTAGGCTTTGGTGGCATACGTTCGGAATGACAAAGAATGAGGTGCAGCCATTTATGTGTGGTTATTGCGGTTTCATCCAGACCGTGC
The DNA here is from genome assembly GCA_013358835.2 of Ixodes persulcatus. Classification (NCBI taxonomy): domain Eukaryota; kingdom Metazoa; phylum Arthropoda; class Arachnida; order Ixodida; family Ixodidae; genus Ixodes; species Ixodes persulcatus. Next base: position 616,739 of record JABSTQ010010904.1, read on the forward strand.
ACCTTCCCCAGGAAGGTATACCTGTTGTTATTATCAGAGTGTGAGCGTAAACAGTAGCTTCTCCTCATCCTTGTCCTCGGCGATGGAGGGAACTCCGTATTTTTACATTCAAAGCTGAAAATGTTTGAACGCAGTAGATGATGTGGAAGTTTTTTTTTTTTCCCCGGAGTGTGTGTAATGAGAGGGTAACGCTTGTAAAGCAGTGAAGGCTTCGAAGATTTTATGTATAGGATCATTCAACAACCCCACTCCATCTCCCTCCCCGAGAAATTGCTTATAGCAGTTTGGAAGTCCTCTCTGTGATTTTGTAATCATATTCGCATCAAAGCGAACGTAAGTTATATATCACTGTTGATAAAGCCCCCTGTGCTGTACAGCTACACCGTGTGGAATTAATTTCCCCAAAACGTAATTGGTGCAATTTACAATGTGTGAAAAGTATGCATTTTGGGCATCTGGACTAGACTTACAGCGATCGCGCTGATTAAAAAAAAAAAAAAAAAACATTTTGGATCTCTAACTGAAAGGAGTCAGTAATTTTGATCTTAAGATACAGCCCAAAAGGAGGAAGGTGAGCAAAAGGAGCTGGTGGAACCACCTCAGAAAAATGCTCGAGGTACACCTAAGCACTTCTTAAGAGTTGTAAATGTTAAAGCACACACGTCATTCTTCCACGCCCTTGTTTCGTCTGCAGCGTACTTGCGTCGATGGTCAAGCGCACACGATAGCTCTCCTCGGCGCCCTGACCTTGGGCGTGGAGCGGTGGAGCCGCTGCCTCGTGGACACGCAACACCTTGGGGTGGCGGTCGTTGAAACTGACGTGTAGCGACCAATGGGAGCCTCGTCAATGCGCACCAGCCAGTGGGACCGAAGCCGAAATCCATCAGCTTTACTCTACTTCTTTGGGATCGGGGAAACTAGGTGCCGTTTGGCTAGGCTTTTTCGCGTGGTTTCATAGCTTGGAGCTGGCTTCACTTAGAGAAAAGATTTCAGGTGCCGTTTGGCACGGCTTCAAAGCTGATGACGTCGGCTCGCTCCATGAGGCAGTTAATGGTTTCGCATTAAAACACCGTGTCGTCATTGTAAAAGAAGAACTTCAAATTGGTTGATATTATTGTCTCTTCGAGTGCTTTCTTCCTGATCAAAAGAGATTGTCTACTATTATCCACCATCGCTGCTATGTTTTCTTTTTGCCGTAGCCCAATACGAAGCCAATCCGTGTAGTAACCAGGTGATTATCTCGGCCGTTCCAAAATTGAGTCGCGGATCGTTTACTTGGGATGTCACGTGGTATTACCCGCTGACGTAGCAGACAGGTTACTCGGATAAGATTTGAAATATAGCCCTAGAGTCACTGATTGTTCCCAGAGTATCGAAACTCCAAAGCATTGTTTCAAAACCAAGTCGCGGTGCAGGAGTCACACTCCAACCCATCCCCAATATGGCGCTGCCGTGTGCAGTTGAAGCGAAGCGCATACAGTGTAGCGTTTGTTTTCGTGCTAGCTCTTCAATCCAATTTCCTGGTGTGTGGCGACGCAGGTTTGTTTTATATTAAAGTTCTTTCCTTGGTTCCGAGCAATGCATAACTTGCCCCTCGCTGTCTCGTCTTTCTCTCTCGCCTCGAAACACATTGAAGTCAAGTGTTAGGCTTAGCGCCTGAGGCGTAGAGTTTGAAGTGCAGCACCAGTGCAACCGGAGCGAGCAAACGAGCCTGCAGTCTTCTTTGGTGAACCAGATTAGCGGCTACTCGTTATTAACAACAAAACTAGAGAAAATGCACCTTCCGTTCGGTCCTCACTCATGGATGCTTGGAGCTCCCACCTGCTGTGGCCCTGGTAATGCAGAAGCGTTTTATATACCTTTTTGTTGTTTTGGGCCCATCCCCAAAATGGCCGAGTGACAACTTCTGCCACTGGCTAGAGCACCGCCAATCAGAACTGGATTCTGCAGGATCGACTTCCGGTAAGCGAACTGAATGTAATTTAGTACTCTTGGAACATTCAGTGACTCTAGCTCGACCGACAGATCTTGTCGCCAATTGTTCCCGTAGTGGCCGCTGCGGCAAAAATGGTGGCTCTACGATTGCATATAGTTTGGTTCTGAAGTACGGGTGGGAGCCTGTTCTCCGAAGCAGGCTCTGATGGCAGTTTCCCACCCGAGTTCTAGTAACATTTGGTACCACAGGCGACTTTTTGACATTTTGCTTTGGGAAGGAAAACGCCACGCTCTAAAAAAGGTGATTGGGGAGTGTATCACTGTCCCCGTGAGCTTGGAATTGGCAATTGCCGAGAGTTGGCTGTATTAATGGGGAGTTTTAGAATAGCGCACGCTAAAGCTTTGCGTACGCAAAGAATAGCGTCGTCGCCACTGTGCATGCTCCGAACGCAAACCAGGTTTTGCGCTTTGCGTGCGCAATTTTAGCGTGCGCTATTTCTCGGAAATAACGTGCGTACGCAAAGAGTCTTTGCGCTTCTCGAAGGAGGATTCGTGATGAGAAGTTGGCTAAAGCCAAGACGAGCAGAGTTAAAAAAAATGTCGGCGGCTGCTTTGGCGGCGTCGTGAGTGCGATGTCGGCGGCATCCTCGCGACTGCAATTTTCAATACGGGACGACATTGTACTCGGTTTGGCAACGATCACCGGCAACTTGATGCTTGTGACGCGCAAACATTTCTCGGCGAAGGTACGATGTGCGAAGGTCAGTACACGAGACCTCTCTTGCCAAGGCGACACAAGCGGACACGACCGGTCAACCGCTCGCGTCGCATTCTCATGTTTAAACAAATCTAAAATGGTACTCTGGACCAAAAAACTTGTTTTTTTCTAAAGTTACAGCATTTCGTGTGTGAAATAAAAATTGTGACTGTATCTTGGTGGCGTCGCAAGCGCGAGATGCTTGGGCTTTTGCGTAGCTACGGAGAAACGCTATTCTAAAACTCTCTTGCGTCGCATGCGCTAATACAAGCGCTAAATTTAGCGCTAGCGTGCGCTAAAATTGCGTACGTTATTCTAAAACTCCCTATTCTCCCGCTTGCTTGGTCTGAAAAGGGGCATGCTATGCGGCCGGAGCAAGGCTTTGGGCTCTTGGGTTTGCTCCCCCCATTTCTCAACTCTTTGCCCCTCCGTGCCGCTCTGGTGTGCTGTCTCTCTCTGCCATGCGCGGTTCCTCCGGTGTTTCATTGCACGTTCCTCGCAAAGGCGGGGCATGGCATAGCTGGTGGGGACGCAGTGCAACAGGAGTTCACTCTGGGTACAAGTGCCACCCACAGCTCGTGCCGGAGTCAATTCCATTCTCGAGGTGGCCTTTTCTTTTGGCGAGGGTCACTGTGAAATCTGCATTGTGCGTTCTGCGGCAAACTTAAGTCACACTCACTCTTTTTTCAGAATTGACAGGTGCAAGGCTGACATTGAAGGCTTTGAAAAGGAACTTGGGGAGGCGGCAGCTGAAAGTATTGAGGTTGGTCTCCTTCCTGTGCTCTTCCTTCAGACGGTTCTTGACGGGCCTACAGTCGAACCTGGATATATCGAATTCAAGGGATCGTAAAATATTTCGATATATCGATAATTTGATATACAAAAATATGTTAACTTAAGCTCCAGTTGAAATTTCCGTGCGTCTCTGCTAATACCGAAGGCCGTGACAAACCGGACCTTACCAAATGGAGCCTCTATGAACCGCTAAATACACTAGAGCTTAGTTGGTGAAGATCACAAACACCGCCACGTTTACATGACGGTCTTCGTAACTTCCACACTGCACAGGCAACAAAACATGAAAATAATTTAAAAAAATGAAAGAACTGAAAAAGCGAGCCGCATAAAAAAACAACACTCTCCATCTATAGAATCAAGTTAAGCAAGCAACAAAAAAGAAACCTCACTAAATTAAAAAAAAAACAAAAAAAGGCAAAAAAAAATACTGGCGGAGCAAAACCTGCGAAAGAAAAAGCAGTGATGGAAGTGCTGCGCCATTTGCGCCAAATTGCGCCATGAACGAAAGTCTGCTACATATCGCGCCAAAGCGCCATTTTTACTAAATATTGCGCCATACCTGCGCCAAAGCAACCTTAAACGAAGCACAAAAAAAATATTATTGGTCGGTTTTATTATTAAGAGGAGTTGAAGTAAATGAAAATGGTACAAATATGTATTTTACAGCGTCTACCCTATCCGCCGTATAGTCTGTTTCATCTTAGGTAAGGGCACAGTCGAAGGCTCAAAGATACTATCAGAAAGACATGAAAGTGGAAGTCTAGGGGCATTCGCGGCTCTTGGTTGGTTTAGCTGATGAAAGAGCATGCACAGATAGATGACGAAGGCCATGATGCCGCACCTTTGACACTGCTTGAATTGTCCGATTTGTTGATAGCGTCGCCTGTGTTTTGACTTAAGATGAAACGAAGTGTAGAGGTTGCCCGTCAACCGCGCTGGCCCCGTCGTCGTCGTCTAAATTTCCAGACGATGTCTTCAATGTCAAAAGTTAAAGTTGCGAAGAAAACAAAAATGGGATAGCGACTACTGTAACAAGACAGAACCAAGGTTTTTTACTCCTAATGATAGCACTTGATTATCGTGTTTGCCACATGTCTCCATGACGTGGCTACAGTGTACCGTGGCACTTCCTCCGCTCGCGTCAACCTTCACGGCCTCACAACAGCGTGCACGCGTCGAGCTTTACCGCTTTGCACCGGAGTGCTAGGAGCAGCGGCTGACGTGGGGAAGCGCATCGGTTAGCACCATTGGCTTGAAAATCATGCTCAGTACCATTACAGATCGACCTTCTTTGGTATTGACTGTAGGTAGACCTTTAATTTAAAAAAAAAAAAAAATGTGCTAAAAAAGGAGGGAAAAAAAAAAAATGCGGGTCTATGATGGAGTGAATACTTCAGTCAAGGTAGTTCCCGTGCAGCTGTCAATCGTAAGGGCAAGAAAACTTTGACTCGACTTTGGTTCAACCGCCGCTAAAGTGCAATGTAACTTTTAAAGCTCAAATATGTAGGTTTTCATAATATTTGCTGGTTGTGGTTTTTGCAGTTTATGAAAATAGAATCTTGAGTTTGGTACTCATAAAGCTTGTGAAGGGAGGAAAAGGGGGGAGGGGGGGGGTGTATTTTTATTGATAGACGTTTTAGCGCATATATATGCTGATTTTTGCCGGAATTTCACAGGAATTATATTTACAGGCTAAATTAACTACCGATTGTAAAAGAGTGAGTTAAGCCTAGCTCAACTAAAGTGTTGCGCTAGGCTTTATTTTTCGACACTTTTTTTTTAATAATATAATCTGAAATTGAACCTACTCTGACCTCAGCCTCATTTCTAAAGAAGGCTTTGTATTTTTTGCGTCCTATCGGTTCTTACTACAAAATTTAGCAACTGTAAAGGTAGTGTGTTCACGATCAGTGCCAGCAACAAGAACAACTTCTTTATTTTTGAGCACGCGCTTCTTTGGTCTCTTCGCGTGCAGCCGTACTCTATGCTAGCGGGAGTGTTGCTCCCGCTAGCATATGGTACATCCCCCTTTCTTGGAAGGAACAAAGAACAAAAGAACAAAGATGGCATAACTTAAAAAGGGAAAGTAGAAAACAAACAAAACAAAGTTATACACAACAACCACGAGCAGCGCGTGGAGCAGGCTGTACTCGTTTAGATTAGTTCTGCCTGTTGGAAGCCTTGTATGTAGCCCAGGCGTTGTAGTAGCCTTCTAGGTCTCTTGGACTGACGTCCTGCTCCTGCTGACGCCTGCTCAAGGACGGGTAAGGTGGGTGGGTGAGGCGACGCCTGGTTTCGAGGAGGCTCTGGCGGTCAGGGGGCCTGGGATCCATCTCTTGATGGTGGCAAGCAATCGTCGTTGCCGTCCTCCGAGTCGCCGTCGTTGATAAAGATGGAGAATCCTTCCGGTGTCTTTCGAAGATGCTGTCGGTTACGGCGGAGGATCCGGCCATCCTCGGTAAGCACCGTGTATGACCTTGGGGCCACCAAGCCTTGCACTTGTGCTTTACGCTCCCATTGCCCGTTGTTAAGGATCCGCACAATGTCTCCCTGCTGAAGAGGAGCTAGCTGTCTTCCCTTCGTTTCGTTCTGGACGTGCTTTCTGACCGGAGATGCAAGAGACGCGGTGAAGTCGGGAAGTAGGGTTCGTAGTTCTCGGCCCATCAGTAGTTCTGCGGGTAAGCGGCCATTTTCAAGGGGAGCTGCCCGGTAGCTGAGTAGGCCCAACCAAAAGTCTTCTTTGGAACACTCCGTTTTGCGTAGTAGACGCTTGACAACTTGTACACCTTTTTCCGCCAGGCCGTTAGACTTTGGAAATATTGGACTTGAAACAGTATGCCGAAAATCATAACGTGCAGCAAAATCCTTAAATTCTTTCGAGGAAAATTGTGGGCCCCCATCTGTGCAAACTTCTAGAGGTAAACCATAGCGGGCAAATATTCGAGCTAACTTGTCAATGACCACCGTTGCTGTGATTTCTCGAAGGTGTTCCACTTCTGGGAAATTTGAATAGTTGTCGTACACAACCAAGTAGTGTTTACCGGAGTGTTGGAAGAGATCTGCAGCTACCCTGGACGAGGGATGGTTGGGAACGGTGCGGATAGAGAGAGGCTCGTCTGGCTGTCGGTAGGCAAACTTGTTGCAAGTTTCACATCTGTCGATGAAAGCGGTAATATCGGCGGTCATTGGCGGCCAATACATCAATCTTCGGGCCTTGGACAAGCATTTATCCAGCCCCAGATGACCTTGATGTAGTCGTTTCAGCATCTCTCTTTGCATAGCTGTCGGAATGACTACTTCCTTTCCTTTTAGCAGTACTCGGCTAACCACCGAAAGTTGTGGTGTAAACTGCTTCAGTTCACCTTCCACAGGCTTGGATGATCGGAGGCTGGACTCGCTGGAGAGCGGGATCGCTGACTGTCGCTTTCTGTAGGCGAGCTAGTGTGCCTTGGCCCACTACCTCAGATAGGACGCCCACCGCATGCACATCCGTCGTGGCCTCTCTCTGTGATGGATCTGATAGAATAATCCGCTAGCATATGGTACAGTAACTAATATGCTTCAGCATCAAAAAGTAACTCTCAATCATTATCAGGTATGAACTCATTTAGCGATGCAATCACATTTTAATGTTCAAGTCACGGGCTAACAGATGCTGGCGCCTGCTCCAAAAACGTCAGTCGCTGCTCCACACCAATATTTTGCCTGCTACAAATCCTGCTACAAAAGGACTAATGCCGCTTCCATCACTGAAAAAAATAAACGAAGATAAGGCGTTCAAAGTGTGATTGCTCAACCGGTGTCGACGCACTCGACTTGAGGAAGATTTTTTTTTTTTTTTTTTGCTTATTTTATTTTGGGGTTAAGAACAGCGGGCACTCCCTGCCCTCCCTGCGCGCGCACACTTGTGCCCTTCCCCAAGCTCTTGCCATCCTTCACTCTTTTTGTTTTAAATGTTTGTTTTTACTGGTGCTTTTTTTTTTTCTTTTTTTTTCAACTGCTTCTTCGCTGCGTATTCCGGTGCGCGTATGCTGGCTTGGCGGTCTGCCAGCCCCGCAAGGCGAGCTATGCTCTGGCCACCGGCGCCTCGATCCGACCTCGGACGGGCGGCTGTTTTAGTTCGCTATATCGAGTGTTCCCGCCGTGGGAGTTCTGGGAGTTCGATACAGAAAAACAACGTTCCTGTACTTATAAGCAATAATTCGAAATACCCGGGTGTGATATAACCGGGCTCGACTGTAGTTTCACCAAACAGCCTGCATGAGACTGGAAGGCGATGGTGCTGACAAAGACCGGGCAAGTTTGTGAGCGGGGCAGACATAGCGCAAAACACACACATGCTGTGCTCCCCAAACTCTCGCAGTACCATCGAGCAAATGTGCATTTTTCTCGCATACGTTCGGCAGAAGTCTTCCTCCGGGTTGCGGCGACGTACTGGAGCGAGCGAGCGCCGTGCTTACGTAGGAGCTTTATGTGGCTGTTGCGTGATGTGTGACATAGTACTCAAGTCGGAGGAGGTAATCTGTCTGTCACTTTGGGCACCCGCTCTTGATGCTCTTCACACAGCTGCGCCTGTTTGCTCATTTGGATCTGGCAGCGAGAGTTTGGATGACTCCTGGGCATCAAAACTCTGGCCACTCTCACGAATTTGTTCCGGGCTTAGATTTGCAGTCCAGCCATCGGGTCACCCCGAGAGCCTCATTTTTGTATGTGTCCGATGCGGTTGATCTTACTTACAGTGATTGTACATTGCACATTTTGAGCCCACTTTTAAGGACGAAACTTTGAGCAAAGTTGTGGGAGAAATTGCATGGATGGCGCCGATCTCTCGGAGCACGACGAACGGCACGGGTCGCCCCTTTGTCTCGTCCGCAGAGCAAGCTGCAGGAGGTGCAGTCGGAAATGCAGCACTGCAACCAGACCATGAACGCCATCTCCCGTGCCAGACAGCTGGCAGATGTATTCGTCCGAGAGAGGCAGCGTGAGAGTGCAGGTAACGGCACGCCCGAGTCCAAGTGTGCTCGGCCACACGTTTTCAGCTGTGTGCACAGGCGTGATCTGCCAGACGATTAACTCGTTAAAGATGCAGGGTTGGCTGCACCGCTTGTCAGCACAGTTGCACGGCTCTTCAATGCTTCACTGACATGAGTGCAATCCGGCTCGGAGTAAGAGGGCATCAATGCAGCAGGAATGGGTGTTGCAAGCCTTTGGTCGGGGAAGCAGCCAGCCATTGTGCACCGGCCACAAAGATGAAAGTGGACGAGCCTAATGTGACAACAATTGGCCTGTGGCATGGGCCCATCAATTACAGAGGGTGCTAGTACTTAAAGGAATACTGACACCCCAAAGGTCTTTCTTTTTTTTTTTTTCGTCTAAATCGATGCAAGTTGTAGTCATAAACACACACACACAAAAAAAAAAAACACAATGCGCAAAAATATTTTTCTACGAGCGCGTGCGCCTTTTTTTTTTGCACGTTTCTGTTTCTTTTTACCTCTTTGCTGCTTTTTATTTGTGACATACTCGATTATGAAATTTAGAAGCTTTGCAAGCGACATTTCTATAATATTTAGTAGTGGCATTCGTAAAGCATGTTTTTAAACCCAATTGCCCCTTCTTTCGAATTATCGAAAATCGGAGTCCGAAAGTGATGTTGCCTCCTGGCTTTTTATCCTTCCTCGGAAAACATGGTGGTGCTCGGCACCCGTAGCCGTGAGGATGATCGGGGAGTTGGGGAATCGGACCAAGTTCTCAATGTTTGGCAGACTTACCGCTAGCCTCGGACGTTTTGCTTTGTGCGATGTGACCTGCTGCGGCAAGTTCGTCGGAACTACGCCACGCCTCAACCGAGGTACCATTTGAATTCCCAACGCTCGTCGACAAAGTGTCGAGAACATATAAAGGACTTGGATCTAGCCAGGCCGCCTTCTCTGACGCATTCTTCGCGAACCTGTGCAGCATACTTTCGGTTGTGGCTGCACCACGGGGCAGCCGCAGCCTTTCACGCTGCACCGGCTCGACATAGCCCCTCACATCGCTCAGAAAAGTCGACTGCGCTTCCCCTTTGACCTCGCAACGTCTCAAAGCATTTGAGATTGCTGAAAGGGCCTAAAAGAACTTCCAACTCGAAAGTGAAGCGTCGTCTGCTCACAGCGATAGGCGGCACGCACGGAGAAGCGCTGTTGATCGCGGGATGCTAGAGAACACAACACTTAGGTTGGCACGGTTGGGAGGCAGGAGAGAAACTCGAGTTGCAGGACAATCTCGGATGTCACTGCAGTGGCGCCGATTGCGCAGGAACTTGAAATTCGATTTTTGGAAATTGTTTTTTTACTTCGGATTTTGTGGGTAAATGTCGTTTTCAATCATTTGGGATAATAAAAAAAAAAATATTTTGACCCTTTCAGTGGGATCGGGTAATTGTGGACGGAGTTTGGAGTGGGGAAGAAGTTGCACATTTGTGTGGGGAAGAGAAGTTTGGCATTGTTTGCTGCAGCCCTTGAGGAGGAGATGAGGAGGCTGAAGGACCAGTCGAATCAGCGGATGGAGATGCTGCGAAGGCGAAGCAAGGACGCCTTCAGTGCCACGCAGTGGCTGCTCAAGAACGAGGGCCTCTTTGCGGGCAAGATCTATCCTCCTATCATGACTCAGGTCAGTCTCAGTCCGTCCTTCGGACTTCCAGAGTCTCAAGGTTTGTCAACTTGTGAACCTCGAGGAACTTACTCGGAAATTCCCAGTTAACCTGTCTGAAGCTCGGGGGTTTGAAATACTGGGAGATATCAAATTTATTTCAGTTTGCCGAGTACTCCACGCCTCGCAGAGGCTCGAGTTGGACAGTTTTGCATCTTTTTGAGTCGTAATGCTTGAGTAAGTTGAGCCACATTGCTGGGCACAGGCAGATAGATGGGTTTAGGTGGGACGTGCATGTCAAATTGTTAGCGCAGCTGCTTTTTAATTTTTTTAGTTTGCAGGTATTTTTGTTTCCTAAGGAAGTGCACATAGTGAGTAGGAAGCGTTGTGGGTGGCCCGCTTTTGTGTGGGGCGGCGAGTGGAGAAGTTGGGCGGCCCGCAGTTGGAGGTGCCTGACCAGCGGGACGCCAAGTACGTGGAGGCCCAGATCCCGTTCCGGGACATGATGGCCTTTGTGGCCGAGCAGCCCGAGGACCTGAGCAAGTTTCTGGGCCTGGTGCGGGACGGCCAGGGCCTGCGCATCAACGGGGTGGTGGTGCCGGCCGAGCCCCTGGACGCCTTCCAGCCGCGGCTGCCCCTGGCCCAGATTGGGTGGGTCCTCCCAGAGATGCCTTCGGACGGCCCGCAGTGCCAGCCGACGATTGGCGGCGCTTGGTTAACGTCGTCGCGACAGCCCGCTTGGCGCCTCGGTTGGACGCCTCTGGAATGCCACTTTTGTTGGTCTTGGCCACGGAGCTGTCGCTATTTGATTTCCAGCAAATCTAAAGACCCGTCGAATGTGAACAAATGTGTTCTGAACGGTGGTTCATCCACGTGGCAACCTCTGGATTCTTGCAGCCCTCTGGGGTTCCGGGGCTACATCCAGTCGATGCTGCGCGCACCGGACGCCGTGATGCGTTACCTGTGCAAGCAGTACCGAGTGCACGACGTGCCGGCCGGCGACGAGCGCGTCGAGAGCCACCTGAGCCAGATCAAGGCGCTCGGGATCCGGCGCTTCTACACCCACAACCAAGTGGTGAGCACCCTCCTCTCTCCCCGCTTCCAAACGACTGGGTGCTCTGGCAAACTGCTCTTTCTGGCTTTTCGCTAAAGGTGCACAAGTTGCACCATGCAATGGAAATGTGCCACAGGTATATGAGTTCTGTTGGTCACTGGTTTTCACAACAATCACCTTTACGAGACACGTTTTCCTTTTCTTCCTTCCCGAATGAACGCTCCTCAAGGAGCCACGCAAAAGGATCTTTCGGAGATGTCCGTTTCACTCATCTTGCCAAAGGTAGAATACCCTTCATCTGCGAAGGAAAAGATTGTCCTTGAAAGTCATTGCATGTAGACATACTCCTTGCATTCCTTGAAGACGAAAATCCCCAGGCTCGGTGAGCTTCCGCACGGTGGAGCCAGCGTGGAAGAAAAACCTGCCAATGGTCGCTGACATCTCGGGAACTTGACGTATGTCTGTGGATTTCTTGCGTAGAGAGGAATATATTTGCTGGTTTTGGTTTTACAAACACATGAAAGCTCGCACTTGGCAATGGCAGACTAGTTGTCTTCGTTGCCTATTTGCCTCGTGGTTTGCATTCTGGATTGTCATTGCATTTGTTTCAAGTTTTCACTTTTCCCACGCTTCCAATTTGGGCACGAGGAGATGCCAGGTGGAAATTGCGAATTCCAGTCCTTCAAACATAAAAAGTATCGCTAAGTCAGACGAGTCCATAGGGACTGTTCGTAGACGGTGCGCTGCAGGTTGGGTGCCCTGCGGTCGCATGTTGAAGCTGTGCTGAATGTGACGGCACGAGCGGCTGCTAGCAACGCGAGGCTCTTCCGTCCACACAAAGTCCCTAATAAAACTCTTTGGACCTTCCTAGAATCTTTCAAATTTACTCGGAATTTTGGGTCAGATATTCGGTACAAATCCTGGGTGTGCTATGAGAGTGGCGTGAAAAAGAAATTGCCGATTGGGTGCCGGAAGAATTTTTCCAGTAGGAGTGAAACATAAAAACCTTCAAAGTTTCCAGGAACATTTTTTTTCTACACTATTCATTAGAGGTATGCGAATATCAAAATCTTTCGAAGCAAATCAAATCAAACATGAATAGTTTTGAATAAGAACATTTTTTAAAACAGATATTTTCTATTTGATGTGAATTAAACAAAAATGCTCAATCAAAACACAACTCGATTTTTTTTTTTAACAAACATTTATGAAAAAGTTTATTGCAATAAGAAAAATGTGAGACATGTGACTGATAAAACAGATGAAATAAAAGATCAGTCAGTAAAACTTCATTCAAAGAGTGAAGTTACAGAACGTAAATGAAAGTACACAATTGGAGGCGGGTCAGCAAGTCACAATGTAGTCGGAGATCGCGTCACGGACGAACACAACCACGTGAACGTAAACTCAAGTACACTGGCGGTGGCGGGTTGGAAAGCCACAATACAAAGTCGAAGATCGCGTCGCGCAGCTGCACCTACTTTGTGCAATCTCTTTTTATGCGGGTGAACGCAACCACGTGATCGTAAACGGAAGTACACAAGTGGAGACAGGTCAGCAGGCCGCAGCAGGGTCGGGGATCTTGCGATCGCACTGCGCAGCCTCTGACTTTGCACAACCTCTTTCCGTGTGCAATAGTTCTGCCGATAGAGGGCGCCACAAAAAAAAAGCAATAAATTAAGAATACTTTTTTTTTTTTTTGGCGAGGGGAGCAAGTTTTATTTTTACCAGTGAAAACGGGTTAGAAATAAATAACAAAAGGAATACTGGAAAACTGATGTACCGGAAAATCAAGCGGAAAATAACACGAGCCAGATGTCGCTGATAGCCGAGGTCAGCCGTGTGTGGCGACGAGATGTTTTGGTGGCGCCTCCTCGCGGGCACCCGCCTGTGACGCAGCTGGTAGGATGCGAGCAGACGATGCGCCATGTCAAAGCACGGAGTGGCTATGTTAGTTCGCATCTATGCCGCTTAGAAACGGTTTATTTAATAAACAAACATGTATAACAGTTTTTGTGACTGATCTTTCTAATAAATAACAGCGCATCGAATTTGCTTTTCATATTAGAAACACTTTAACATGTTCAAAAACAAGCCTGGAGCTTCACATTGCAGCTTGCGCGGCGTGAGTCGGGGCTATTCACAGCCTCTCTGATTCTTGTTTTTTCGGATCTGTGGAGGCTGCTGTAGAAAAGGGTTTTGCATTAAAAATGACCTGCTGTCTTCTTAGCTGTGCACGCGCGCACAGTTGTGTTAAAGCGCCGCATACTTGTTTTAGCTTCATTGAGCTTGCCGATACCGACGCTTCTATCCAAGTGTGACTCGACAGTTTCTGCCGACTAAATGCTCATCAGCAGCTGACGCTTCTTTGCCACGAATCGAATATGTGGCAAAGAATTTTGTCGCATCACGACTTCTGCTCAAAAGAAAAGCGGACATTTTCACAAATTTTTAAACATTTTTTTTTCAACGCTGATGTGTCACCGACTTACTAGATTTAAAGGGGCCCTGCAATCATATTTCAGCATCTACCTTTTTTGCGGTTTCCACATCTCTTGGGGTTCAAGCAAGCCAGCGGGCGCGGAGAGGGTAACTAAATATCAGTGCGTCATATTTTAAAACCGGACGACGCCCTACGGGGGCGACCGGCGGTACCGAAAGCGCGCGATATGTGACGTCTTTGGTCCTGGGCTTACTACTGGTCAGAGCCGCTAACAGCTTCTTTTTTTTAGCGAAATACAAAATATAAGTGGCACGAACCGTTTTAATTATTTATGAAAGTAGTTTTTGTTCAATATTTTAGATCGGGAAAAGAAACAAATGCAGTTTATAAAGTACGGAAACAAGAAATGAGTCGTCGACATACCTGCCACCAGGCGGTGGAAAAGGCGGCGCATACTAGAAAGGTGTAGTGGGATCAGGCACCAATGAGTGGCGAGCGTAGGAACGTCCCAGATGTATGCGGCGGCGCTGCGGTCGTTGCAGGCTCGAGGATTTGACCGCTTCCGAGCGTTCCGAAGGCCTTCAGCGAGCAGGTTTGGCTTGCGGTTTGGCCATTTGGCGGTATGGCAGCGCGAAGTGGCTCCCGTTCTGAGCTGATCTTTACCCCGTGTTTGCTGTCGTTTGTGGCCAATAAAGTGTCATGCCGAATTAGTGTTTAATCGCGCAGAAAATGCAATGCGAGCCGCCCTGGCCGCCTGCTTCATTCAGCCTATCCAGCACATGCATTAGTGGTGCCCTCTCAAGTCGTCGACACTGAGTGCGGCAGCCGTGAGCGCTCCCTGAGCTCACTACCCCTTCTCTAGTTCAACTGGCCACTCAAGCCACGACCAAGGACGTCATAAGGAAATTATTTTTGCTTGTTTTTGTAATTTTAATTTGCCTATAACTTTTAAAATAATATGAAATTCGAGAAAAGGAAAGTTTCATTAAGGTACTACGTTCAGTGCGCTCAGGTTTGATGCAAATTAAAAACCAGTCAAAAATGTTGTTGCAGGGCCCCTTTAAGACTTCGATCGCGAGGGGATCTCGCACGTTTCGCGTCGGCCGGGTGAATTGGCAGGGATTTAGTAGTTCAAACGGCTCAGGAAGCCAGCCACCACTTCTTGCTGACAGTTATTTTGAGGAAATGTTTGTTTACTGGTTTACAAAATTCCAAACAGAATCAATTCGCAACTAATAAGAGACCAGCAGTCACAAAACATATTGAAACCAATAGGATACACGGAGTCACTTTCACTGAAGTGTTTACTACACACGCGAGAGGTTCTCGAATCTCGCTTTTCTATTTTCAATTTGATGAGACATTCCTTTCTTAGTTTTGTCCCAATTATAATAAAAAATATACCCTATTTGCTGTGGTAGACGTTGTAGTGGGGTAAAGCGCTCAATATTCTATTTTCATCATCCAGCTTTTTGTACTGGGGTAGTGAACAGCACACCATCATCCGAGCGCTTTTACACCTCAGAGCCAACAATGATTGTTGGCACGACTACTCATGTCACATGCAGTTTCAAAGTTTGGTGGAATGTGCTACTACAAATATCACTTCACTAAAGAAACACGTGTGAAACAGGCTTTGCCACGCGTTACCCAAACAGCGCAGCGAGCTGACGAGCCGAGGGATCCAAGATCTGCGCGTTCTGTCCCAGTCTGTCCTACCCATGACGTCACGAATGATGATGATGATAGCTAGAGAAGTGCCCCCTGTAGTTCGCACACTGCCGCCAATAGCACCTTGGCTACTGTAGTGACTGTAGAAAGGACTATAGTGAGTGTGGTTCCGTCGCGTTTGTGCTCACGACGATGCACATGCCGCTGCAAATCGTAGTCCTTCATCAAATCTATCGCAGTGTTTGTGCCACAACCACTTCGCCAACTCCGCAATCCAGACATCATGGCAAGCAAAGGACAGATCGCGCTAACCGCGTGCAAATAACTTTCCAATGCTTCTTACGAAAAAAAAACAAAAAAAAAGGCACTTAGGTTGGTTTTTTGGGTTTGCCAAGCTCCAAACCATACTGCGCAGTCCAAAGACAAAACAGGAAACTCGACCGCGAGTTGATACTAATCAGCGAGTTTCCGCGTTATTCTTAGTTTTCGAAGTATTCGAAGAACTCTAATACTTAGATCAGCAAAAGTGCGAAGCGAATCGAATGGAATAGCAAGCATTATTCACGAAGTATTCAAAGTTTCGAATATTCGCACACCCCTACTATTTGTGTTTTGCAGTTGGTTTAGTTTTGATAAGACAATAATTCAACTCCGATTAATTGCACGCAACAATAGTCATTGTCAGTTTAAAATGACGTTTACATATTTTATGTAAACGTCGTAACTTCCAGATACTTTCACAGAATGGTTTGTTTGCAGTCAAACATTCAGAAACTTGGTCGTGTGAATAGTCGACTGTGAGGAAAAGGTAAGCTGTGTCCAAGTACTGCCAAGTATAGGATGGTTTTCCTGATGCCATGCGTACATGTTACGAGGCGTCTGCTGTCTCGTAAAAAGAGTCCACGTCTGAGAAGGTGTATGCTAAGGAACACCTTGCTTATATTGTGTCGAGAAAATAGGTGTTGTTCAAGGGCGCCAACCTTTCTATTGTTTCCAAAATTTCCGTTTTCCCAAAGAAAGAAAAAAATGTTGCTTGAAAACCACAGCCGTGCTTCTAGTTTGGCTCGGAAGTACACGCTTACACTGCAGATGGTTTGCATCTGTGCATACGTTTTGTTTGGTAAGGTAATAAATATTTACGTTAGGTGACATTTTGGTTGCAGTCTGGTGCCATTTTGGAATGTGTATGGTAACTGCCGGGATTTGACTGCAACAGCATTATGTTGACTCTCGGGGAAAGAGCGACAGCACTCACTCTCCTCATGAAGCCCTGGGTTTTTGCAATTTCTACTGCAGTACTCGGTGAAGACGTCCCGCTACGACTCTTCCAGAAGTTCGACCATGACGACCGAAATCATGTGAGTCGTGTTTCTTTTTTGGTTAAACAACGCAGATTCTTTGACATCTTTCTAGATAGTATTAGCACCCGTGAGGCCACGTTGCCAAGTCAGAACTGAAGAGATATTGTGGGCGATTGCTCGAGAGGGTTTTAAGAAGAGAGGCTCGATCCTAGGCAGACAGTGAGTCCAGACTGTTGAGGATGTCGGGAGTCCGTCACCTTGTGTGCCTTCCCCGCAGGCAGCCCAGCCTGCTGACAGTGTCTGTGGACCTGAGCAGCCTGAACCATCTGGAGCAGAGTAGACAGGTGAGTCCCAGAACAGACAGGTGGGCCCCAGGTTGAATTTCTGACCCGTTTCACTAAGGCGTTGTCCGAGGAGATTGCGTCCAAGAGTGCGGAAGCCAAGGAGCTGGCTGCCCAGGAGAGGGCGGCCTCGTCCAAGCTGGAGGAGTGCAGGACGGCCAAGGTGAGGGCCCCCTCTTGGCTGCCGTCGGGACCGCTCTCTGCAAAGGCCGGCCTTTTTTCTTCAGTTCCCGAACAATTTGGGAGCGCAAGGTTGCGAGACACTTCTCAAGTTGGGGCAATTCCTAGAAGGGGCTTCTGTGACGTTCACCCCCAAGTAGAAGCATGTTTTGGAATGGCTGCAAATGAGTTATGTGAATGTTCACTAACGTTTTTCTTTAAGAGGGGGGCAGTTGATTTCCTCACCTGTGTGTGCTACCAGGCAAAAAAAAAAAAAAAATTGTTGGAGTGCTTTCTTTAAAGAGACACTAAACCTAGGGTAAAAATATGTTTTCTACCCGCTTAGGACAGGCATGTCTCAAAATAAACATTTGTTAAAAAAATATATACCCTATATATTTTTTTTACCAATATTTATGCTATTAATGAATATTTCGATTTGCGGGCATAACGGTAATTGTTCCCCTGTGGGGTGATGTGATTATAATAGCATTTGTACCCAACTAGTGTGCGCTCTGTGGTCCAGCCAACTCGGAGTGCACACTGGTTAGGTACAAACGCTGTCATCATCATCCCACAGGGGTGCAATTTCAGTTTCGCCCACAAATCAAAACGTTTGCAGTTGCAAGATAGATATAGGGCTTCTTTTTATTATTACCGTATGAAACTCCTGTAAGGGCCGCACTTTTTTATCCCGATTTGAGGGCAAATTTTCAAGGTGCGGCCCATACACGGATAAAAAAAAAAAAAATCTGTATCCACATTTTGAAAAGAACGTACATGAGCGCGCTCGGCTGCACTGGTCGGAAACGCCTTCACTCCGAAATCCGGACTCAGTCGGATTTAATTAGTTTACATACTGCGTAATACGCATCTTTTTTTTTTTTTTTTTTTTTTGCCGTACTTGATAGCAAGCGCGGCAACTTTCGACTTGAATCCTGTATGACTGTTGAAGTGGTACTTGCCCATAGCTCCGAGATTGCGCGAAAAGGCAGACAAGACACCAGACAAATCACGACGCTTTGATACGAATCGAAGAACAAAAGGAAACCTCCCCAGAGCGTACAGTGGCGTTCGGAAACCAGGGTTGCCAGGTTGGGCTATTAATAGCCAAATTGGGCTACTTTGTCATGCATTTGGCGTCGACATTTGGCGTTTGGCTATGTGGCTATTTTTGGGCTATTTCAAATCCTAACGCGACACTTTTTTTTCTTTTTGCTTGGTTTAGATTAGATGTACAAAAGACACTTCAGCATGGACACAAAGCGACAGTCTACTCTTTTTGGATTCCGGCTTTCAGGGATTTTCTGCGTGAAGATTCGTGGGTGTGATGCCAGAACCTATTCGCTCAAGTGAGCTACCGTGACCTAGATTCAGCTCCGCGACATCGCTTTTGTATTAATCGTGGCTTATTTTATGCTCCCAAGTTCTTTCTGCTTCTTACTGGCGTCCCTTAATTCACTTAAGTTTCCCCCCATCCTCCTACAGGAAGCACCCCATCCAAGGAAAAATGATACTAAAGGCAGCTCAAGACATCCTGCAGAATTTGATGTTGCCCGATAACGCGTGCTGTACCGGAAATAACAAAGGAGGCTTTTCCGCGAATCGTGGAAGTTTTTTAAAGCACAATGAGCCATAACAAAAGACAACAGATTTGGGACAATGAATATTCCGAACAAGGCCAAGATCAATGCGCAGAAGTAGCCCTGTTTCTGTTGCTATCCAAGCTTGCCATCCCGCTCCCGACACTGCCCATGTCGAATGCCGCTGTGGAGAGAGTATTCAGTCACGTGTACCTCACAAGGTCAGGCCCAAGGAAGAACATGTCCCTTCCAACTCTTCAAAACGTCCTAGTCTGCTTTCCTTTCCTTGAAAACAACGAGTTCTGTAAAGACATTAACCCTACTGAAGACGTTTTTGACCGTTTTAACATGGAAATCATGTATGAGGCGAGTAAGCCGGGCACGAGCGAGTGCTTCATAACCACTGATCTCTATGACAATTGCTGGATCGCGCTTCCCCGCACCGAAAATGAGGCCACCGTCGGCCATCTTACGAGATATGCTCTTGCGCTGTCAAGCCTAGACAGTTACCATGGTTACCGTGTGTAGGTCACGTGAAAACGGAGGCAAAGGTCACGTGACCGCCGCCTTGACAACGCTTCAGCGGCACTCGTAAAATGGCCGACCGGTGGCCTCAATCGCGCAATGGGCTCGAAGCGGGGAAGCGCGATCCAGCAATTGTCATAGAGATCAGTGTTCATAACTATGTGACTGCAAAAACGCGTGTCAAAATGTTTTGTACTTTTGTGTTTGAAATAAAACGTTCAATACATTTCAAGATGTCGTAGATATTGCAAGCTGCTCCTAAACCCTAGATATGCAGACGCAGTGCCTTCGCATTGATCTCGCATATTCGAGCGCACGATTTTTGGGCTCTGCAGAATATGGCTACTTTTGGGCTACATAAATCTCTTGCATTTGGCTATTTTCGGGCTACACCGTCTGGCTTTTGGCGGCTTGAGCTAGAAACTGCCTGGCAACCCTGTCGGAAACCTGAGTGCACGCGCGAACCGAGCCCGCTGAATCCTCATTCCTCGTGCTTACCACGGAACCTGACATATTGTTCATCTTTTCTCAATGCCTTGCCGCAACATAAATGCATCCCGACAGTGCGGCCGACCACGATTGAGGTCGACAGCCATTTTGCCATGCGGTGATACGGATGAGTGGAGAACAAATATCAGGGATGCGGACGCGTGCCACTATGTGCTCGGGCGGTGGCTAGCGCCACCTAGCAAAATATATTCGTAGAAACGTGGCATTACAGTCGGCGCGCCTCAAAAACAAGGGGGTGTGGCGCATACGCGAATAATTTCTGTAATTTTTTTTTTTTTTGCAATACTTTGTCCTAAATACGGGGGTGCGGCCCTTACACACGATTATACGGTATTATTTAGTTTGAGACATGCCTGTCCTAGGCAGGTAGGAAAAAATAATTTTTTCCCTAAGTGCAGTGCTTGGGGTACCCCCCCAATTTTGTTGGGCTGCCCAAACTAACAGCTCCATTTTCTGAAGACCTGGCCTTCACCCTTTCTTCCAGCATGGTACTATCTAGTATGTATTTCTAAATTGAGAATGGTTATTGTGAAATGGGCAAAGGAAGGCGATGCCAAAACCAACATGGAAATATACCCACGCTTGTCGCGGGATACCTTGCGTTTTCAAGAGAACCCAGAAATGTTTTTTTTTTGCCTGCTTCGTACGATTGTAGTTGCCTTGCCTTTGTGAATGCATATGCGTTCAGAGACAACAGTCTTCAGTGAATGGACAATGGCGATGATTATGAATATGTGTCTGTCCCTTTGATAGCATTACACGCAACTTGCGCGATATTGTTTTTGAAGAGGAGCTCTTGCGTTCCGTAGTGTGCGTACGAAGAATGCACAAAACACGTCCGGGGGTGAGTTGCCAAGTTTGTCGTTGGGCACAAACGATGAAGAGTACAGTACAATCTCGATAAACGGAACCTGAAGGGACCAGGAAAATTTGTTCCACTTATCAGGAGTTTCATTTACTGAGAGTATGTAGTGTAGGTACACTAAAAATGTTGAATGCCAGCTTAAATGCTGTTTCCACAAGTGCACAATTTGTAAACACCAGCAAGTGAATGTAGAAGGCAAAATAATGAACAAAAACACCAAATTGCTGCTTTTGTATATTCACATTATGGGTCCAATGACGGGACGGTTCTCACTCCGGGCCCTTCTTAGCCATAACGCCAAGCACTTCTCAAGCTCTTCGTGTTCGGGGAGTCGCAGCCTCATCCTCTTTGGTCCAAATTGCGTACTGCTGAACGCACTCCGCAGCTTTTCCTTGTCGTGAAGAATCCTTGTCAGGCTACTTTTGGGAATGGCATACTTCGTTGCAAGTGCCGTTTTCGTGAAGCAACCGCTATCGAAATCATTAATGACTTCGATCTTTTTTTCTAACGTGAGCGCACGGTGTTTTCGCTTCGTGGCCGCCATCGCAGAAAGTAGGACACTAGGCCTAAGATGCGAGCAGAAGCCCTGTTGAGCCAAGCTTACCCAACATAGCCACTTATGCGTAAAAATGAGAAAAGAAGAAAACTCCAAAACAACATGCGTACATGCTAATTTTGGGCAATAAAGCTAATAAATATTAAGAACATTTATAATACTGTTTTATTACTCAAGACTTATTTTTCTTTTCTGCGATAGCAAAAAATATGTTGGCGACGTAGTTTCGTTTTCAGTTACATTTACCCGGAGGCGCGAGAATTTGAGTTCCGATTAACGGGAATATTTTTACATTGCATGAATACAAAACCAAACAACTCCGCGATAGTTGTTTCGTTTAAGCGACAATTCCGTTTAAGCGATTTCCGTTTATCGAGATCCTACTGTAGTTTCAAAGCGTTGCACACGCGCAGCAAACACCACTCACAGTCAGATGTTCCAGCTTTTCTCCCAACTGAAATGCTTGCAGCCACATTTGGCGGCTGCCTGCATCAGTCGACCCTTCTGCCTTTCCGCCTTCCTTGTGCGTCGAACATAAAAATAGAAAAAACAGGTCCTAGCCGGAAAAAGACACGTCAGGTCCAGTCTCTGGCTGATTGGCTCAAGCGCACGCATCGAGGGAGAAATTGAGAACTGTCGTCCTCGACGCTCAACTGTAGAGAAGGAGAAAACGCACCCCTTGACGCACATGTTTCCTCGGTGTGAATGCGCTTTGGCTGTTCCCCAGACATTCTGCGTCGTATCTTGCAAAATTGACTAAGTAATGTTGCTGTGTCCCTGATAAAAGCTACCGTAATTTCCTTTACAATCATTGTACAAAGTTAAAATGTTTGCACTGTAACCTTTATCCTAACTAGGAGTTTGCGCCATTCATTTGACTGATGTATGCGGCACGTTTAAAAGTGGGTCCCTTTGAAGTCGTCGCCGTTAAATTTCCCGTCAAAACAGGAAACGGTGCAGACCCCGAGAGGTGCTGCTTTTTGTTAGTAGTATGTCTTTGGGGAACTTGAGAGGATGAGAAATCATCAGCCGACGGAAAAGCTCTGTGAAGCATCTCTGGTTCAGAATCGAGGACTGCCGGTATGTTGCAGAAGCAGGCGCACCAAAGTGAAACGGAAGAAAGGTTTCCCCCTCAGTCTTTGCATCTGATGCTTCCCAACCCGAACAGCTTGGAAGCACCGTGCGTGTAAGGAATAATAGCGTACATTGTCTCTGGACCTAACCACTAGGAAATGTTTTGAAAAGCCAACTGTGAAAGGGGAGTTGTTGGAAAGTGGTTGGAAAGAAGCCCCCTTGTCTCTTCCAGAAAGCGCTGATGGCCGAGGCCGGGCGGCAGAAGCAGCTCGGGCTGCTGCTGGACCAGAAGCGCCAGGCGCTGCAGGTGAGCGACCTTTGGGGACGCCAGGTTGCGAGCCTGGCGTGCGCAGTCTTTGCAGCGCCAGTGCCTCGACCTGGACCGGGAGCGTGCCGAGGCGGCGAAGAAGCAGGGGAGCCTGTGCCGCACCAAGATGGCCCAGGTGGCCATCTATGTTAAGAGACTGCAGGTGAGCCGCTTGGTGGCCTCGACTGGGCTGCCAGTGGTCCTGGAGGTGAGGACCTTCCCCCCCAGGCGTGCTACCAGAGCCACCGGCTGTGTGTGGACCATCGGCTGGAGATGGTCAAGGTGGCTGCGGACAGGAAGAAGCTGGAGGATGCCCTGCAGCTGGCCCTGGAAGCCCACCAGGCGCTGGAGGTAAGCTGGCCTACTCCTGTGGCTCTGGCTGGTTCGTCCGCCATAGCTTCCAAGCTCGGATCAAGGGACTGCCAGCCCAGGAAAAGGGGAAAGAGAGCAAAACCAAGACGGCATTAGAGAATGCATCGGTGAGGTTCTATTAATCTCAGATGGGGGTCCCTGAAGACAACACCTCCTAAAAGAGAAGGCCTTAGCGCTCTTCTCGTGACATCGTAAGGGCAGGCCATCGGCGTTACAACGCTCGTGGATCGACCGTTGTAACGCGCTTTTACTCACATATGCTTGTCTTATTCGCTAAAATGAAAGCTGCACATAGCAACGGGCCTAGAAAACATTTTATTACACGGGCAAAACATTACACCGCTAAATAATCCGTACGAAATGGCACGCGGTATGCGTGTAAGCATAGAAAAATGTGATTGTTTTAACTCGAAAACATTGAGTCACGCAATTATTGCTGTAGGAATGCATATTTTATACAGAAATACTTCGACGAAATGGCGAGACACGCAGTGATTGGACACAGCAAAACAGATCACAGTTAAAAATCAGGTAGACGTAGTCAACGTGGACACTGCTAGACAGGGGTCACTTACGATCATGTAAGCGATGTTATCGCGTGCAGTCGCTGAATTCTTGCATTATAACCCGGCCACATGGCAAAAGCAATGTAATTTTGATCGAATGACATTATGGGGTCGACAAATCAGCTTGCGATGCTCGTATAATCACTTAAGACCGCGAGCTGATTAAATCCCGTATCATTTAATGAAAATATATTAACTGTTCTGTGTGGGAGGGGTACTAGACTTACTATTTACAGTCAACTAATTTACCTCTCCCTATGGGCTCGAGCTGCCTTAGAACAAAATATTACTTCTTTTGTATACAATAATACTATTACCTTAATACAGTTAAGATTCTAGTATAAATGCGGGAAAGGCAATAAAAATAACATTAGAGTAAATAAACACATACGCACTAACAATGCACTTAGTATAATCACACCAACTATTTATTCACCTTCCAGTGAAAACTAGAATATTACCACACATATTCACAAATGTCGACGCAACTGCACACGAATAACGACGAAGAACGAAATTCCACTCTATCACGAAACTAAAAAAAAAAAAGAAAAAAACAACGGCCAAGAAAGCTTGTAAATAAGTTGTTTCTCACCTGTCTATCGTATCCATACGTCCCACAATATCTGGCATGAAAACATATGAACACAAACTCCAAGAAGTCTCTCTCTGTCGAGAGAGGGGTCTATCATTAATCGACCAGTGTCATCGTTGGCTAGTTGCCACACATGTCACTCAAACCGTAGCAGGACGTGTCGCGCGAATCCACGTAAATGCCGTAGTATCAAGCGAACACAAAAAACTACCCGAGACTGCGGTGACGACAGAAAAACGACAAGTCTCAAAAGAACCACCCACGAGAACACCGGCAGCAGGACGAAAGGCTAAACGTTGTCGACCCATCTCTTGCTCCCGTGCGCTCCCTGCGGCAATGACTGGATTTTTTTCGGTTCCCTTCTCTTCTGAAAGTCTCAGCGTTCCTTTTCAGACAGTCAGCAGCTCGCAGACAACGTAAATTTACCAGAATCGGAGCCCGCACGAGGGAAGAAAATGTCGCACCGGACCAGTTCATTCGAAGAGTGTGAGGAGCTGCTGGACTGCATGTAGTTTCGCGGTTACAGGGATAATCATAAATATACTAAAATTGGTACTTCCAACCTTGGTAGCGCATTGTATATTACGTTTATATTATATATATCATAAATTGTACAAGACTGCGCTTTTAAAACATATATTAATGTCGGATAAACGCGCACGAACACCGCACCATTTGACAAGAAACATTTTTCTCACGTCGATGCCAGAAATTTTTCTCGCGTAGTTGCGCCATGGCCTTCCTTCTCCGACATTGTGACGTAACCACTCGGAGCGCTACGGCCTTCTCTTTTAGGAGGTGTTGCTGAATGCCTCCTTGGGGTTCCAAAGGCCTTCTTGGGGTGCCTGAAGCCCTCGACCATGAGTCAAGCTAGGCAATAAATGTGTTTTTTTTTTTTTTTTATTACTGATGCTGGCTATTCCAAAAGGTAATAGAGCCAAGTGAGGTTGATTATTCTTCGCTTCAAAGCTTAAAAGTTTGTTTTCACGTGTGTATTTTTTGCATTTCCCCTCTCCCGCGGTGGATGGGGTCCCCCATCACTTCCACCCATTTATAAAGAGTCCCCAAAACACGAATGGTTGAAAAGCACTGTTCTACCATGTAAACAGACTCTGCCGTAGCTGCTGATCTCGAAGATGGAATACTGCTGGACGCCCCAGTCCGACGGTCGTAAAGGAGTACCCTGGAATACAAGAAGCGGTTGGTGTCGAGACGGCGCAGAGCTTGTGTCGTCTGTCCCTTTCATTTTTGTGTTCCTGGCAGAAACGGACTAAACCATCCAAATGGTTGGTTTAGCTAATTTTAAAATGCAAAAGGGGCGTGACGATAACGGGTGTGTATTGGCTGCCCGTTTGTCCTCTTTTCTTAGTGTTGATAACTCGGCGAGAGAAAAGAGATAGTGCTGCTTCCAGGACGTACCAAGTGTCGGTCCGATTTTACGTCCCCTCGTGTGGCGAGAGGGGGGGGTTTTCCAGAAAAGTCTATCGAGTTCCCCAGACGCTAGGTTTGTTGTTGTGAGAGACCGTTTTGCATTAATGGGAAGCGTTGTCGGCTGCAGGCGTGTGTTTTCTCTTTGCTCGCTCTGGTGCCCCTGTGCTCTGGGCAAGGTCTAGTGGGTGTGGCCTGGAGCGTGTGCCCCATGTGCAGAGCGAGGTGCGTGCCCGGCGCGAGTCTGTGCTGACTGCCAAGCGGGAGGCCCAGCGGAAGCTGCGCCAAGCTCAGGAGGCCATCGGCTGCTCCACCAACATCTGCCAGATTCCCCAAAGCGTCGCCAGGGCAAGGACACTCTTTGAATCGCTCTCACTTCGGTTCTGCCTGTCACTCGCTCTCGCCTCCTAGACTAGTGTTTCCAAAGACTTCCAGAATGTTCTCTGACCGATCCTTCTTTTGTTGTTTCAAAGCGGCAGCTTTAGGGAGCTCGTGTCTCAGAAATCCTGATTGGTCGATAGGGTCATGATGTCGCAGCCGCATGACATTGCGCGGGAATTTCAAACAACCCTCAACGCTGGCATTAAATGTGACATCACGCGTGGAATGAAAGTGATTGAAACATGACATGTAATGCGAATTGAAGGTCGCCGCGTGTCTCAAATGATTTCGCTTTATAAAGTAATTCACCTGCCTTAAAGAAAAAATTCGAAGAATTTTAGGTGGAGGCGGGATTCTAACCCACGACCCTTTGGTTGCGAGCCAGACACGCTACCGACTAGGCCACGCAGACACGCTTGCACGGCATGGGAATGAGCGGGGCTTTATACGTATGTTTAGCTATCGCCTTCCACTCTTAAAGGGACACTGACAGGGTATTTACACTCGCCAAGGTTTTTATTTGTATGTGACATCTGAGAGCCCAAGTACCCAGAACGCAATTTACGGCTCGAAATTTGTTTTCTTTTCGCCCGAAAACCGCCAATCGAGAACTGGCCGGTTCGAGTCGCGCTCACTCTCTTCTCCGTGGTCACTGGCCGTTTTCTAAGGTTTAAACACGACCACCAAATGTAATCAAAGTCGTGGGTCATCGAAGGCACACAGTTTATACTAAAAATAGAAAAAAATATGAAACCCATTTTTTGTGGCTTCTAAAAAGTTGCAAATGAGTTGATAGGAAAAAAAACAAAAAAAAGTTGCATAGAGAATTTGAAGCACTCGAGCATTGTCTGCGTAATTCTCAACATGGCATTGTATTGCGGGAGTGTGGGCTGGACAGCTGAACGAAGCGGATGACGGGCGTGGGACCTCTACTTCAGAACTGTTGTTCGCGGTACTGGCGAATCTGCCTAGCTTAGAAAGAGAAATTGTTTACCGATCAAAACAACTAGGATTTATCCCGTACACCACGCCTGACCACCAAGCTGATTCGCATGAAGACGTCACCGAGTCATGACCCCTTTTCTTGGCTGAAGACATTGCTAGTCTTACGAGCACGAATTGGTAAGAGCTTGAAAAACGCGCAAATGTCAAGCTCGAAGTGCTTGAGTTTTGCGTTTTATTTATTTATTTATTTATTTTATTTTGAGTGACCCACCAACAGCTTAACGCCTCCTTAGTGGTGCACTTATCAATGAGTCAATTAATAGTAAAATTTTAAACAGGATAAAAACGAAATGTTGAGACGAAATAATAGTCTCGACACACTTTCGAATTTTATGCTCTTCATCAAAAATATCAAGACTAACATTCCCACAAATCTGTCCTAAATGGTTATATGTCAGTTGTAGGCGTGTCATGGGTGCAGCATGGTAAAAATCAGTAGGATAAAACAAAGTATGAAGTCTACAAGACCTACGAGGAACGTGCAAGATTTGCGACTGCGACGTGCAAGTTTTTTGTCTGCTTCGCAAAACCGGAAAAATGGGAAAAAAAGGAAGAAAAAAAAGTTAACGGAAATCGCAAGTTACGTAACTTCCGGAAACTCTCCCCTCCTCTACAATTCTTCTTCCTACCAGGCCTAGTTCCGGTGTCGGTTTTGAGAAATTGCATTTTTTTGCTTTATTAAAAATATATGTGACGCTGTAGCAAAATATTGATTGGGTAGTCTTTTGACAACATATGTATTAAAGGGGTACAGAAACAAAAATTGAAATATTCAAATTTCGTTCGGAAATGAGTCAAGCATGACGGATAATAACAGTAAATGATAATCGCACGTTTGTATTTTGAACGATTGGCTATATTTTTCGTTCCAAACAGTGCACTCGAGCAAGCGCTCGAAGAGAAGCGAACGGAGAGCGCGATGTGTCATGGGATATCCGGCGCAAACAAAAACAGAAAGAAAAGATTCCCCGCATTCGTGACGTAGCAGGGCTGGCGAGGTTATGAGCTTTGCCCTTGGTGGCGTTGTCAGCGTTGTGGTGGTGCCAATAGCGTCAACGCGTTACAACCGAGTCATTCGAAGTACCCGTGGGGTGACGAGCGTGTGGCTGGCCCAAGGAGCACGTAGCTTCCACAGCACCGTCAGCTTAGGGCTGAACGGGGTGGGGAAAGCAACTTTTGTCCGAGTTTTGAGCGACTGGCTAATCTTCTAGGGGGAGAATGGCTGTATCCGGGTGCATAAACGAGGGTCCGAGAAAGAGGGGAGTCCACCCTTTCCGTCTTCTTGGACTGTTTGGTTCAATGCGTGATTTGTGAGTTGAGGAGGAGAGCTAAGAAGGAAAATGTTGAAATGCCAAAGAGCGGCACTGCTCCGAAGGAATCTGCTACGTCACGACTACGTAGCAAGTTCCCCAACGTTGCTAGATTACCTCCCAAATAGGCTCCGCATGCATCCACCAGGTGCACATTGAAAGATTGTTTATTTAGCTTTAAAATTAGTTTTCTTGTTCCTTTCAACGGAAGACTGGTGTTTTTGAGGTTAGGGTGCAACATGCTACACATTCAAGCTAGAAAAGGAGCGCTGTAATTTCGTTTCCCTACCCCTTTAAATCGCCTGGCAAAAAGTTTTAAAAAATATTTTGGGGGTGTCAGTGTCTCTTTAAAGGCGAAGCTTAAGCGTCCTGTAATTTTTGTCGATGCGTCCATCTTGGCTTGCACGACCGCACTGGATGCATCATGTGCGCGTGGTCCTAGGTTCTCGAGAGAAAAGGCAGTTGAGGATTAAAGAAATATTGGAGCCTCACCTTCAGTGTGTGCCGAATGGATTGAACCCACTTAATACAAATCACAGTTGAGGGTATGATTGCTGCTGAATGTTTCTTTGAAATAAAATACATTACTATTATTATTATTATTATTATTATTATTATTATTATTATTATTATTATTATTATTATTATTATGGGTATTACTTTGTCTCTGGAGCTTCGACCACATGCCGGTACCTGGGCATTTGACAGAGATGCCCTGCACTTCCTGTCTTGCCAGTGATGAGAGGAACTTAAATATGGTGTTCATTTTTTTTTAGGGGGGTTATTTTACTAAATACATGTCCTATTGAGGCAGCTAAAAAAAAAAAAAAAAAAAGATTGAGAAGTGCAGTGTTTTAAGGAAAGTTTAAAAATCATTTCATGACCCCTTTAAAATTGCTTTTTGATCTGAATTTAGGACTACACAGCATCATGTTTTGTACTCAAAATTTCTTATTATTGTTTCAGTGAAAATTGGGTCAATTCGGTGCCTGAAATAACCATTCACACATGTTCATGCGAGGTCCTTCATCAATGAGTACGTGTTCCAAAAGTGACTGCTGCAGCTTTATTTATTGTGGCTCTTCTTCCTTGTTCTAGTGTCTGGTGCTTTGAAGAATAAGTGAACAGGTAGCTTGGTGTTTGAGGAAGTGAAACGGTCCACTGGGCAATGGATGTTAATGAATGGCTCTGCAGGGGCAGGAGACCAAAGAAGGCTTTCTTGGACAGGCCAGCACGTGAATCTTGCACGTGAATGACTGGAAGGAAGGAAAATTTAGTATCCTGTATGCATGCACTCCAAGCATTCTACTTGATTGTCCAAAACTGACTTGCTGCTCCACAAGGTGCTCCAAAACGACTCGGACCATTTGCATCACTGGATGCATTTGAAGTCATTTAGGCTCATTTGGCACGCACAGTTGTCTTTTGTAATGACTAGCACATGTAGACGAATTCTGAGCACTAGTTTGCTAAAGTCAAGAAATGGCTTTGCTTTATTAAAGATGGCATTGTAGAAGTTTGAGAGGTCTGGCGTTGTAGTCGAAGAAGTATGGGTCTCCATTGCAGGAGTTCCTGAAACTGCCCAAGTCGGTGGCCGAGATCACCCAGCAGGTGCACGCGGAGGAGGCCAAGCTCAGCTGCATGCTTCCTGTCGACAGTGCGGTGAGCTCTTGGAAACACCAGCCTGCCGAGTTGTCTCGAGCCTCTTTCTGACCCTCGGCAAAAGGACTTTTGATATACGCAAACATTTTTCACAAACATAGCTAAGCTCAAAAGAGGATTGCAGCTAGGTTTTCCAACCGGTATAAGAGAACTGATAACGTGACTGAAATGATTACCATAAAATTCCGCGAGGTCGCCCTCTCCCTAGAGATTGCCCGTTTTTCTGGCTAAACATCCGCAGTGATGTGATTGCTGCGCCAATTGCGCCAAACTGCGCCAAGGGGCTGACCCTGCTACATCCTGCTACATTTTGCCAAAATATGAGAAATCTGCGCCAAGCCTGCGCCAAAAAACTGATATCGGTCGCCTTTCAAAACCGGGACTAAACTGAGCACCGTAATTGAGCATGCGTGTGTTATGTGGCGCAAGCGGTCGCCCGTCACAAAGTGCCCTGCATCAATTGTCCATCCGGTCTTGCATGGTTCTCCCGCCGTGTCGCCTTTCGCGCTCTTGTCGTCTCGTGAATCTCGTCTCGCGTCTTTTTTAAACATATTTTAAACGATAGATGTGGGTGTGTGTGGACGCTCCGACGATAGCGTGGCGGGTACCAGCCATGCCGTCAAGCTGTGAAACGAAACCACGTTTTTACGTGGCGGGGGTGACTCTGTGAGCTGAAGCACTCGCTCCTGAAAGCCACGGCCGTAGGAAAACTATAATTGGTCCCTGCCTTCCAGTCACCATGGTCGCGCGACGTTTGGTATTGCCGTCCCCACGTCGCTGCAGATATGGCGCTTTCTAAAATGAAACTAAGTACCGCCGCATGTTCATCAACATTTCCGTTCTTTCTTAAATCATATGCTACTACAAAAATCCCTCTTAGACTGAAAGACTGCTGTGTCGAAGTATTGATTGCGTAGGTCTTTCTCGGTGGGCTTTCTTTCGAGGGGGACCCCGGTACGTGAAAAATCTGCCGCGAAAAAAAGTTTGTGAAGAGAAGTGAGCAAAAGCGAAGAAGACAATGTCTGGACGCTGAACCCGCACAGCGCGCTTGTTTGTCTCGAGTTCAGTCGTTGCATAAAGCGCTCCAAGAACTTTCTGACCCTGGCTCGCAATGCCTTGCATCGATGCGCTCAGGTCGTTTTTTCTGTGTGTTTGACGGTGACAGCGCAGGGAAAACCACTTAAACAATCATTTAAACACCTTCCAGTCTGGCCTACATACTCTCTACCACATGAGAGTGGGACCTGAATATACGAATATACAGCCAGACTGGAAGGTGTTTAAATGATCGTTTAAGAGAGCAATTTTATAACACCCACCGAGTCGTGGCTGGACACCTGGGAGTCCATTGTCGCGATTGTGGCTGTGTAGCCCATTTTGAAAATTGTTCTGTGATCGGTAGAAGTCGAAACGCATTGACAAGAGAAATAATGGAAGCGGAAAGGATAGCACAGCTGAAGGACAAGTGTGTCAGTAGTCCTTCTATAGCGCTGTCAACCAAGGAGCTTCAATTTCTCTCTAAAGGATAGCGATGAGGGAGAGGGACGCTGTGTAAAAGTTTTTAGGTTATATATATTTTTTCGTTTCTTTATATTTTTTTCTCTTCTTTTACTGTTCGTTTCCCGTGTATTTAGAACTTTCCTTGTATGTCGTGCTACTTCTTCTACTTATACCGTTTGAAAAGTCAACCCGGACGTTGAAGAGAAAAACGAAGTACTCGAATACACAAGAGTTGTAAGTTCAGCGCGTGTGCTTGTCTTCCTGAGTGTATGGTGTGAGAGTGGTTTTCCCTGCGCTGTCACCGTCAAATATGGTTCACCAACTCGCCCAAGCATCCATCCTTTTCTGTGTGTGTTTAGCTTGTACCTTGTTTGCCGGCCTGGCAAGCACGCGCCGCTGGACTATTTTTCGTAGTGCTCGACAGTTACATTTTGCATACGATTTTGGGAATCAATAGACCTATTGCTAAATTACCCAAGCATCAAGGAGAATGATGGGAATGTATGGACACGCGCCACACGCGCTCGCCTTCCCCGTATAAAAGATTCGAAGTAAAACACCAAAATAAAGCGTTGACAAGCGCGCGTGCAAATGCCATTTGTTTTAGACATTTGCTTTAGAAAAGCTACTATACTTCGTTTCACCTTATGTGCGAGCGAAGGCAAAGCTGGAAGCGCGAGCACGAAAGCTCCGTGCGTTCAGGCTTCGCACCAGCGCGCGAGCTGGGGAGAAACTCAAAAAGCGCTGGTCTCGGGCTTCTAGCTTCGGCTTTGCTCGCAGAGAAAGTGAAACGAAGTATACTACAGACGCCAGCACGTGCAGCGCGTGTAACTACACTCAGAGCGTGCTCCCTGGCGCTTGGGAATTTCGCAAAAGGTCTATTGACGACGGAGCGGTGTGGCATGATTTTGGTTTCGATCGAACAGCCGTTGTCTCCGCTCGCACGAAGCACGCGCAACTGCAAGCCTCTCAAAGTTGCCCTCGCGTGCATGCGAACATGATTGCACGACAGAGGCACCAGCCGGGACGCTTGCAATCCATTGTTTTACGTTTGCTTACTTTTGGCGAAAATCTGGCACGTGTAAAACCACAAGCAGCGAGTTCCGTCACACGTCACATCAGGACACTACACAAAGTGTCCTTCGTTTGTTCAGCACTTAAAACGAACATGTTTATTTTTCTAAGAATATCTGCTCCAAAAGCCACTTTTGCTGCTCCGAAACACTGTCGTGGCTGCTCCAAAAGCCGCTTTTACTGCTCCAAAACACTGTTTTGGTTGCTCCGAAGGCCGCATTTGCTGCTCCAAAACGCTGTTTTGGGTGCTCCGAAATGTGCTCCAAAATGGCTTAGGCCAATCACATCACTGCATCCGTAACGTAAAACTTGCGAAACATCGCCCACTCCCCGATTGCCGTCGGACATTGTGCAATGTCCGACGGGAACCACATCAACTGTGCAATCTGCAGTTCCGGTATGTGTGACAAGCGAGTTCCTGCGTTCTTATCTATGATTTGCGCACGTAATAATGGCTCCTGGGACATGCGAGTTTCTTGTCCGTGATCTGCGCGCGCGATATCAATTCTCGTGTCATGTGATTTTTAACCGGTGCTTCTG
The DNA here is from genome assembly GCA_013358835.2 of Ixodes persulcatus. NCBI lineage: Eukaryota > Metazoa > Arthropoda > Arachnida > Ixodida > Ixodidae > Ixodes > Ixodes persulcatus. The sequence goes on from JABSTQ010010904.1 coordinate 649,681, forward strand.
TGTTCATTATTATTTTTTTAATAAAGTTTGGCTGTCTCGTCTCCAAAGATGGCCCACCTCATGTTTTGCACCATTTATCTCTTCATTTTGGGTGGGCGCCTTTACGGGATTTGACGGTATTAGTAGTTCATTAGGCCTCTAAATGCTTGATGCTAGGCACCGAGAAAAGAGGTTTTTGTACGTGATATATAACGGTTTAACTAAAATAAATCGCTCTCTCTATGTAACTCCAGAATCACTAGTAAACACTCGTTTTAATGACTGAAAAATTATTGGGGAAGATTTGTGCATGTAATGATACGTTAAACTTTTTTGCTTTTTCCCAGGACAATAAGTGCACGGAATAAACTGCCCAAACTTACCGTCGACAGTGCAGAAGTCGAAACATCTGTTGCAAATTTGAGTTGCGCCCTTGTGAAAAACCTTCTAACTAATGAACTCTTCTATCGTTGTATCGCTGTTCCTGATGTTTTTCTCTGTGTCTTTTTATGGCCCCTTACAATATGAGCTGAAACGCACAATCTAGATGTTTGCTGCACTTAGAGTAAGCTCTATTATCTCTGGAATTGTGAAATGGTTTAGGGACCTATGCTTTGCATTCCACCGAAGCTTCTTTAGAAACTGGCAGGAAAGAAGCATGGAAGACTGTTTGGGCTCATATTGTCCGCAGTAGTTGACTCTCGCTTGTACTGTGATGAGATTGGAGTAGGAATGATTTGGGATGTTGATGCAAGTATGGTTCTAACAGCCTCGGAGATGTTTTTCAGTTGTGCTTCGTCTACCGGCACGGAGGAGCGAGCAGTCTTTGGACCGCAAATGCACAGGTGTTGAAATAGACGGGGGCATCCTTGCAGGTGGAGCAGGAGTACCACCGCCGGCAGCAGGACATTGCCCAGCTCGAGGGGGACCTGGGCTCCAACGAGGCACAGCTTACCGAGGTGGGTCTGCCAGGGCAACCGATGGCATTCACTTTGGCTCTGTTTTGATTTGCCTCGTAGCTCCTTAGTTTTTCGCTTTATAGGGATGGGTGATTTGAATTTGTGATTCTTCTGTAACTTTCGGTCGTTCTGTGCAAGCCAATCCATGTGCAGTCAACATAAAATCTAAAATGGCGGCTTCTCGGTTGTGTTTCCCGCTGATCGCTCGCGACGATTTTGTCCAGAAAATCAAACTTTCGGACTTCAAGCTGTCCGAAACATTGGTCGTGAATATGCCCTATTTTTAACGGGTAGGTGACGGTTCCTCCTTTAGAACAAGTGTTAATTATCGGCGTCCGAAAAATCGGTCAGCGACTGTAGTTCCCATGCATGAGTCAATCGACGAGTCGATGAGCTCTAGCTCAACCTGACTCCAATGCTGCAGAGTAAGTGTGACGTTGGTTTCAAGGCACAGTAGAACCTCAATGATACGTTTTGCAGGGGACCGCAGTGAAGAAGCGTATCATCTGGGAAAACCTAACAACCAAAAATACACTTAGGAGGGCTCTACATGAGATAGAAAGCAGCTCTTATACAATGGTTTATTTTATGTGTACTTACAGAACTGTTGAGGACTCGGACATGTTCACGAAAACGTGTAATTTCCGCCTGCCGCTTCGAATTAATGTTAAAGGCCGACGACCAGGCTCGAGATTCTGCAAGGCAGAAGATCCTCCTCACCATGGGGGAGGAGGAAACAGGCAACGGTGGACAGGGTAGAAAGGGGGGAGAGGAGGAAGCGAGAGAAAAATGGAAAGCGCGAACTGGTCGTCGGTCTTTAAGCACTAAAAGCCGTTTCTCCAGGAGCCACCGTCCTCTCTCACTCTCCGCGCATTCGTGAACATTTACGTAGCGGCGCTACGTGTCCAAAGCAACGATCGCGTCCGCAAACGTGGGCGCAGCGTAATCGTTCGTTTCTTGCTCGACATCTTCATCACTTTCTTCGTTGTTGGCAGTGTGAGGTCAGCCACAATGTCCGCTATGCTCTGCGGTTCAGAGGTAACGACATTGTCGTCAAGTGACGCATATTCACAGTAGGTGATAGGAGCTCCCATTTGTGCCATAGCATCTTCCATTTCTTGCGAGTCTTCGGCAGCTTCGTCCTCTGTTAACGCCTGTACTTGCCCCGCGCGTTGAAACCCGCACTTGCGGAAGTAGTGCTGCACAGTGGTAGCAGAGGAGTCCCACGCTGTAGCGAGAGCATCACCTCGTTCCACCATTGCAAGCGATCGCCGGACAATCCACTTCCGGTAGAAGTGCTCGACATTTTTTAATATGCCCGCATCAAGCGGCTGGAGGTGACTTGTGGCATTCGGAGGATGATACTCCACCCGGATGTTCCTGAGAAACGACAAGTCCTTTGGGTGGGCTGGGCAGTTGTCGATGGACAGGAGTGGCTTTCTGTTTTGCGACCTCATTCGTGAGTCAAGGTATCGCAGAAAAGCCTCAAAAAGAGCACTTGTCATCCATGCACAAGTATTACTTCGGTAGTGGCAGGGCATCCGACGAAGGTTCTTTAAACATTGCGGGTTGCGGAACTTCCTGATCACCCACGATTTCATAATTTCTGACCCGTCCTCATTGCAACAGAGTAGAACAGTAAGCCGGTCCCTGCTACTCTTTCCTCCGTGGCAGGCTTACCTTTGAGACTCAATGACTTCGTGGGCTGGACATTGAAGGAAAGACCAGATTCGTCGGCTTTGAAAACGTCGCGTGAGTGGTACTCGGCGATGATCGAAGGCAGCGATGACTTAAATGCTTCCACACAGATTGAATCAAAGCTGGCAGCTTCACCGCTCACTGCGCGATACGAAATACCATGACACTTCTCGAAGCGGTCAACCCACCCGTTGGAACACTTAAAGTCCGCGATATCCAAACGGTCTGCAATCTCTTGCGCCTTCTCTCGCAGGATGCCTCCGTCGATGTTGACGCAAGATGCCTGGGTGTGTTTGAACCATACTAGCAGGGCCTCCTCCAACTTTGCGTGTTTTGCCCCCCCCCCCCCCCCCCCGAGCCTGTTTAATGACTGGCTGATAAAAAGGAGCTTTCGCCTCGATCTTCTTTCGTTTGGCGACGATGCTGTTTAAAGTTGAGTCCGAGGTTTCTTGCAATGTCAGATGTCTTTCGGCTGGGATTGCGATCCACCGTCTGAAGTATATCAAACTTATCTTTGAAAGAGAGTGCCCTCCTTTTTCGTGATGCCATGACCGTCGTCAATGGGTGCCAAGTGCACGTACTCCGAAACGCCACGGTTCACGCAATTGAGCGGAACAGAAACTAGAAGCACAGCGTGCATGCGGCCTGGATGCACCTCGTGCCAGAGAAAGACAAGGACAGATGAAAGAGAGAAGGAGCGTTTGCCGCCTCACCAGCCTCGCTCCCCATCCGAGCAGTGCTCCAAGGTCACACCCGGGCAAGAGGGGAAGCTGTGGCAGAGCTCAGCAAAGCCCTGCGAGGAGAGGACGGAAAAGAGGGGGAAAGGAGTAAAGGAAAGACGGGCGTCTGCATACCCACGCGTGCCGTGCGACCCGCATTGCATAGTTCGGCTTTGCTCTGCTAGCTTCGCTTCCAAGCCAGCGTGGCAGCCTGGCGCCCGGGGCGCCGAGGGCACCGCGATGCCGACACTTTTGGACGTAACAACCGGGAAAGCAAACGTAACAGGCAGGAAACTAATACGTGTCTCTCTATGGAAGCAAGACGGGACCGGCGTTTTTTAATGTAACAGCCGGGAAAAGGTATCAACCGAGAACGTATCAATGAGGTTCCACTGAATATAAGTTTCGTCACTTTTTATAGATGCTTCTTGCAGTATCAATATACAGTAAACTTCCGTTAATTCGACCTCGACGGGACCTTGAAATTAGGTTGAATTGTCCGAATGATCTAATTAAAAAAAAGGACAGAAAAACGGTTAAAATTAAACTTTCTTTTATTGTCCAAAGTACTCACGGATGGTCTGCTGCCGTCTGCGCTCAAGACTCGTGCCCAAAAGCATGCTCCGGAGAGCAGCGTAACTAAACCTCACATCCCCAGAAAATCGCGCACTAAAAAAAAAAAAAGAAGTAAGTTTTACGAGCCGACTTTGGCGCCGGGCAGTGAGACCGTCGGCGACAGAGAAAAATAATGACAAAAAGAAAAAAAAAGGAAAAGAACCCGCGCTTTCCAGCATGCAAGATGGATCGCACACGATGCTACAGAAAAGCGCTTTGAGAGGGCACGCTGAGAAAGCTTTACGTGCCGACCTCGGTGCTAGACCGTCAAAAACAAAAAGGAAAAGAGAACCCGCGTTTTCCGGCGCGCAAGATGGACTGCACATGATGCTACAGAAAAGTGCTTTGAGAGCGCCCGACCACGTGCTATGTTCTCCGCGCTGCTCCACGCCAGATTGGTTGCGCTGGCTTGCGTCATTCGCTACGGTCCATCTCAACGGCGTAGAGGAGCAGGCGCATATTTGCGCACGTTCGGCTTTGCAGCAAAGGGCCCGTGTTTTGCCGTACGTTGGTGGTTTTTCTGCCGTGGTGCTGTGCAATGTGAGCACGTGCGCATTCGCTCGGGACGAATCATTCGATGCGGAGTCTTCCCGAGTTTGAACTATCAAACTTTTCCTCCCATAGAAATGTATGGGCGCTCGCTGGGACTTTTGAGCACGATCGAATTAAACGAAAAGTCAAACTAACGAGAGTATACTGTGTAGAGAAAGGGAGCAATAGCCCAATAGCAGTGCACCTTGCTGTAGATTACATGGTTGTGCTGGGACAGGGGTCTCAAACTCATTGTAGTGTGGAGGCCAGATAGCCCCTTCCCGAAATGTTGAGGGCCAAACGGAATGGGGGGAAGGAGGCAATATTTTGGTATTTTTGGACACAAGAAACAGCAATGCTGTTTCGCGTTGGCAAGCAGCCTACTCTCCCATCAACACCTCAGGGGTTTTCTAAAGATGTTTTGTCGGCGACATCTTTTGCTTTGATTTGCATATACGTCTACTTTGGGCCCGCAACTGATGTGATCAGATTTAAAACGCCAACATGCTGGCAGTTTTCAATAGAAGAAGAGCAATCACACCGTCGTTGCACTGTCGCACTATTCACTAGGCTCGCCGGTCATTGTCCTCATACGACCGTTTTTACTTTCCGGATAATTTTAGGGGCGAAGCTCCTTAGGGGCTAGCCATGTCCGTATGTCCGTCCGCCGTAGGCCGGCGTCGGGTGCTCGTGCTTCTGCTCGTGAGATCACGAGCACGTGAGCACATACTCACGTGCTCGTGTAGGGCAGAAAAAAAAATTGGAAAAAAAAGATGAACAAAGAAAAAAAAGAGTAGGGGTTCTGAGATGCCATCCCATCTGTCTGCTTAAAAAAGAAAAAGAAGAAAACCACACATTCTCCTACTGACATGAATGAAAAGGCTCAAAGAAAAAGAAGAAAAAAAAGAGTATGGGGTTCTGAGATGCCATCCCATCTGTCTGCTTAAAAAAGAAAAAGAAGAAAACCACACATTCTCCTACTGACATGATTGAAAAGGCTCAAAGAAAAAGAAGAAAAAAAAGAGTAGGGGGTTCTGAGATGCCATCCCATCTGTCTGCTTAAAAAAGAAAAAGAAGAAAACCACACATTCTCCTACTGACATGAATGAAAAGGCTCAAAGAAAAAGAAGAAAAAAAAGAGTAGGGGTTCTGAGATGCCATCCCATCTGTCTGCTTAAAAAAGAAAAAGAAGAAAACCACACATTCTCCTACTGACATGAATGAAAAGGCTCAAAGAAAAAGAAGAAAAAAAAGAGTAGGGGGTTCTGAGATACCATCCCATCTGTCTGCTTAAAAAAGAAAAAGAAGAAAACCACACATTCTCCTATTGACATGAATGAAAAGGCTCGGCATGCTGCGGCTCGGCGTCTACGCAGACAAGCACCACCAGAGCTTCGCCCCAAGCAACATCATTCATCACGTGGAGATGCGGTCAATTTTTAATAGCAGGGTTATAAGAAAATACTTGTATTTTCAAGGTCTTTTCTGATGGCCAGAAAGCTCGAGCACGTAGCTTGATCTTTGGCAGTTGCGCCGGCTGAGCGAGAGTTCATGCAGCCAAGGTGCCTCTTTGTGCAAAGCTCGGCACTTGTAACTAGCATAGTAGTATTGTCCTCCAAGTTGATTTACATGGGAAAGGGCAGCCAATATTTAGACGAAGCAATACTGAGTCTAAAAGAAAATATTATATAATATGTGAACATGTTATAGGAGCAGAGCTCTTTTTTGAGTGGAACTGAATGGACAATGGCAAACTATAATTTATGGCGCATGTAGCGCTCTAGACATGAGAACGGGGACTCGGAGCTGCGAGATGCTCTCGGGCCGCGTGTTTGAGACCCCTTTGCTAAGGAAATGCAGAGTTTTGGTAAGAGTTGTTGGACTCTTCTAGTTTAGGAGAGATGCGTGGGAATTTGTTGCCAGGGCATGGACGAATCGGGCGCTTGCAGGTAGCAGAGGAGATGGCGGACATTAGCGGCCGCTGGCTGCCCGACCTGGAACGCCTGTTGGAGCGCATCAACCAGGGATTCCAGCGCTTCTTTCAGGCCCTGGGCTGTGCTGGACAGGCAAGATGCTTGGTTTTTTACATCCAAGGACCAGTCGAAAACAAAGCGAGTTGCTGAGTAAGCCTTTAGGTTTGGAACTCACACTTTGTAAAGATTTAGTCCCTTAAAGTTTGCAGTTAGACTCAGAGGCCTCCTACATCACGTTGAACAAAAAAGCCCCAGAAACAAACCTAAAGTCCCGAGTGAATGCCCATTAATGGTGGAGAGAGAAAAAACGGAATCAAGTGGTCAATCTTGGATTATGCAGCAGCTCATATATGTTATACAGTCGAATCCCACTAGAGAAAACACCACTTTATTGGAGTTTCTGCGACAACAAAGTCTTTTGAATTTCCCGTTGTCCATAGTGTATAAAAAGTCTCCACAACAAACTTCTTTTCAAGTGCCGCTTGGCTTCACCAAAGTTTTCACACAAAAAAACTAAAGAAATATAAAATAAAAAAGTAAGAATGATTAATATTGCGGTTCGCAATGTCGTCAAACGGCCAAAGAAAACACAGGTGCCACGCCAACTGCATCTTGGAGGATGGAAACATTGGATTGACCGTGCTCGAGCCAAAAGTAACTACTTTAGCAGTCCTCCAGTTTCTTCTCGATGCAGTTGGTGATCCTCTTTGTTCTTCTGGCTGCGTCCGCTGAGTCCACCGTCCCAAAGCCAAGAGCTGCTCTTTAACTTAAGCAAAAATGAGAAGAAAAAGTTGAAACATTTGCAGCCGCATCAAATCACACTATGAATTTAAAAAAAAATTGAAAGTATACAAAGGGTGCCCTATAACCACCACTATAACTAAGCTGTGCACTTTCCGCTTTGAACCGCCGCTAAACATCCGCTGGTGATGAAAATAGGAAATGGGTTAAATGAAAAGACGCCGGTCTTAGCGACGGGTAATTTCTTGGAAACTCGTCCCCCATAGAGGTTGGTCAAGCGTGGTACTATCGTGGACACTGCTAGCTATAACACGGCAGCGGCGGCCGTCCCGTACCCCCAGCGCCACATAGCAGGCGCCGTACGAAACCTCGCGCATGCACCGTGTGGCGGATTCGCTCTTCCCACCTGCAAGCACACCCTCGCTTTGTCGTCTGCTAGGCACAGAGCAGACGACGCCACAGCACTCGCCAATTTTCGCTGAACACGCTTCAGCGAACCGCTGTGTAAGAGGTGCCCACGGTTGATTCCCTGACTCCGCTGGCTAAGGATAATCATCGCCACTAAATGTAATATCACAGTAGATTACATTTTTTTATGGGACAAACTTGCAGTTATACTCCGTTTAACTTTAGGTCTAAGTGCAGCGGACGCTACGAGACGATAGGGCCAACTAAGCGGCGACAAAAGCGCACTTTTTGCACCTTATTGGGTCCCCCGGTGATGCACTCCGTGACGTTGCACCTTTGCCACTATTTGATTGGCTCTGTCGTTTTTTAGCGTACGCTGCGCTCAAACTTAAGGTGAAACGAAGAATAACAGTCTATTTCTGTATCACACCTGCTGCGCTCATACTGGTTTGCGAACGCATATTGTTAAAGATGCATTCCGCACGCCTGTTTCTAAAAAAGCAAAAAAAAAAGAAAATGTAGACAGGAATAATGCTTTAATGACTCTGCAATCTGCCCCAATAAAAATCGCCGGTTGAAAATGAGTTTGAGACCAGTTCGCTATGGCGAGGGTACCAGACGAGCAGCATCGTGGCATCGCCTGCTCTGCGCCCAGCAGACGACAAACGAGGGTGTGCTCGCAAACGGGAAGAGCGAGTGCGCCACACGGCGTATGCGTGAAGTTTCGGACGACGCCTGCTATGCGGCGCTAGGGGTACGGGACGGCCGCCGCTGCCGTGTTATAGCTAACAGTGTCCACGATAGTACCTCGTGGATCCTGTACGCTTCCAGTGTCTATTCAGAGGTTACTGTGGTTCTTGGAAGACACTGCCAACATGAGTGTGTCCAGGGCCACTAACCTTGGAGAATGCATCTCTTCGCCTGGGGAATGGAGCTGCGTTCATTCGTATCTGTTTAGTTTTCAAGGGCTTCCGGTGGCCGGGTGTAGGTTTTGTTGATGTAGGGGTTTTTCGCTGTATACTAAACGTTTGTAACTACTTTCGAGCTTGTCTGGCGACCAAAAATTGAGGTTAGCTTCCTGGCTACTTTTGGCTACAGATGCAACTATGGCTGCCAAATTTGAAGGTTTGAATGCTCAATTCCATCAACCCAGAAAGGAGCTCCAAGAGCTGCCCAGACATAATAGGTCTGTTCGATTGGCCTGAACTGACTGAACTAGTTTAGCAGTGCAGGAACTGGCACATTCGATTTAACTGGTAGTTGCACGACCGCTGCACTGGCGCGTTCGATTCATCCCAGTTCTGAACAAGTTCAAACCCAGTTTCTCAAACTCCTGCACCGGCTCCGGAGTCAGTTCAGCGCCTGTGCAGAAGCAGACGACACTCCTCGTTGCTCTGCTCGCGGTGCCATTTCTCGCAGCTCTTGCTCAAATGTCTGCGATGTTTAACAATAACGCCGAGACGGAAATGACATTACCTCTCATTTATGAAAATAACGTACCCGTGGTGGACGCGAAATTGAGATCCTAACCGAGGGTAGGAATTCGCTCGATTATGATATTCTGAAAGCGTTGTACGCACCTGCTCACGCAGGTTTGGCTCCCTGTGGTGAGTGTTTAAAGATTGGCTCACGTAAATTGTTTCTTTTTGATGCCATGTGGGTATTCACGATGTTGATATTCTTCTTAAAAGACGTGGAAAAGTATTGTACTCTTGATTTACCCCGCCTTCAGTTGCTCTTGGACGCCATACAGACGACTCCGATAAGTTGCAGAGGTCTGGGGTTTAGTACATTGGCACTCGCATGCGCCGTAGCTGAGCATAATACTGCATGCTTTGTCCGCTTTTATCTGTGGCCGCCCACTAACGAGCGGGAAAAACCCAGAGAATCTGCATTGGCTTGGCAGTTCCACGTGGGATCTTTCTTGAGAATCAGAATAAACGCTTCAACTTGATGCCAAGTGACAATCGATAACTGTTTTGGCCAAAACGCTCTCGCCAGGCCTTCGAAGTGACCGACCGACCGCTGCCGCCAGTACTTCTCAACGCCAAATCATCCTGATGCCGCGAACCTATCTTCGAAATGCGAAACTCGAGAGACTTGGAATGACTCTACGATTGCTAAATGAATGTGAAGGGCACAAATCCTTATGGAAACGATTAGAAGCGGATGCCGGTTTAAAATGCAACAAACGCATTCCGTGCAGAAAATGTTTTTTAGTACACTCAAACAAAACATTCACAGAAAAGATTTTGTTTCTATACTTCAAAACTAAGGAAACACGAATGGTATCATCAACGTGGCGTGGAGAAACAAGAACGAACAGATGCAGACGACACCCTACGCTTCCGCTCCAAAAGCCGATCAGAGCACCAGTCATACGCAGGGGCTGCACTGGTGTGCTCCGCCACTGCACGACTCCTCACTCCTCTGAACTGGGACAGGAACTAGTTGAGAACTTTCTGGCCAAACGAACAGACTACAGAGAGTACCACCTGGGTGATTTCAGATAAGATCGACCAAAGGGTGGCTGGTCGACATTTTTAAATAATGATGTTTTTATATGCCATTGTCTAGTGTCTGGTATACACGAATCCACACTTAGTTTTGTCCAGAAAAAAAATTTGGGGACAGGAAAAATCGTTTTTAAAGCATGAAGAGGTGGACAGTTGCATTAACGGCACTGACGGAGGGGGCAGGTTTGAAAGTGAATAACTAAAAGGATAATGTTAGAAGAATTCTAATACTTTTTAAAACAAACTATGGGTACAGCTGCTTGTAATTAAAGTAATAATTATTTATGTAAATTTATTAAATTTTCTAAAAATTGTCAAACATGCCTGCTCGAACGACAAATGGCAAAATCTGGAGGCCTGTATCTCATGAAATAATTTAATCATTATCATATAATTTGCAGGTAGTATTTTACTTATATATGTCTATTATTTAAAAAATAAATAAGGTATTTGAGTGATACGATAGTCGGAATATATTTAGGCAAACATGGGAAAAAAATCAAACAACGAAAAATTCCGATGCAAATAAAAAAAAACACCACCTTCGATTTTTTTAAATTTGGGTACCCTGTCATACTCTATTTCGGCATTCATTTCTATTAAAAACATGTTGCATCATTTTATTGAGAAAGAAGACACAGCTCCCCAAAGTAGGGTCCTTTTTCAAAGCCTACACGTAGCAGTGCCCTATACGAGAAGTGACTCTGAGTTCCAGTTTCAGGAAACTAACACACATCTTTCATATATTTTTATTCATATGAGGTCACTGACAACTAGAGCAATCGGTCACACACTAAAAGTGAGGAGAAACTATATACAGCATTTTACATACAGCGTACAAAGAGGTACCATATTAGAGACTAGTGATTCGAGAAAAGATGATGTAGTGTGAAGTTTTACTTTCCGGTACAATTTATATTAAAAAAACAAAGAAACAACTTTACTTCCACATACAAAAATAAAGATACAATACTAAAATTGTTTAGGTTAGTTATGTATTTCCGGGGACAAACCATTTCAGGTGAGGTGTGCCACAGCGCCGGACTGTAAGAGCTTCGATACTCTCGGTGTACGAATGGATCGCGGCAAGCCGAGATATTTTATCCCGCTCGAGGATAACGATTTGTGATTCTCATATGGTGATCGGATAAAGATTCAATAAGCTATCACCACGTAAAGCAGTAGGTTAAATACCCCGCGAAGCAAACTGTGATAAATAAGATAACCCGGCATTCGAAATGAGCAGTCCTTGGGGCATCAAATTCGGCACTTTACACTAAGGCTTTACTCGATGTACCCATTTAATAAAGTTTCTTCTAACGAGATCCGACTGTCCGTTCTACATATATGTCACAGGTTCCTTCTGTTGATGACTTGCACAGCCGCCACGCGTGCCAAGAATGAATACCAGGAAAGTCGCGCACCGTCAGCCATTCTTTTTTTTTTTTTTTGTTGTTGTTGACGATACCGAACAAGCTTATTTTCGTCCAGATGCAGAAAATGAGCACTGGGCTTGGGGGCAATCTCTCTGTGCAAACTGGTGAAGCAGGTAGCAATTCTTAAAATGACTGGCGGCCCCGTCACTCACGTACGTCACGTGCGAGTATACCGCAACGTTGTTTTCAACCCACTCTTTCACCTTTTCTACAGCCAAGCACGTAAGAGCGACGTCGTCACGCAGGTCCTCACTGATGATAGCAACGCTGTTTGTAGATTTTCTTGTCGTCACTACACATGTAAATATCGTAACTTTTTTTTTTCTTCAGTGGTACGTTTTAACTTTGTCAGGAAGCACGATGGTCCAGTTTTCAGCAAAGTCAAAATGAAAGATAATGCTTTCGCGTTGCATGCAGCTGCTTTTGATCGTAGATCGCTTTATCTTGCGTTTGCCTGATATAGTTATGGATATGAAGTTCTTTGAGTGTAAGAGACTGGCCTTTTGGGCAGTGATCATAGTCTCCTTAAAAACGCAGACTTGTTAGTGGGTCGCACAGAAATGCTGAGTTTATTTCACCAGTGTTGAATGTTGAGCCTGTAACGTTCTCTACAGCGGCAATACAAAGGTAATAATTGGCGCAGCGCACAAAAATGCGCACTTCCTGGTGTGCAATACATTTGACCCATCTGGGGCACAAGGAATAAAGTTTCGTTAGCCCAACGCCGGAATCAGGATGCTTGTCTTTGTATACACGAAAGGCCTCTCGGATTGAGCGTGTCAGGAAGCGCTTTGGCACAAACGTTATCTCCACGTGGAGCATGACTGAGATCACGTCCTTCTGGTTGGGAGCTTGGCGCGAACATTGTAGCTCGTCTTTCGTGAAGTACTCTAGGGCAGCAGACAGGTTCTCAGGGCTCACCTTGCACCTCGTGTGAGGATCCGGCTCGTACCACACGCCATGCTTTTCCTTACCTAAAACGTAAACACTGTCGCCATGTTAGCCTTTCCTAGGTTAACATGGCGACAGTGTTTACGCTCTATTGTATTTAGGCGGGGCTTCAGTATTTGGGGGTTCTGCTCTCTGTCGGTGTGCCTCTTTGTGCCTGATATCGCCCGGGAAGCCAGCGAGTGGGATGGCGACAGGCACGGCTGCTCGGTAAACAGGCATCGGCGGTCATATTTTGCTGGTTGAAGCGAGTCATCCTTGACAGCGAGTGGGGAATCGCGAAAAACGATTGTATCTGCTGTTTTGCCAGAACTAGCGACGAGTGTCGCCTGCTACTTCCGTCAACTATTGCGCCATAATTGTGATCTTCGCAAGGAAATGATTGTTGCTAGCCACAGAACACTATCGCGCAGAAAGGGAATGCTTGAATATGTTTTTATTCTAGATATACGTCAGGTATATATATAAGAGAGATAGAGATGGAGATAGAGGGCAAGAGAGAGGAGCATATAGTGCCGTAGGAAAATAAAGTAAACAAAGTTCCCAGTGACCGATGGCCTGCAGGATCTTTTCTCGGATCACTAGTTTGTAATATAGTAGCTCTTTGTACACGGTAGTTTCTCCTCAATTTTAGTGTGTGACCGATTGCTCTAGCTGTCAGTGACCTCATATGTATAAAAATATATGAAAGATGTGTGTTAGTTTCTTGAAACTCAGAGTCACTTCTCATATAGGGCACTGCTACGTGTAGGCTTTGAAAAAGGACCCTACTTTGGGGAGCTGTATCTTCTTTCTCAATAAAATGATGCAACATGTTTTTAATAGAAATAAATGCCGAAATAAAGTATGACAGGTTACCCAAATTTAAAAAAAATCGAAGGTGGTGTTTTTTTTTAATTTGCATCGGAATTTTTCGTTGTTTGATTTTTTTCCCATGTTTGCCTAAATATATCCCGACTATCGTATCACTCAAATACCTTATTTATTTTTTTAAATAATAGACATATATAAGTAAAATACTACCTGCAAATTATATGATAATGATTGAATTATTTCATGAGATACAGGCCTCCAAATTTTGGCTTTTGTCGTTCAAGCAGGCATGTTTGGCAATTTTTAGAAAATTAAATAAAATTTACATAAATATTATTACTTTATATTACAAGCAAGCTGTACCCATAGTTTGTTTTTAAAAAGTATTAGAATTCTTCTAACATTATCCTTTTAGTTATTCACTTTCAAACGTGCCCCCTCCGTCAGTGCGCGTTAATGCAACTGTCCACCTCTTCTTGCTTTACAATTTTTTCTGGACAAAACTAAGTGTGGATTCGTTTATACCAGACACTAGACAATGGCATATAAAAACATCAGTTGATTTAAAAATGTCGACCAGCCACCCTTTGGTCGATCTTATCTGAAATCACTCACCTTAGTTTTTTAGACTCATGAGCTAGAATAGTGTATCTGGCACCTGCAGTCAGTTTCTAGCATCTTTGACCATTCAACTTGCCTAAACTTCTGGTAGGTAGGAGTGGCTGTTTCAAAGTATTCTTGCATCTACTATAATAACCGAGTGTAAAAATGGATGCTCCCGCAGGAAAAGTGTATGCCGTAAAATCCCTTAAGGACGCCCATCCAAAATGAAGAGATAAATGATGAAAAACATGGGGTGGGCTATCTTTAGGGATGCCACAGCAAAACTTTATCAAAAAATATTGATAAGCGCCGGGGCACCCGCTACAAACCACGTGACGCGGGAACTGATACCGCAGATCGCGGGCACGGCAAATTCGCGTTTCACAATGCGATAAACACGCGGGAATTCGCTACAAACTCCTATGTCACGGGAAAGGATACCGCAAGCGGCCGACGCAGCAGATTCGCGTTTCACGATGCGGAGGACTCGCGGAAACCCGCCGAGAACTCGCATCTCACGGGAACGGATACCGCAGATCGCAGACGCAACAGATTCAAGTTTCATGGTGCAATAAAGACGCGGGAACCCGCTACAATCTTGTCTGTGACGGAAACCGATATTGCGCGCGCAGATCGCGGACAAAAACACAGGAATACGCTACAAACTCGCATGTCAAAGAAACAAATACCGCAGATCGCGGACGCAACAAAATCGCATTTCACGATGCAATATACACGCGGGAACAACTCGCACGTGTTACTTACAGCTAAAAATCGATATCGCGCGCGCAGATCACGGACAAAAACACGGTAATCCGCTACGAACTCGGGAACGGATACCGCAAATCGCGAACGCAGCAGGTTCGCATTTCACGATACAATATACACGCGGGAGCAACTAGCGTGGTACGTGAGCCGATATCGCGCACAGATCGCAGACAAAAACGCGGGAACCCGCTATGAACTCGCCTCTCGGACACACCGGTATCGCAGATCGCGCCGTTGATGTGCAATTCCCGTACAGACATCGCTTGACGTCCAACAAGAGTCGGGGGGTGGGCGATGTTTCGGAATTTTTATGTTAACAGATATTTAGCCGGAAAAACGGGATGGACGATCTCTCGGGGAGGGCGCCCTTACGGGATTTTACGGTAGAAGTATGTTAATAAAATTGGAACTCTGGAGTGTTCAAGTTCAGTCACATTTTTTTTCACCGATAGTCACTGGTTTTAGGCTTGTTACATGTAATTCGACCGAAATACAACGGTGTTTAGAAATAAATCAACCAAGAAACGTCCGCTGATTTTTCTCATTAAAGGGCAACTCCGCTTCATTTTTGATATTTAGAAAACTATGCAGCCCTCTTCAGTATCATGTAGGAAGACCCCATGTCAAATATTACGATCTAATTCCGTCTATATATTTAATAAACTGGCCAGCAAACTTTCAAATGAGCCAATTCGCCGAAATCTGCCAACTCTAGCGTGCGACGCGAGGCGCAATCGTCAGCGCAGTCAATGCGGCGGAGTTGGAGCGGCCAACGTTGACCCACTACGTCAGAGGCATGACTACGTCATTCTCACGTTTTGGTTGTTTTTACTTCTCAGAGCGAAATTGAATGATGGCGTCATGAGTTTCTCCTCCCGGTGTTGGCTGAACGGCGTCCACGTGATCACCGTAACGCGGATGCGCTAGTTTGCGCTGCCCTGCGCGCTTATCGGTCTGTTTCTCCACTCCCCCTCTCCTTCGTCTTCTCCCCTTCCCCCTCTCCCCCGGGCCATCACCGTCCACGCCATGCGAAGCGACCTGCCCGCGTCGCGTGTCCTGTCCCTCGCCCCCGCGCACTTCACAAGACCACGTGGTTCGACGTGACGTGGCCATGACTCTGTCGACACGAGGCCAATGTTGCCTGACGCAAGCGAAGTTTCGGTTTCGGTATCAGCAGATGTTTAAATTAAGATTACACGAATAATACTCCACATTTCGCGAATCCGAAGACTTAGAGCTGTTTAGTAGTGCTTTGTGAAATGGAATCACATGTAAACCTAAATTTTTCGGAATTAAGCGGAGTTGCCCTTAAAGGCACCCAAAAAAAAATTTGTTATATTTTTATGGTGTCTGGAGACACCATTAAAAATTTATCGACTTATTATGGTGTCTGAGACTACCCAATCAATATTTGGCTACGGAGTCACGTATATTTTTAATTAAGCCAAAACACTCAACTGCTCAAAACCGAAACATGTGCACGGAGGAGAGAGTTGCCGGAAGTCACGTGGCTATTGCTCCCTACCCAGTTTTTTTCCGTTCCTCCACTTCTCGGGTGCGTGAAGCAGATGACAGCAACGAGTACTTTGCTTGAAGTGTTTGTTGTGCGATTCTTTTGCACTTAAATCCCTCTCCCTCGCTGTTCTGCGCTTGAAGATTGATTGGCCGTTACCACAAACAACAGTTCCCAAGTAGCGGCCCCACGTCCGTCGCAGTGTTGGTCTGTTGTCCAGCCCGCAGTACGTCGCCATATTGAGAATGACGTGTACATGAACTTCCTGTGATCTGTGGAACATTTTTTTCGATCAACGTATTTGCAGCATTTTGGAGGCCATGAAAATGGGGTTCTTATTCTTTTCTATTTTTAATATTGAAGGTGTGCCTTAAGTGACGCGCGACTTTGAATATATTTGGTACGCTTTAGTTTGGACGCCACGCGACCGTGGAAAATAGAGTGAACACGGCTGTTTTCAAGTGGAAAGAAAACGAATTTGGAGCCGCAAGTTGTGTTCTGGGTAGTTGGGCTCTTATAGGTCATGTTCAAATAAAAACCTCAGCGAGCATAAATACCCTGTTGGTGTCCCTTTAATAAACACCGGAATATATGCACCCTAACTCAAACTTCTGGAAGTTAGAGCACTCTAGCTGGTGCTGTGTATTTTTCTGGTTCGTTGGAAAGTTAGCTTTATGGTGCCGTTGAGAGAAGCTGTTACATGCTTATCTTTTATGGTGCCGTTCGAAGAAGCTGTTACGTGCACTGGTGCATGTCTCGGAGGATATATTTATTTTGTGCAAGACCTTGGTTTGTAGCACTGCTCATCTTTTGTGCCGTTTTTGTGGGTTCCAGCATCTATATAATGCGGTTTATGACAGCCTGGAAAGCTGTCGATAATCGGGGCCTCGGAGATGAAACATTGCTGTTGGAGCAGGAATTAAATGTCCTCACTTGTGTTGCCATCCGGAAAAGGAGCAACAATGCCAGCAGAAGGCCACATTTGAGAAGTGCCACCGCTGTGCATAAATTAATTTCTGGTGGCTGAGCAGCTTATGAGAAAGCAGACGACTAAACGGGACCTCTAAGGAAAGAGTGGACTGCAAGAGAGGGCACTCCTCACAGGTGAGCCTGTACCGTGGGGAGAAAGCCCACGAGTACGACCAGTATGGAGTGAACATCCGGGTCAAGTTCCGGGACAACGAGCGACTCACTGAGCTGTCGGCCGCCCACCAGAGTGGAGGGGAGCGCAGCGTGGCCACGGTGGTCTACATGATGGCGCTGCAGGAGCTGACGAGCGTGCCCTTTCGCTGCGTCGACGAGATCAACCAGGTAGGTCGGCTGGCCACACCTCCTGCACGGACTCTTGGCGATGCCTCTTTCTTGAGATCCTTGAGCGGTAGATGCAGAGGCCTCGCCCACTGGCGCAACCAAGTAGGCCTTTGACAACCATTGTGCGGTGTGCTATACGATTGCACTGATATTGACGGTTCTACCATTCCGCCTGCAGAACCAAGTATTGTCTGTGCGTTGACAGCAGTGCCACTCTCCACTTCTACTCAATGGGTGAGATAGGAGAGAGAGAAAACAATAAAAATATGTCAGTCCACGAGGTGGTTAATGAATCGAGACGCCAGGTGCAGCCAATATATTTTTTGTTTGAGTTGGGCTTTAGCAGTGGATCAGTGGAATCGCAAGTCCATTGATCCACTGCAGTTGGAGGCAACATTTATCACCCATAGCCTGTAGCGGACTATATTCTGGAAAATATGGTGCTCAATGGTCAATGTGTGGTCCAGTGGCACTTGTTGTCATGGGTCTTACAGGATTTGTGATCCTGTAAGGTAGTTGTGTCGCGTAGCAGCAGGTCTCTTTCCCCAACAGGGCATGGACTCTGAGAACGAGCGCAGAATCTTTGAGATGATCATGAACACGGCCCTCCAGAACTCTGCACAATACTTTCTGCTCACGCCCAAGGTAGGATCTTTGTCTGCTTTACATGCTGTCGCTTTTCCTTCAACATTTGTGGAATGTCTGCAGCTTGAGCGGGTTTAGGTCAAGTCCCTCGATACTTCCTTTTACAACTAACAACCGTCACGCATTTGGCAGAAAGAAAATGGCATCTTCATTTTGCTCCTAAAACCTTCATTGTCACGTGGTGGGCGCTTTGAAGAATGTTGGTATTCGTGAGAAGCACCAAGTGCGCCTTTTATCCAGCAACTTTATGGTGCCACTGCAAATATGCTGCACCATGTACAGCCAAGCAGTGGCCACACAAAAAATTATATCTTAGTTACATTTATTATGGATGACACTGTATTTCTAAAAAGATGTGGGTCACTGATGTGAACTATGTGGTTCGGCAGATTGTTACGATAGTTTGTTATAGACACGAGTGCCAGCCGAAATGCGTCACTGCGCCATCTAACA
The DNA here is from genome assembly GCA_013358835.2 of Ixodes persulcatus. Lineage (NCBI taxonomy): Eukaryota > Metazoa > Arthropoda > Arachnida > Ixodida > Ixodidae > Ixodes > Ixodes persulcatus. The sequence goes on from JABSTQ010010904.1 coordinate 668,310, forward strand.
AAGCGCCGCCGCTCTCGACGCATTGCACGTGCAAATCCTTTTGTTCTCACAGTTTTTTTGGCAAGCTTCCATCTCACGCGCACGGGATGATTAATGCAAAATGCCGCTTTGTCGGTCGCCAACCTGCGCGCCTGCCTCAGCCACCATGACAGGCTACAACATCTTGTCACGAGCAGCCAATAAAACTTGAGTATCATAATATCCCAAGTCATCGCCCACCCCCCTGCCACCTGAAATTCATAAAAAAGAGTGGGATGAACCATGCCTCTGTGGATAAGCGCAAAAAGTTCAGAAAAAAGCGAGAAAAAAAATGCCCTCTTTTCTGTACGTATCTGGCATGGCTGCGCGAAAAATACATTCAATTCAAAACACTAATTAGTGTCAGTGTTTTATGCAAGAAATGCTCACGAAAGAACATTTTACTATCGCAAAGTCCGTTCCCTGCATACACGCGAAGAACACCACCGATTGGCATACAGTGCGAACGTTTGTTCCGTGAAAGCACATTACTAATACCGCCATGTTCTCTTCGTTAGTATAAAAAAAAGAGGTAGCAAGAAAATGGAAAAACCAACCAGGCGCAATGAGAGAAAGCAGACGAGCAGGCGAAAGAAGCGACGAAGAGCAATAAGATTCTGTGTCGTGCTGTCAGTTTTTTATTTGTCCCAGTCTCAGGTTTTCTTTCAATGAAGTGGGAAAGCAGGCAATCGCATTGGCAAATAGAGTACAAACGGGCGTGTTGGTAACAGTATTCAAACACGAGGAAGATACATAGAAAGGCGGGACGGACAACAATGACTTCCAACTAGCAACAACATTCATTAACCCGAAGTTTGCATATAGTATAGGTGAAGGAGGGGAGGGTGAAAGATGCCAAAGTGGAAGGGAGAAAGCAATGGGAGAGGGGGTAGACGCAAGAAGGGAAGGACAATCCCCTGAGGGTGACATCCAATCGCTTGGAGCTGCGGAAACGAGGGACGTCAGTTCTGGCCTCAAGAAGTTTTATCTCCTTCTTGGGGCTGCAGAGTTGACGTCCCTCGTTTCCGCGGCACCAAGCGATTAGATGTCACCCTCAAAAGACCGTTCCTTCACCTCTTGCCTCTACCCCCTCTCCAATTGCTTTTCCCCCTTCCACTCTGGCATTTTTCACCCTCCCCTCTTTCACCTATATATGCAAACTTCGGGTCAGTAAATGTTGTTGCTAGTTGGAAGTCATTGTTGTCCGTCCCCCCTTTCTATGTATCTTCCTCATGTTTAATTATTGGCAAATACTTTGGCATCGGGCCAAGTTGGGCACCTGTCAATCACAAGGGGCAGGCTCTTGCGCAACTTTCTTGTTTAGTGCGTACATGCGTGCATCCATGCACGCGCGGCGTGCTCTCAACGCGGAATGAGGCGGCGTTGCTGCGTGGTGTGGATGGCACCACAAACACGAAGCTCGAAATGGGACGCTTTACAAATGTGCCACAGCATTTTCAAATGTACCACAGCAGTTGAGGCGGCTGTGGTACATTTGTGCTGTGGCACGAATTTACCACAGCAGCATGCTGCAGTGTGCAGCATTCCAGCAAATCTTAATTTATTGTCTCAAACCATGCACGACCTTACCAACCGCGATCACGACGTTCCGGGAGAGGGAGTGGGGTCGCGGTGACCTTATTTTGCTGGAGACGGACTTTGACCTTACACTTGCCCGAACAAACTTTTTTGTAAGCAGAACAAAGTTATTTTGTTATCTCGATCACTTTCCTTTTGCCCGTATGTGCTCCTCCGACTTCAGGGTCGCGGAAATCGGGGAGGAAAGGTCGAAGTGAAGTGTTATTCCCTCCTTCGTTCTACTTTGTCACAAACGTCCTCCATCCGCAAGATCCGTGGCCGCATCATTCGGGTAGGATGAATGTTTGTGGAGTCGACATTGGGGTATTTGTAGGGCTGGAATTGGATACTGGCCAAAAAGTGGGGTGGACAATGACTCGGGATATTAGGGTAAGCAAGTAGGCAGCCACCGCAGTGTCTGACATGCCCCCCTTGTCACTCTCCAGATAGTAGCACCTTGCACTGGTTGCGTACGAAAGGAAGTGGTGGCACATCGTTGGAGTGATGCATTACACCTGCCCCACAAACTACTCTAAGCTTGCACTGGTGGGAAAACGGAAAGATTATGTGAAACGCTATGTGCCTTACTACATTGTCCCCTCACCAGTGACCAACGCGGTAGCAGTACTTTTGTGTGCGATGCGTAGCTTTGGCAGACCAGTTTCTAATGGAGGGCATTTGCTGGGGTGAATGGAAGAGAGTTGAGCTGCTTGGTTTCTCTCGTTGGCTGCACAGCTGCTCCCGGACCTCCCGTATGCGGAGAATGTGACGATGATCTTCATCACCAAGAGCGAAAACTACATTCCAGACTGGAAGCCAGAATCGCTCGCCGGTCGCGCCGTCGGCTTGGCGGCCCTGGCTAAACGCCTGTGACACATTATATCACCCTGCTGGTGACCAAAACATATTGTTAGAGTGCCTTTTTTATGAGAGTAAGAAAACTCTTTGGTAATAATAAAATATTAAGAGTAATAAAATTTTCCAACTTTCTCAAGTTTGGCGGTGTTTATTGTGTCCAAGAACTAAAAGAAGGGGAAGGAAAATAAGCGACATTTTGGACACACGCCCATCGTCAGACTATTGGAAGGAAATCAAGGAGAAGAATGCGAGGAGCTTTTGGCACAAGACGCCAGAAGATAAGGTTAAAATGAGAAGGGCACAAGATGAGACAAGGCTACCGTGAGGGTCAAAAGTATACCCGTTTTCACCTCAAGAACCGTAGTAAAAAAAGTCCGACTCCTCGCGGAGCATTACTAATTTTCCCTTTTATGAGGAGAATTAAGATATATGGAGGTTCATTTTAGATTAGATATGTGTTATCTAATTAAGACTCATATGTTTCAAACGCCAAACGCATCACTTCTTCCTCCGACAACCAAATCTGGTAAGAACTACTTCGCCCGGCGTATGAACAATGCGCAAAACGTCCTTCTTTCTTGAGGTGAAAACGAGTATAGCTACAAACGGGAAAGGGAAAGGGGAGCAGGGGTCGACTTCAGAGGAAAGAATACAAGTATTATCGGTCGAAGATGAGTCTAAGCCGTTCGGGAATTCAGTGCAGAGATTAAAGATCACTCGGTTTTTTTTTTCTGCTAGAGCAGAGGAAGCCAGATTTAATGACGTGCATACTGAGTTCGTTGTGTCCATTCTTGGAGAAGTGGCCGGTTAGGATCTAGTTAGCGAGCTTCAGGGCTACGAGGCAGCGGTGCTCTCGGAAACGTTGATGTAGCTTTCAGTTTCGCCAATATAAAGAGTGTCTGGGCTTATGGTGCAGAAAGTTACGTAAGCGAGCAGATTTTCAGGTATGGTTCGTGAGAACTTTCCCGCCAGCCATACCATATCTCGCCCCATGCTTACCTTGTCAAGAATGGGGCGAGAGTATCCCCCGAATCGGAAAAAATGTGGACATAGAGAGGGCTTGATTATGGAAATGGTCATCGTCACTGCAAAGGCGTCGAATGCGGAGAAGTTGTGAAAATGGGATGGAGTCGATTTTGGTGTTGGAGGTGGCAAGAAGAGTTGTGACGATAGCTCTGCGAGTCTAGGCTTATAATGAACGGATTTTTTAAAGTGGTTATTGTCGATCGAGATGGTGAGGTCAAGGTAGCAGAAGTAGAAACTGAAGAGGTGAATCTCGGGGACGGGCATGCGTTTTCTACACTCGTATTCACCTCAGGAACCCTAGTCAAAACAGTCCGGCTCCATGCACAGCATTACTAATTTCCCCCTTTGTATGCGCATTTTAGATATGTTTTCTTGTCAAACCAAAAGCATTGCTGCTTCTTCCAACAACCAAATCTTGTTAATAACTTTGTGCAGCATAAATATACAATGCACAAAACTTGCTTTTTTTTTTTTTTTTTTTTTTTCTAGCTGAAAACAAGTATAGTTGGTGAATGCAAGGATGCAGGCAAGCTGGTTCAGAGCTGGCATTTTTTAACCCTGGAGAGGGGGGAAACAGCTGAGGTTTATTTCCCAAAACACAGCCTTGGTTGTTTGTTGTGTTTTCTGAAATAAAGCTCAGCAGTGTTTGGGGATCCTGTCTCTCTGTTTGCCCACTCGCCAAGGGAAGAATGAACCGCGTGAGGCGGGCCGAATCTGAGGATGCCATCGATATAGTATCGGTAAAAGTCCAAGAGGGACTTCTCAACCAAGCCCAGAAGGAGGTTAACAAAGGAGGGACCGATTTTAGTGCCCAATAGACCATATGCGAAATGTAGAGCGCCATCTAGTAGCGCGCCGAGAACTATGTCCGCCATCTTGGTAGCGGCGAGAAAACGAAACCAACGACCCGACCGGCAAAGACGCCATGTAAACAGGCGACTGCGCTTCGTGCGAGAGATGCGATGCTAACGCGTTGCTGCGTTCCGCTGCGCATGCAGCGCGATAATCCTTAGATTCGTTCGTGACGTGAACGCAAACAGGGTTCGCAATTTTTTCTTATTTTTATTTGTTACTTGAGACTCAGCTTTTGACAAAAATGATCGGTGACAACGCGATGGAACATGCGGACGTTGTCGCACGGCATGAAGCAATTTACAACTATTGAACTGGGCCCTAATCTTTTCACGAAGTTGTACCAAATTAATTACTGGACTTTTTTTTTTTTTTTGCACATTGTAGTGTCGGTTTGCGTTTTTGTTGATGTGCAAGCAGCTCAATGCATGTGGACGAGCAAAAAGATGACAGTTTTAATAATCTATGCCACTAACCATAATTGAAGGGGCGTATGGTTAACAGTGAGCAACAAAAGCTGAAAGCACCATAGAGCCCTCATTTTAATGTCATATATTAAAAAAAATTACTTCTAGAAAGCCAGGCAACAATATCATTGCTTTATAGCAATCTTTATACACTTAATCTGGCGTCGGTAAACGCGGTTTGTAAAACACCTCTAAAACTAAACAGGAGAGTTTATTGATAAAATATTCTTGAATATTTAAGGCGCGGTCATGTAGAATAGGAAACACAACAGACACGGACGACGTGTCTCTTGGCTCAACACTCACAAAGACGGGATTTTGCCGTCTTTTTTGTAGAACGTCACGTTCGATTACATTGAATGTGGCGTTCGACTTAGGTTCATCGCAGTGGCTAAAACTTCGATGTCGGCGGCGGCGAAAACTTGCGTTGCGGACGTCAAGTGGAGCAACACGGGCGGTGCCAACTTCAATTCACTATCTCCTTTTTTTTTTTTTTTTTTGCAGTTGAGGTATAAATTTTTAGTGCGTACAAGCTTGGGGTAGTTTTGAGGAAGTCAATGCAGTTATTCTGCCAGGGTTGAACAAATCTTTATTAATAGAGCAACATCCGTCAACTGTGCTTGAGGTTAATGCTATCTGAAACCAATTTAAGCTCTGCAACGCCTGAAAAATAATGACCAGGGCTCAGTTTCCCTTTGAACACAGCTTTCCACCAAAAAGAAAAAAAAAAAACTCGCCAGTAACAATTAAAAAGAAACAAAACAAACCCACAAAAACTTTTCCACTCTGGTGAAGAAGGAAGAGCAGTGGAGCTGTAGCTTCTGTTCTCGGCGGTAGCTTTCCAGGCCAGCAATCTGCTCTTCTTTCGCAAGGGAATCTGAAGCACTCGACGCAGTGGAACTTCAGGCGATAGCGGCTTCGCGGCGGTTGTGGAACCATTCGCGCTGCTGCGCATATCGCCTCTCGTTCCGCTCTTCTTCCTCCGAAGAAATGTTGCCGCCATCTTTAAGCAACGGCAGCAACCTGTTGTCTGGTTGCCAAGGCTGAAAATGTTGCCGCGTTCTATGAGCGACAGCGGCAAGCAGACAACCGGCAAACACAACACTCTGGACAGCTACCGCCATCCATGAGCGACGGCGGCAACCAGAGTGTTGTGTCAACATTTGTTTGGTACCGGACACGATCCTGGGGAACCTAGCCCTTGACAGCTCTGCTGTAAAAAAAGTAACCATGAGTTGCATGCATGGAGCAGTCTACCGCTAAACAGTACGACTTGAAGCATATTCGCATCGAAAAAGAATTCAAAGTGTCCTCGGAGGTGAAAGGCACGACGGCCTAGTCCTTTGTCCATGTTGGGTGATCGGAAGCCGGAAAACAATGAAGTTTCTGAATTGCACTTACTGGAAAAGCGTCCATGCCCTGGAAATGCTGATAAACTGAAACTTGAGATACTTAACACTATTAAGATGGCTGCGTGCACAGTGCTGCCTGACCATTAAGTAGTTTCGCAATGGTCTGTTGTTAGATTGGAAAGGAGAGAGTTGGGCAAGGGCATATGATAATGTGGTCTCTCGTTGATCGAGAAAGTATTGGAGGACATGTAAGCTTTCACTGTGGGGAATTGCAGTGTACAAGTGATGTCCATGGTGAAAAGCAGAGTGTCGGAATCGGGGGTGTAGTGATGTAGGTGTTGGAGGACGTGCGTTGTCTTTAATGTAGCTAGGCAAGTTGTGTACCAGGGCTTGGGGGATTGAGTCTACGAAAGCGGAAATGTGTGACGTGGGACAAGAGAGACAATCGGTCGACCAGGCAGCCGGTTTCGTGTTTTTAGGCAAAAGGTAGAAGGATGAGGTTATGGGGTGTCTGACAATTAGACGGGATGGGGAAGGGCTTTGGTACTAATCACATGTTGGATGGTGTTGGTTATTGTTCGTTGGGCTCCAGATGTGGGCTCACGGGATTTGCCACTCTTCCTCACTCACCTGTCGGGGGTATTCATGCGGGGGATGCTTTTCGGGGAGGTGTGTACGCAAAGTCGATGATGGGCAGAACCAGCGGGACTCCTTCCCCAGCATTCACACGAACTGGCAGAGGGCCAAGAGAGATGGCAGTGCTATCAGCAAGGAGGTCTTCAAACTTCTTCGGTTATCAGGTGCATTTAGCGGTCGCACTCTCGGCAACGGTGCATGGTAATGAGAGTACCGTAATGTCCCCAGAGAGAGCGCATCTAAAATCGAGTGAAAATAAGGAGTAGGCTAACTTTTGGTGCGCAATAAAAAAAAAGTGCAAAAATTGCTACTTTTCGATTCTGTGACCTGCAAAACTTGGGATTGCAGGGAGGGGCGATGAACCAAAGACGTCTGCCCTTCCCAGTCAACGATGTTCGCTCGTCTCCCGTCGTGGCTAAGTAACAATTTCTACCGAGGTTACCAATTACTAGAAGTGTTCTGAAAAAATAAATAGCATATAGTGCCAAAAATAGGGGGCAAGGTTATCTTTCGGGGCTGGGGCACCTCGGGATATTACGGTAGAAAATGCTGGAGGTACACATATGGACTTCTTACGAGTTGTGACTGCAAAAGCATGCACACCGCTCTTCCGCTTCCTTCTGTCGTCTGCTTCGTACTTGTGTCGACAGTCGAGCGCACGCCTCGCGGACACACAGCGCCATGGGGTGTTTGTCGTTGAAAATGACGCGCAGCGGCCAATGGGAGCCTCGTCGACGCACGCCAGCCAATGGGATCGAAGCCGAAATCCATCAGCTTTACTTCGTTCCTTTGGGATCAGGGAAACTAGTAGGCGCCGTTGTCTAGGCTTTTCGCGTGGTTTCATAGCTGGGAGCTGGCTTCACTTGGAGAAAGCATTTAAGGTGCCGTTTGGCACAGCTCGCTGCATGGGACAGTTGATGCTTTTGCATGAAAAATGGTGGTGTACGTGAAACCAACGTTGTTAGATCTATCAGTTGACTAGCTGCACGGAAGAGCGGCGTTCGAAAACGGTTCTTCTCTGTTCCCCACACGCGAGCAGGTAAGGGCGGATAGCGTTCCTAGCGCCACCAGCGTCAACACCTCCACGGACAACGGAGAATGACATTTTTGAACGATGCTCTTTATGCGTCAAGTATTGTGCAAATATTATGTTTACCATAAAAACCACAATACAATCACTTTCCACCGCAGGCAATGTGCATCCGACGTCCCACCGGTTCCGCCGCGTCTGTCATAGGGTGGGCTGATAGTGTAGCAAGCGCCACAAGAAGGCGTCTGTCATTTTCCGAAGCTTGTCAACTTTTTCCGAATCAAACATTTGGCACCGCATTCAACAAAGCCAAAGTTTTGCCAAACTTTTCTAAAGATTTGGCAAAAATACATTGTTGCCAAAAGCTTATATTTTTTTTTTTTTTTTCTGGCAAAAAAAGTTTTAAATGCAACATACAATACATAATGGCACAGCTATTACCAAATAAGGTGATATTCTACAAGATAATGGACCTTTTTCACATACTGACGGCACCAGGCGGTGGCTGCACGAACTAAAAATCGAGGAAGTGACCTACCTGCGCTACCAATCGATAATGGGAGCTACGCTACCAGTTGCTTCGCTCTCCGAGCAGCGGCGCGTGCCCAACGCGACTCTAAAGAGGGGGATCTGTGGCGTCCACCCAAACGTCATGTTTTTCTTTCCGTTCACTTTCTTTTTTTGTGTAACACAATTATATATATGTTGCAATTACGTGTTCTACTCGCTGATCGACAGCCTCCTTCCGAATTTCCTTGATTTCTAGTGCCGACTTCCGCCGCTTGGCATCGAGTGCTCGCGCGTGCGCAGAACGCTTCTCGGAAAAGGTCCATTGTATCGGTGTCATTTTTGTGCGTTTACTGGCAATTTTACAGCGACTTCTTGCAGAAGTGGTGTGACAACGAGGTTTGGTAGTAGGGGGGCAGTCATGATCACTGATCTCTATACTCTGATAATTCGCTGATCGCCCCTCCGCCAATGTGGCCACCGGTCAGCCATCTCACGTCGCCTACATGGAGCGTTTTCAAGCCTGGAAAGCTTCCATCTGCAGAGCACATTTTGTGCTCAATCACCGTCGTTTGTGGAAGCAGTTTCGTGAAACTTTATGTAAACTGTCGGAACAGTAGCCCTCCGGGATCCTGAGAAAGTTTCACAAAACCACAGCGCCTCAGGCTCGAACAAAACTGGATTGAGTCGACAACACTCCTAGGCCACCGCCTAGTTGCTGATGATGATGCAGCTGGTGTGGCTCTCGCGCCCCCTATCAGCTAGAAGTTTTCTGCCCCACTTGGACCGTGGAAACCTGCTCAGCGCGATTCTTCACCTATGTTTTGCGGTTTTCTGGCCTTTCTTGAAAGTTTCCACTTTCTTATGCATGCTGCTTACCCTGTTTGTGTTGCCTTCCACTGCGAGAAATAGGGCTGGTAAGTGCCTGGCCATTCAAGCGTTTCTGCTTGACAGTCACGGAGACGAAGGAGGTGAAGGACATCATACGGCCCTCGACGCGATTTTGCGAACAATGACAACTGTTCTCTCCCTCTCCCAGAGATAATCCGCGTAGGTTTCAGTCATCGCCAAAAATGGTTGTTCGGGGTGGGGAAAGGGTCAGTCGCGTCTGTCCCTTTGCCTTGGTGCTGGTGTGAAAAAAAGGAAGCTCTCCCCAAATTGTGTCCTGAAACAAAGTCCTCTCGGATTTTGTGTCGACGTGACTCGTCGACACTCTAACGCTGCGTTATTTGAGATCTTTCTCAAATTAATCCTTTTTGGACAACGCTGCACCGTCTGGTATGTACAATACATTGTTGGAATGTTCACACTTGCTAAATTGTATGTCCGAGTCCTGTCCATCGGTAGCAATGTTATTTGTGCGCATGAATTATGCGTGCCTTTCGGCTATCTTCTGTCATACATTATTTTCGACCGCTAAGCACTTTGTCGTTTGACATGCGGCTGAGTGAGCAGCACCGTCAAAACTTGTAAAATAAAACACACATTCCATGGGCGTTCTATCCAACAAAAATTGTTCAGTTTTTTTGTTTGTTTCAAATATGCTACAATGCTATCTTATTGTCCTCGGGAAAATACATGCAGCATGAAACGCAAAAAACAGCGAGAAAAGACAAGAATTTAGCCGCCAGCAGTGTTCGAAATTGCCCCTATCGAAATCACAGTCCACTCTGGGGTTAGCAGGGACGCCGTTGAGAGACTAACGTCAAACCCAGTGACTGGAATCGGAAAACATTCTTTTGTCCCTGGGGCCGAGTGTTTCTTGGAAAGGTGTATAGGCCCAGCCACGCTCAAGGATGTGTCCTCGAGGTCACGTAATGCCCGCGGCTGAAGTGCAGTCACGTGAGCGCCGGTTGCGTAAGCTCCGTTCGCGTAAGTGCCGGTACAGGGGTGGAACTCATGAAATGTACTTGGGAGCAGCTGAAACAGCTGTTTTGGAGCAAGTTGGGAGCAGCTAAAACTACATTCTGGAGCAGGCTAGGAGCAGCTCAGATCAGATTTCATTGCACTTCAGCTTGTGTCGTAGACAAGTACGGGAGCAATTTCAATTGTGCTTAGCAGCACAGATGAACATGAGTGGTTCCGAACCTAGGTATAGATGGGATAACAGTGTAACAGATGCGAAAACTTGGCCTTAGTGAGAACCAAAAAGCAAGTACCATATGTTTCTGAAGATAGTGTCCTTGATATTTTCTGAGTGGCTTTCAGCTGCTCAAAATGCAAACCAGCACTGCTTATAGCACAACCCCAACGTGCTCGACATAGTAATTATATGTGCGAACCACGTGACGTGCGTAAGCAACGTATGTGCAGTTGCGCGGAGGAACAGGGCAACAAATTTTGAGTTTATCCTATTGTACAACTCAATATCAAAGCAGCAGACTACGATTAACGGAGTTGTCGTATTCGAAGCGATGAGCCGGAGCAAGATTAAAGTATGCCGAGCAGATTTACCGCTCGGGTGAGGGCTGCTGGCCGGCAAGGTTTCAAATTGGACCGCGTTTCAGTTCAATCAAATCACAATTTATCTTGCAGGAATGCGGTTCCAATTTGTAACGATGAAGCACTAAAAGGAATCTTTTGCTAATGTGTTTTTAACTGGTTGACGTCCGGAACCCGGGCCGCAGAGCCTTAGGCAATCTGACTGCTTAACGACTCGACCTCACCTCGGCCGACTTGCTGAACCGCTTATGGTTGAAGAATAAGAATCCAGTCGCAGGTGATGCAGCGCTTGGAATCCGAGTTTTTCGCGCGCTTCCGACTCGGGATTCACAGGGAAAATAAACGGAACAAAAAATTGCAAGGCCAACCAAGCTAAACGCGCTCATTGTTGCCAATCGAGTCGATAAAAACCGAAACCAAGACAAAATACAATTTTTTTGGCGCACGTGCGATTTGGAGCACAATGGCGCGAGGTATTGGCTGTGGCGCAGTTTCCGCAAAATGGCGCAGACAAATGCGTCTGGCGCAAAATGGCGCAGCCGTTCCACCCCTGCGGTAGCTGAAGCTGCTGCGACTTGTTGACGTTGTTCCAGAGGTCGTCCTAGACATTGTTCTTGAGGTCGTCCAAAAGGACAACCTTTTGAGGAGCTTGGTGTGCCTTTAAGTCTTCGACGTCATCCTTGAGGTCGTCCTCGACATCGTATCCGATCTGTGCACGGCATATTACAACCACTTTATCACCGTACCGTTTCCTAATTGTTTTCACTAACGATGTTCCTGTAAAGAAACTGCATTTCATTGCGTTTTGTCGAATGAATGTGTGTGTAAATTCAACAGTTTACATAAAGTTCATGAAACTACTTTGACAAACGATGGTGACTGACCACAAAATGTGCTCTACAGGCTTTCCAGGCTTGACAACGCTCCATGTAGGTGGCACAAGATGGATGACCGGTGGCTGCAATTGCGCAATGGTCTCAAAGCAGGGGGTATCATGCAGCGATCCAGATCATCATAGAGATCAGTTGTCACAACTAGTGATGGGACAAATCTTTATCTGAATCGAGATTCGGAGCCGAATCTGAAGATTCGGAAAGATTCGGAAGAGTAGCCGAATCTCAAGCGATTCGGAAAAGTTCGGAAAGATTCGGAGCGCTGCCATGGTTGCCCGATCACGTTGATGAGTGTTTCAACTTTTCGTGATATTAAATTCACTAAATTCTACAAAGTGCACAAAATAATATTGTAATATATCATAGTAATAAATAAAATGTTCCGTTTTGTTTTTATTATTTTGGTTGTTTGTCGAGAACGGTAGGCAGACATCGCGGGAAAATCGGTTTCGGTTCCGGATTACGACCAAAATAGGCATGCTAGGGACTCTCTAGGCATGCTTGGTGCACGTGGAAATACAAGCGCATATGTTCATCGCCGCAAGAGATCGATGCCGTACGTGTTCTTCGGTACGGACACATTTCGTGCCCATAATTACGGTCATAGTGGCACACACCACACAAGTGAGTATGTTCGATTCGATTATCTTCGACGTGTGTCCATTAAGGTATTGTTACCGAAACACGGGAAACAATCTGAAACTCCTTGCGCCGTACTACTGCATTTGTACCTTTCTGGTTAATGATATCCGATTTAGTTAGTGTTTGTTTCCGAACAATAAAGTTGCGTTGGACACCCCTGTGTTGTTTCATTTTCATCAAATAAAGCTCACGTACACAAAACTTGCTGCCGAGAACGGAGAAACGACAGTGCGACGTTTTTCTTCGCCACCGGTGCCGGTACGCGCTCGAGGTTGTGACGAGCAACATTCATCTCGATCTCGCGCCACGGGTACAGACATACACAGCTCTATACACCTTTTTCGCAAGGGCACCGCCATTTTGAATTGTCGTCACTTCCAGTATGGGCGAAAACATTGTTTTGCCGTCGCCACACCAATAGAAGGCATTTAGGACATAAATGTAACCGTCACACATTCTCGTTTTGCCTCCCCTCTATTTTTTTACTATTTGAAGGTTGAAACGTTCTGATATTTTTTCGTCGCCCATACCGGATATGCCTACTTGGCGGTCGGGGGCGAGAGTAAGCGGAAAAGGTCTGTAGAGAAGGAGACGAATCATTTCCTTGCCTGAATATATTTGTTGTGCGTTGAGTCATATTATGTATAATACATAGGCCTCCTGCGCTGAAGCTTCGAACAAACTGTAGCGCCCTCCTTTTGGGTAGTACAAGCTCACCTGATTGAGCCTCGCACTACTTATGGCACGTCGGTTGAGATTCTTTAATTTTGTCTGGTGCTGAAGAATGAAAAAACACCTTTGGACGCCAGAAATCGGCCAGACTCAACGCCGCAAGACAATCAAAAGTGCCAAATTCATGACACCACCGCTAGGGTATGCTTCTCTTATCTCTGGGTGGTGACGTCAAAACACCTGTGTCGCGACGCTTTCGTTTTTCTTTTTCTTTGCCATGTCTACTTTGGAACGCGTGAAACGGCATCTCTTGGCTCACGCTCTTAGCGTCTTAGCTTTGACGGCGTTCGAATTTTTGTTGTTTCTTTGTATTTTCATCGTGATCTCGCGCTCCGCACCAGAGCAGGCACGCTTCTGCATGCGTGACAGTTTGAGACGCTTAAGTTTGTACTACCCAAAACAAGGCCTAACAAGTCCCTTTTCGCAGCACCCCCTGGGCAACGCAGGAGGCCCATAGCATTTCGCTACATTTTACCGATTACCGCGAAATTGCACAGAAACCGAGACCGTGCATTGGTTAGGTCTACGTCAACCACACCGATCAGCTCAGCTGGACCTGGGCGCGTGCCAGGGTTTAGAATGACAGTACAGTACGTGGTACAGTACATACCACACGTTGAAATAAAACGGACGAAATCTGGTTATATGCAGTAACAGTACCTAAAAAAGACAACTGACCGCATTCGCGAAGTTTAAGACAAGGTTCGCGCTGCCGTCTGCAGCCAGCGACGAATCCGACGAATCTGCCGAATATTCGTCGCGAGAAGTTCGGAAATTTCCGAATCTGTCCGAATCCAAATCTTCGATGATTCGTCCCATCACTATACTCTGTTTCATACTTAGCGTGCAACGCTGTCAAAGCTACTGGCGCGAGCGTGGGGCTTGATCTCGTTGATCATTTGCACGCGTTCTCGCGCAAACAAAACCATAGATAAAGCCACGCGCTCGCGCCAGTAGCTTTGACAGCGTTGCACGCTAAGTATGAAACAGAGTATAGTCGCAACCAGAGCCGTATATGTAGAGAGTTCGGCCATTCGTTGGGAAGTATAGGAGACAAATGAGGAGGCGCCATTGGCCGAAAGCGGGCTGGGCGTGTTCCAGGGCGTCTTCACAAAGTTGAATGTAGCCAACCAGAAGCCAGAAATAATACCCTGGCTGTGGTCGCGAGAAACAAACTTAATAAGTGCGTCGGAGTAACTCTCGGTGATTGAAAATATGGTGCACGTGATGTTTCAATCACGGTCATCCAAAATCGTGGTGGAAGAGTGTGAGTAGCGGAACGATCGACATAGTCCGTACGCCAATTGTGCCGGGAATCCGCCGTCGAAGCGGTTGAAAATAGGGTGCACCCTATTTTCAATCATGGAGGGTTACTACGCTTCGTTAAACCATATACCTATGATTAAAACTGTTTCTTGCTACGACCGCTGGAGGATTATTTTTGGCTTCTGGTTGGGCCAAAAGAGCATGTCAAGCCCTCTTTCTGCGTCTGGTGCACGCCCTGGTTCTGCCTGCTCCTCCCATTGACCAAACTCACTCTATACACGGCTCTGGTCACGACAAGAAGGTTAGAAGTAAGGAGAGGGCACGTTGCAATATTGGTGAAGCCTAGTCATAAAAAGTTTAAACGATGTTGTGAACAACGTGACTGTAGATCTCTCTGGCGATTGGTGCGCGTGACATGTAACGTGTGAGATGGATGGTGGATTGTAGGAGGAATCCTTGCAGGCTTGCGCGCGCTCCGACCGGTAGGTTTTATCAGATCGAAGGCTAGACTGTGGTGTATTCTAGTACCCCATAGTTGGACGAAGGCTAGCTACGGTCACGTGATGTGGTTATGTTGGCTTGGTAAGTGAGGAGAGTAAGGAGGAAAATGAGAAAGAGGCGAGGCGTCAAGGGAGCATGGCTTGTGGAGGCTACGCGGCTGGCGTCATGCCCTCCTAACCTTCTATCCTCCAATTGGGTCACGACCACTGATCTCTATGACGGTTTGCTGGATTGCACATCCCCGTTTCGAGCCCATTGCACAATTGCGGCCATCTTATGACACCCGCTGAAGCGTTGTCAAGGCTGTGGTTAAGTGACCTTTGCGTCTGCTGTCACGTGACCTACAGATAGTTTGCCCACTGTAGAATCAACCTGTGGTAATCGCAAGCCACGTGATAGAGGGCATCGTGTCAATAAAATACATTGTAGAACTAAACTCAATATATTATTCACATTTTATATTGTCCAAACTCGGCTTTGGACGGTCTAAGGGCAGAACATGCTTTTAGATAAAATTTTTGACATTTAAGAAAAGAAAAACACTATTTTATTGTATTTTAAATGGTTGAAGTAGTTGTTTTCAACACTCCGCACAAAACTTGTGCATTGTATTTAAAGCGTCTAAATTTTAAAGGGTGTCATTTGATGGCCGCCAGTTTTGACCCGAAAATAGCACAAAAGTTGCTCCCTTTGCTATCCAGTGTTTGCAGTGCTATCGTTACAATGTTTTTTTTTTTTTTTGTTTTTTTTTTAAGACATAAACTCTACAAATATACGACTGTTGTTTGAGGTTTGACGTAAAACGTATACATAAAATGTTTATAAAATGCTTAAAAGCGTTTGCAAAATTCAGGACTTCGTGATATTGCTAGATTTAACGGCGTATCTTGGATCCTTGAAACGCAGTTCGCAACATCGAATTAGTCCTCCTCCTGCGTCCTGCCTGCGGAGCGCTGTGCTCGGGTGATTGGGGTGTATTTACGCTCCCGTGTTCCGTTGTTCACATCAAAGTCCTCAAAATCTACTCACCGATTTTCGCTCTTCTAGATGCGGTCATTTCATTTCGACATTGGAGACTCATTGTAAGTAAACCACAAAACAATCTGTTAGCTTTATTTTTTCGAGAACAAAAATTAACGATGTGATGTGCGTCTCAGCGAAGAAATTTCTTGCTTGTGCTATATTTTAAATTGTCCGAAAGCAATCGTACAACTGCAACGTCACTCTGCAATACCTAAAAATAGAAGTTGACAGAACTGTGCTCGAGGAACAATGTTACTCTGGTTTTACGTGCACACGCAATGAGCTGGAAGCGGCAAACGACATGCGCTTCAGCAGATAGTAGATCGCTGTAGTGCAGTTTTGCAGATGGCTGCATATTTATCCATTTTTGTTTCGTTTGTACATCTTGAAAGCTCCGCCAAGAACACAGACGTCTCAAATTGTGTCGGTCGAAGGCAAGTAGTTCAAAATTGCTAGATGCTATTCTTCCAAAGTTGTCAAAGTTCCTTGCAGAAATACACGTAACACTACGGTTAGTTGTGGAAAGGAAAAGGAACTCGAGATGGATATTTCTAGATGGTTGTAGCACGTTGCTTTCGCTAGCAGTTGCCACGGACCGTTTCTCCCCGAGTAGGGAAAACCTCGTCGTCAAAATCCCCGTCTTACGTCCCCCAGTATCAAAATCCCCATGCCCTGCGCGGATAACAGTTTGATCATCCGCATCCGAACCGCATCCGCAAAATTCGGAACCGCATCTGACCCTCAATCCGCGGGCGTCCGTGCCACTGTAAGAAAAAAAATGCGCAAAAAAAAAAAAATATATATCTATATATTTATTTCTTTATTTTTGCTTTCTAAAATTTATTGTAAGCAGACGCATATATTCTAAACGTAGAGATTAACAACAGACATACTAATAAGATTGTGTCCTTTTAGCTAGGCCAAACAATAAAGAGGAGGGAGAGGAAAGACCGTCACTCATCGCAGCAAAAGTACTCGTGTGTATGTGGTAAGGCGCTAGCACACTACAGGGATAATATCACAATATTCAATAATGGCAACACCTCCATCGGTTTCAGTTTTAAACACAAACCCTCAATTGTATGCTCGGAACCATATATTTAAAAGCGACTTGCCAACTGTCGAGGAAAAAAAAAAAGAATGCACACACTCGTAACATTTTACTTGTCGAGGTTGCTGTTTAGAAGAAACAGAATATTGTCAACATGGACGAATTTAGACTGGTTCGCCTCTCTTAAATTAATACCTGCCAATGAGAAGTCTCGCTTCGTTGGTGTAGTACTTGATGCTGGGATGGCATGCACAAACTGCGCTACAAGTGTGAGTTACGGAAACTCGTGCTGGCGCAAGCTCCACCAATTTGGAGGATCGGATTCAGTCTCCTCAATCTACTTGTGGGCAAAGAAGCCACTTGTAAGCTTCTACTTTCTTGTGGCATGTACGTTTTGTGTATTCTTTGCCCAAAGAATGTTCTACACTCTTTCTCTGCCAAACAAGAACACGCTTTCGTGGGACGATTGATGCTTTTGCATTATTTACTCTTTCTAGGGGCAGCATTTTTTGGCGAGAAAGAACATTTTAAAGCGATCTTTGGTGAGAATCAGGTATTTCTGATCTTTCTTGACGTAAAGAAAAATGTTCTCTTCGATTGGCACCTTTTACCTAAGAGAGTAGTTTACTCCCGCGATACATTCGATGATGCACTTCATAGTATCACTCACTTTTTCACTCTACACTGTCACATGTTTATGGGCCGCCTCGGCAAAAATGTAGTTCCGGACCTGCGGATATATCCGATCTGCATCCGCAGCCCCTGGCATCCACATCTGATCCGCCATCCACCAAACCTTATTCATTTTTATCCACATCCGCCAGTTGACTGAAGATATCCGTGGATGATCCACGGGTAATCCATGGATATGCAGGGCTCTACCAATAGACCATATGCAAATGTGCAGCGCCATCTAGCGGGGCGTCGAAGAATGTGTCCTCCGTCTCGCCACGCCCTCCGAGATTTTCTGTGCGCTCTGCTCCGGCCTGTCTACATGCTCGGGGTCCCAGGAGAAAAAGCGAGCTGAGCCAGTTCTCTAGATCTCCGCATGCGGCACTTATAACCAAACCAGAAACCGAAATGGAAGCAGAATCGCCTCAAAGCTCGCTGTCAAGTGTGAGCCTGCGGCATGAAGCTTGCATTTTAATTTTTCTCATCATCAGAATAGAGACAGATAAGTCGATTTCTGTTGATTCATAATTTTTATTCGCTGCAACAGTTTTTGCACCGTTTCGCTGGATGGTACCTCAGAATGCAAGATTTAGTGGAAATCTATATTTGTCCTCTGTGGATACTGCTGGGCCGGCGGGACAGGCATAGAAATATTTTTGTCATCATGCATGAACAGCTTTCTGAACTTCACTTGCGTACACGGACATTTGTTCCACACCTTTTGCGCTTTGAAAAGATGAACCTTCAAATTTCAATCAACTTCCTTGCCAAAGATTGTGTGTTGCGACGAGAGGTGGGGGCCACATTTCACACTGCTCTTAAGTTCCGTAGACCGACGATAATGGTGATGATAGTTTGCGGCTATTTCTTTGTATTGTTTGGTTTGGTTGCAAGCGCCATCAAGCGCCCCACAGTAACAGTCTCTACTGGCGATTGCAATGGCCAGAGGAGTGCAGCCAGCGCTAAAAGAAAAATCTCGGAGGCCATGGTCTCACCAGTTGGTTTCGGTGCTGGCAAAAGCCAGGGTGCGAAAGCGTAGTTTTGAAGAATCCTTCGCTCGCACAAGCACTCGTGCAGATAAAGTGCTTTCAAAAACCCCATGCTCGTGCCCGTGCCTTTGCCGGCACTCTCAGCCAAATTTCGAGCGGAAGTGTATGTCCGCCATGTTGGTTCCAGCAAGAAACCAGCGACCGGTGGGGCAACGAGCACCCACATGCTCAGGAAGAGCAAAAAATAATACTAACGCTTAGCTCGCAGGTGTGGGTGAGGATCGATGATGGTGAGCAGTAGGCCTCACTTGTTACCGACAGTACTACGAAATTGACAGACAGCAGAGGAATCTTGATGCAACAAAGATGGCAGCGCAGAGAGTGTTGCCAGACGTTCAAACAGTTTCATATATGGTCTTACATCATTCGCAGCCATGCCAGTATTTTATGCGCCACAAGCTTTCGGTTCGGCGTGTTAGTTTCATACCGCAAAAGTTGTAGTTCAAAGAAACCAGTAAGTGGAAGTAATTGCCCAGACCCAGCAATGGCAACACTTGCAAGCTATGTACACTGCTGTCCCGTTTAGGGACCAGCAACACGGGCCGCCCGCGTTCACACGCAGCAACCGAATTGCTACGTTTTGCCATCATCATCATCTTTAAATTTTAATGTTCTTGCACTATTTAGACACACAGTTTGGCGCTATAAACATGTTATATCTTTAAATTGTGTTGAGAGTATTAACACATCTTTTGAAATGGTTTATTCCAAAAATGATCCATTTCAAACTAGAACCGAGTCTTTAGTTGTCATCATCACTGCCACAGGGGTGTCACATGAAAATATTGCGTCCCCTATTGGTTGCTGCTGCTTCAAACGTCTCCGAGTTGTGTGAGTTGTTCGTTTGTTTTGAACCGGGCGTCATTTGAGCAATAGACCTTTTGCTAAATTACTCAAGCACCTAGGAGCATGCTGCGAGTGTAGCTACATGTGCTGCATCTGCTGGCGTCTTTAGCAGTAACTGTTCTAAAGCAAAAGCTTAAAACAAATGGCATCTTGCATGTGCGTTTGTTAACTCCTTATTTTATTTATTTACTTTGAACCTTTTATACGGAAAGGCGAGCGCGTGCGGTGCATGTACCTACATTCCTAGCATTCTCCTTGGTGCTTGGGTAATTTAGCAATAGGTCTATTCGTGTCGCAGTGCCAGGATCTAGGGAAAGCTAGGGGACAACTTGTCAGCAACACTGATATTGTTGGGAAAGTCGCCCAGTCTGAAGGAGCCTTACCTTTCTTGCTCTTTCGTTTTCTAAGGCCTGCTTCAGATGGAGCAATAGGAGATATGCGAAATTGCTCGGACGTCTGGCAACACTGAGTGCGTACATCCAATTGGCCATCTTTGTTAGGTCGAACTCTGAGAGCCGGAGAGTCGCACTAGTGCATTGATCAACTGTCCCGCCAGAAAAATGACGGAACAATGGCATTTTCCGACGTTGGACCATAGCATGCGGCGAAACATTCTAGAAGCTTTACCTGTCCTTTCTGATGACTTGTTCGCAAACTTGTGCGCGTCGACAGCGACGTCGTCTTGCCAGCAGAGCAAGTCGTACGTGTTCGCCGTCAAAGCGTACACGCCGCCCTCATTGGTGTCGTCGGGTATGCGGATGCTGTTGCATGTGAACATGGATGAGGTTCCACTTGCTAAAAAGGGTATTTTAGAAATAATGCCCTATCTAGAAACATCGCTATGTGTGCTCATTTGAAATCGGGAGCACCCTACCTCAGATTGAGTTGTCACATTTACTTTGCAGGCACACCGCCACCTTTTCACTCTATATCCCATCTCACAAATTGTGTTCAGTGCACACAAAAGGCAGGGTTTGAGAGCATGGCTCTGGAGAATGCGTTGTTTGCATGAGAACGCGCGCAGAGAAGACGATTTCCAAAGCGTCGCGCTTGCAGCTGCACCGGCACTGAAGACACCTTTGCAGTTTATTTGAACTTAAGACGTCATAGTGGAATTTCAGTGCACTGACAAGTCGCTGAGACGCAAAACGGTAAAATCGCAGCTCAGCGGCAGAGCGGCGCGGTTCGAGAAGGTCGGAAATTTTTCGCGGCGGCAGAGTGGCAGCATTTGCACTGGTCATTTACAGTGCAGTGGAGATCCGCGTGACAAGAGGAGACGCATGGCAGGAAAGCTTGCGCATAGGATGGCGTTTTCACATTTTTCAAGCAGACGACACAAGCGGCTGGTTTGCTGTTTCCTTTTTTCATTTCCATTTGTGGCTTCAGCTTTGTTTGCTTCAGTGGTTGTGTTGAAACTGTTTGGAAGATTGGGGAGGGAATCGTTCTCCCCTTTCTCGAATATTTTTCAAGGAATGTCTGAAATATTCGGGCATATCCTAGTTTGTGCCTCCGAATATTTTTCAAGGAATGTCTGAAATATTCGGGCATATCCTAGTTTGTGGCCGATTGCACCCCCTGCTCCCACTGTTCTGACACCACTGGCCTTAGAACTGTGCTTGCAAAGTGAAGTTCCCCTTCCCTCTCCCTTTTTATAGTGTTTGAGAGTTTCTTGTGTTTGTTTTAATAAAGCAAAAATGTAAAGGAAACTGAAATAGAAGGCATTTAAATTGTTATTGGAGACCGCTATTCATTACGCACATCTGCTTGCAGCAAGCAACGTTGGGCATCGCAGTGGCAGAAAATGCTCACGGATGATGCATGTGAAATAAAATCTTGCGATTTGTGCCGTGGTGCCGCTAGTGACAGCGATTTTGGCCGAACCGCTGCACGTGAAACGCGCATTATGATCACGTTGCTAAGTGTACACATCGCGAGACTGTTCGTGCAAACATGACATCAGTGCTTTTTCGCATTATCTTTGAACAGCAAATCGAACAGTGCAACCTTTCACCACCCATTTTGGTTCTCCCCAAGAGTCCTTCTCAAAACATGCATAGTTTTAGCGATAGGATTTCATGTGTCAAAGTAAGAGAGAAACCGACGTTGGTTTCCTCAAGCTAACTGCTCAAGGACCACTCAATCTTGTCCTTTCACTCGAATAGTATATATAAATGATACCTTTGGGACACATACTTTGTTCCCATTGCCGTTGGTGACACCACATTGCTTGCAGAGAGTTACACAGCAATTTAATGGCATCTAACCGGTAGAAAAAGGAGATGGCAGAGCACACGCCAGCGTGCACCAACCTGTCCGGCCGCTTTTCTCGACCTCGCCAAGATGGCGGATCTAGTTCTCGTGCCTAGTAGATGGACTGCACATTTTGCATGTCTCCTATTTCTCCCAGAAACCTGACGTCTCAACACCAGCAACACGGGCCGCCTGCATTCACATGCAGCAACCAATTGCTGTGATTTGCCATCATCATCATTAAATTTGATTTTTCTTGCACTATTTAGACACGCAGTTACGCGCTATAAACATGTTTTTATACCTTTAAATGGTGGTGAGAATACTAACTCATCTTTCTGAAACAGTTTATTCCCAAAAATTATCCATTTCAAACTAAAACCGAGTCTTTAGTTGTCATCATCACTGCCACAGGGGTGTCACGTGAAAATATTGTGTCTCCGATTGACTGCTGCAGCTTCAAACGTCTCCGAGTTGTCTGAGTTGCTTGTTCGTTTCGAGCGATACGTGATCCTAGCCATTTGTGTCGCACTAGGGAAAGCTAGGGAACAACTCGCCAGCAACACCGAAATTGCTGGGAAAGTTGCCCCGTCTGAAGTGGGTTTAATCAAGACACTATTTCCCGGTGATTTTGAGTCAGTTCAGTTAGATGCCTTCTAGCATTGGAAAATTTTTTTAATGTTTATTTACATACACAGTTCACAAAGTAGTCTACACGACTTAGATTCCACAGAAGCGCAGTGTCAGTTTCACAAACTCTCAAGGTTCAAATCGCAGTTGGAACTCTGCTCCTGACCTTGACCCGCTTGATCAGCACCACGATTGTGTAAATACTGGGATGAGCTTTCCTGAGGACATTGTTAATGGTTCTGATTCAAATATTACAACTATTGAATGAAAAAAAACAAAAAAACATGACTTTTACAATTACAAATTTTCCTCATGTTGTGAAATGTGGTCACCGGTACCAGGCCTCCCCCAAGTTGTTTGTCTGTGCTCGGTTGTTCTGGCGATACATTTTTAACAACTTCTTTTCCTTGACATTTACCGGCTAAATGACTTCTTCTGGCAGGCAGATGTCATGTGTCGGACACCGTGACCCCAAAATCCAAACAGTGAATAGAGAGAGACGCAAGTGTGTGCCTGGCTGCAGATGGTC
This sequence comes from Ixodes persulcatus, assembly GCA_013358835.2. NCBI lineage: Eukaryota > Metazoa > Arthropoda > Arachnida > Ixodida > Ixodidae > Ixodes > Ixodes persulcatus. The sequence goes on from JABSTQ010010904.1 coordinate 691,160, forward strand.
GTGCTATAGCGAGGCTTGAGGGTAAAAGCCTCGGAAATTGGTAAGGGAATGGGCGTATGTGGTTTTTGAGAGCTGGGAATTTTGGAGGTGGGGAGGGTTTTGAGACGGAGTTGTTCTGTGCACTACCTCTCTGGATGCACTTCCAGATACATATGGGCACAGGTACTGGTGCAATTTTGCACCAGTTATTGTGTGCCCAGTATACAGAAACCTATCGAGCCTTTGTCTGACCAAAACTTGAGTATGCCGCTGCCATCTGGAGGCCCCACCAAGCTTACCTCATCAACCAACGGGAAGCCAATCAAAACCGTGCCGCTCGCTACATTCTGTCTATCTACGAATGCAAGTGGAACTCAGTTGGTCAAACAATGTTTTAGTGAACGCCGACTTTTCATAGAAAAACACTTTAGCGAATGGTTGGCCGCTGCGAAGCAGCGTTTTCGGGTGGGCTACGTGTGTTAACATTTTTGTAATGAGCCGTCGCAGACTGCCGCCACGAAGCGGCGTGAATGCAGTGAGGGGGGTGGGTTAATGCGCGCCTTCGTTATTCGCTAAAACGTTGATTCGCTCAAATGGCGCTGTTCTCTAAAACGTCATTCGCTCATGTGATATGGACCCTACGAGCGCACTGCAAGGGTCACAGCTATGAAGTCACAAGTGGGCCTACATTCATCAACTATGCGCTAAAAACGTTCACGTCTGCCTCTTTCGTAAAATTGATCACCATCATCCTGACATTAGAACGATGCTCTGGCATCCCCCTCTTCAATCTTCTCATCAGTGGCGGATCCAAGGGGAGGGCGACGGGGGCGGCCGCCCTCTCCAAACGAAGTCGACCCCCCGCCCCCCCCCTCCCTCCCCCTTTCTCGAAGCGCAATTTGACATGGGTGGACCCGCCGGTGCACAAGAAAGAATGGGAGAATAGTATCCTTAAAAATTTTCTTCCCCCCCCCAAACGGAGTTCTGGATCCGCCCCTGCTTCTTATAGATTAACAAACACCAACTCTGTGCAGGGCATCTCTAGATCTACAAACACACTTAATAACTCCTTCTTTCCACTTTCAATTTCCGAGTGGAATATACTACCTGAGAACATAGGCTCAACCGTGTGCCCGGATGCATTCCACTCTTGTTTAATTTTATATTTAGAAGAGTGCTAACTGTTTGGTTATTTGTGTATTGTGTGTGAGTGTCTTTGCTGATTTTAATATATTTGTTTTTCTTCTCTCTTTCGTTCTGCTGATAGTAGTTTTTTTTTGTTTTTTTTTTTATTATATGAAAGTGCTTTACGCCCCCCCCCCCCCCCCCGGACCTTTAAAGTGACCAGACGTCCCGATTTAGGCAGGGCTTTTCTGGCCATGGCCCCACTGTCCTGCTGTCCCGCCAGCGTTCTTGCGGGACGGTGTTTTGTCCCGCTTCCGCTTTCCTGAACCATGAATAGATAAAAGACACGGTTAAACGAAGGGATCGCACCAGTGAGAGGGTGCTTTCTCTGATCAATGAACAAGATATGCTTAACAGAGAAATTGCTAATGTTGAAGGTTAATTTGCACACATAGACAAAAAATACAAAAATAAATACAGTCATACTAAGGAAATATTCCAACCAAATGTATTAGATGTGCATGTCAAACAGTGTGCAAATTGCAAGGAAAAGAAATTTGCACGGTGTATATGGACAAATAAAAAGGTTTGATTTGTTACCGGAATTTAGAGTTCTCAAGTCTCACCACACAATAACCTCCCCCCCCCCCCCCCCCCCACTCACCCACCGATACGCGTCCTGCTTTAGGGCCCGAGGAATATGGTCAGTTTAAGTGTATAAATAGATAAATAAAAAATAAAACCTGACTAAGCGGAACCTCAAAGGAACTTTTTTTTTATGATTTTATTGGTTTATAGCAAATTTGCAACCTTTGAGAACATCACATCAGAAGTTTGCAGTTCTAAAGACTGCCAGTACAAGCCAAGGAGCACCCCTCGTTGATCACCTTCCAAGTTCAGGCTGGCAGTGCCATAAAAGGCTCAGCTTTGCATAATATGTTATCCCAGATAAATTATCCTACATACAGTGCAAGCCTGCAACACTGACATAGAGCCTTTGAAACTGCGTGCCATCATTTTGAAACTTCATTTCAGAAATTCCAGTATTTAAAAATGCCAGCATTTAGCCATTTAGAGTTAAGAAAATGACCGTTTGTGCCTTCTCACCATTTCATGAAGGGACGCTGACAGAATATTTATGCTTGCCAAGGTTTTTATTTGTACATGACATATGAGAGGCCAACTACCCAGAACATAATTTGCTGCTTGAAATTAGTTTTTTTGCCTCCTGAAAATCGACGATCAAGAACTGGCCGGTTTGAGTCGTGCTGTCTCTTCTGTGTGGTCAGTGGTCACGTGCCGCTTTCTATGGTTTAGACGCAACCACCAAATATAATCAACGTCGTGGGTCATTGAAGGCACACGCTCAATATTAAAATTAAAAATGAAATATGATACAAATGTTTTGTGGCTTCTAAAAAGCAGCAAATATGTTGATTGAAGAAAAAGAAGTTGCACAGCCACGTGGCTTCTGCCAACTCTCTCTCCTCTATATTTCGGTTTCGAACAGTTGCATTTTTTTTAGTTTTTTTTTTTATTAAAAATATATGTGACATTGTAATGACTCGCCTGGCAAAATATTTGACACCATAATGATTCGCCTGGCAGAAAATAAAACAAAAGTCTTGGAGGGTGTCAGTGTTCCTTTAAATCCTTCACAAACATTGGTGCTTGTCCGCTGTACTCCTTTTCACTGTCTTTTCCATTTGTTTGCATCATTTATTTTCTGTTTTGTTCATCCTCACCTTTTCTTTCCTCTGTCTTAAAACTTTCCATTGTGAACATCTGCATCAAACCCCGCCGTCTTCACGTCAAGGCACTGAAGTTGAAACTCGTCTCTTGCCCATGTCTAGAGACCGTTTATGCCATCTACTTTTAGCTGGGGACCGGGGCCTCGTTCTCTAAGCGGATTACAGTCAAAATGTCATCTGACTCCTTATGTTGTTCCCTACAGCAACTGGCCTAGGGAAGCTGAACACCGCCTTTATGGTCTCTTCTTTCGCAGATGACTCTGACATCCAGGGTTCAGGTCCTGGTGACTGGATGCAAGGCTCAGGGCCTGCGCAGCCTGCCTTCGTGTGGCCGGCGCCCGAGCTGTGGCCCACTCAGGGCCGAGGGCCCGCATGGGGCCAACAGACCGACTGTCCTGTTGCTGCGGCCTGCGTCCACCACCACCAACAAAGCCAACAGCGCTGTCGTTGATGCCAAGGACTCCGAGGGAGGTCATCTAACCATCGGACAGAAAGGTCAGTTTGTGCAGCAGGGTAGTCTGTGCACCGTTCCCCATGTTCCCGACGTTGTATCAGCACAGCTTGGGGGGAAGCGTTCGTATTTGGTGGTGGCGAAGACAATGCAGTGGGTTAAACTTCCGGGTTTTCACACATATCAGATACCGTATTTATTCGAATCTAGGCCGACCCCGATTCTAAGCCGACCCCAGAAAGTTTAAAGCCGGGGAAAAAAAAAAAAAAAATTGCCTCGAATGTAGGCCGAACGAAAAGGCGAGGACAGCGTTCACAAAAAGAAGACATTTATTGAACATGAAGATGCCGGGCTCATTCTGAGTCATCATCGTTGCTAGCCTCGTCGCTGACTTGATTATCACTGTCATCTTCAAACAGTGCGCTATCCTCAGTATCATCAAGCGCATTTGATATGCTGCACTTTTTGAAGGAGCGCACGATCAATGTGCCCGCGATAAGCCTCGTTCCCTTGAAAGATCCCTCGCTTTCGCCTGGAGCACTTCCCTCGTTACTGGAAGGGCAGCTGCTCGCTGCGTCCAAACGAAGTCGGCCAATGCCATCTCTATTTCGTGGTGACGGCCTTTTTGTGGTCCGGTGAATGCCATCCTCGTTGCGGCGCACGCAAATATCCTCTCCCGTTGCCTCCTCCAACGACGGGCATTTTTGTAGCGTTAGCTACACTGGCCGAGGTTGAGCAGTTTCGAGTAGCTCTCATAATGAGCCGTGCTCATTATGCGAGCCGCGCTCATTATGCGTGCTCATTATGAGAGCCATGCGAAGTTGCCGCCGCGCTTCGCCGCTGCTTCGCCGGTCTGCGCATTTCAGAGGAGTGACGTCAAGCCGCGGCGGACGCACTGGCGCCGCCGCGTGCCCAGCTGTGCGCCTCCGTTGCGCAGTAGCCAAATCTGACGCTGCATCGGAGCCGCTTGATAACGCCTCTCATTTTGTGCGCATAAGCTCACGCTACGTATATCCTGACATAGCCGAGCTAAGCCACCACAATTTTTTTTCATCCGCGCTGACGTCCCGCCCGGCTTGAACGTTCGACGACAAGTCCGCGGCTAAAACAACTTTTCTTTTAAAAGCGGAACTATAATGGCACTGTCTGTTTGGTGCCATTGCGCTGTTGATAAAAAAAAAAACACCACGCCACACGCAGGCCACTATCAACGCAGGTCAAAATGGCGGCACCGCCCGTGTACTTCAGTGGCTTCTGGCTCGGCTAGTAATGGCTACAATACTTTCTTTTCTAGGTGGCGCTAGCTGCGCGCCACTTTCTTCAATTTTACTTGGAAATTGGCGCGTGTTTCAAAATCCTCAAATCTAAGCCGACCCTAGAGTTTGATGTATCGGTATTTAAAAAAAAAACTATCGGCCTAGATTCGAATAAATATGGTAGCAGTGATGGAAGTGCTGCGCCATTTGCGCCAAAGTGCGCCATGAGCGAAAGTCTGCTACATCTCGCGCCAAGGTGCCATTTTGGCTAAGAATTGCACCGCACCTGCGCCGAAAGGGGAAAACAAAAAAAATTTAATTTTTTTTTTTTTATTGGTTGACCCTAATATTCAAAGAAGTAGGAAGAAAGAAAAACAGTAGAAATATGTATTTCACAGCGTCTTTACTCATCGTATACGTTGTTTCATCTTAGGTCAGAGCAGAGTCAAAGGCTCGAACACATACAACACGAACACACATAGTAAAAGCGCAAGTCACAGGACATTCGCTGCATTTGATTGGTTTAATCGATGAAAGAACAATTACAGGAAGATGGTCGAATGTCTCTATGTCGCGCTTTAACATTTTTTGGTTGATCCCATTGGCTCGTAGCGTCGGCTGCGCTTTAAATTAAGGTGAAACGAAGTTTTAAGATTGCTCGTCCACCGCGCTGGCCAGTTGATGCGCTGGCGGCTTGATCGCCGACATCCTCTAAACTTCCAGACAATGTCGGCGATGTCAGGAGCCAGAAGTCGCGAGAAAACATTGCAAAATAGTAGTATAGCACCTACTGCGATAAGACAAAACCAGGCACTTGTACTCCTGGTAAGATCACTTGATTACGTCTGCCGTATGCTCCCGTGGCGCCTCTCACCAGCCCACGCGCGTCGAACTTCACCGCCTTGCACCGGAGTGCTATGAGTAGCGGCTGACAGGGTGAGCGTCTGGTTTAACACGATATATATGTAAATTATGCTCAGTACTATTGCAGGTCCACATTCTTTGGTCTCAATTATGTGATCTCATTTTCAAATGCTGCGTCGAGAAAGAAAAGAAAAAAAAAAAAAAAACAGGCGGTGTTTTATTCGAATAAATGTAAGTGCAAGAGTAGGTTTTCATAATATTTTTGGGCGTTTGTTTTTTCCGGTTTATAATATTCAAGTCTTGAGTTGGGGTAACAATAAAATTTGGTAGGCGCATTTTACTGATAGACGTGTTAGCGATTATGTCAGTTTTTGGTGGCATTTTATAGAAATTATGCATACAGGCTAAATAAATTACCGAGTGTAAAAGTGGGAGGGGAGGGAGGCTTTACCCAAACTGAAGTGTAATTGATTTCTCATCAATTTGTCTAGTACCCATTGTAAATGGAACATACTCTGACCAGAGCCTTATTTGTAAAAAGAAAGCTCTGTGTACCTTTTGCACTCTATTTGTTCTCACTACAAAGGGTAACGAACAATATGCTCCAATATCAAAGAGAAACCTTCAGTCATCATCAAATATGAACTCATTTAGTGATGCGATCAATTTTTTTTTCAAGTGATATGCTATCAGATGTTGGCATCTGCTCCAACAGCGACAGTGGTTGCTCCAAACAAATATTTTGCCTGCTACAGAACCTGCTCCAAAACGTCAAAAGCCACTTCCTTCCCCGAGATAGCCATCGAGGAAGATATGGCGACGAATTGGCTGGGTCGCACAAAGTCTGCGTTGAGGTAAACTGGGATGACCCTGGCCCTCCATTTCTGGATGGAGTAGGTGAACTTTTCGAGTGGTGGAAGAACAGAAAGATAGTAGCCCGGGGCAGCAGGGCTTTCTGCTTTATTTACACTTACTGAAACTTTGGGAACAAAGAACGAAGTGAACGGCAGCAGTGCTTTCTGCTTTACTGACACTTACTGAAACTTTGGGAACAAAGAGCGAAGTGAATGGCAGCAGTGCTTCGGTTATCTAGCCGTACAAGGTGAAAATGGCAAGGGAAGTCCTTCACTTGTCCCGTCTCCAGCACGAGCTTCCTACCTTCAATGACACTTTGGCGTCTCGTGAACCTCAAGCGTGCACTTGCAGTCAAATCACGGCGGAAGGTTAACGCGCCTAGGCTGGAGCCCGGGTACCGAACGAGATGCCCTGCCGTTCTCATACTGTCAGCAACTCAAGGAGCCGAAGCGATAACGCACGGGCATGCTCGTGCACAGGAGACTGCAGGTACAGCTGCAAAGTATAACATTTCCTTTCAGTGTGTTCTATAAAATTAATGGGTTCTGTTAGTGGATATTCAAATAAACAAAAGGGTAGCAGGGTAGAGGGACGGAGGTTGGTTAAACGGCAATCGTACGTCTTAGAAGGGTCACAGACTCAAATGTCTATGTACCTCTGTTCCGACTCACCTGCCCAGCCTCGTACGACTCCAAGCACGTGCGCCTTCTGCAACAGAAATAGTAGTTGCAATAACTGCCTACCCAAATAGGTGCTAGCTTTTTTTTTTTTTCCCCTTGTGTACGCATTAGTTGTTCTTGTTTGTGCAAGGCAGTGCACGCTGATGTGCTGCACATCAAAATACACTGATGGATACAGATATGTTCCCAGCAATGTTGCAGGTTTAAACATTTTCAACTAAACATATTTTCTGAAGGAGCACAAGAGACTGAGCCTAGCGCAGCGAATAAATTTTCCCAAAACTTTTTAAATAATTTTTAATCATAGAAATGCGATAGAACTGAAACCAGAACTAACCTGCAACTTTACTGGTCCGCCATCTTGTTGCGACGTCAGATGTATAAATATCGGCTCATGGGCAGTCTGAGCGTGTTTTGCGCAGCATCGGAAACAGTCGGAAGGCCATCGCGATCGTCCATAGGAAATAGCAAGCTATGATTCATCAAGCTTGTCTGAGTCAAGCAATGACCAGCAAATGTTTTAAGATTTTCAGCGCAAGATTTCGGACAATTTGCCGGTCACATTCGGTCTGCTTGAATCGCCTCCGAGGGCATTACCTGTGGCGGCTACATTTGCAATTCGCCGACATGTGGACCTAGGTGCCGCTTCAGAAGCAGAATGGTATGGAAGATTTTGTGTGCTAGCACGGTGCGAACGCTATATGGAGTGCAAGTTTGTCTGCTTCTGGCACAGGAGTTGCAGTGATGTCAGAATGCCAAGCTCTTATTGGCTGGATGAAAAAAAAATAGTGGCTAGACCTCAACGCATTGAGGTCTACCCACTATCCTTTCAATCAAAGCCAATCGGAGTTCGGCGTCATTCTGACGTCACCGCAACTCCTGCACAAAAAGCAGATGACTTGCACTCCGCATAGAGCCAGCGTTCGCGTCGGACTGCTCAGACCCACTTCCATCGCAGAGACTTCTCGGTCGAAATCCGATTAGATGTCACGCTGCAGCATTTCTTCGTGGTATTATTGCACCCCACAGCACGTCACCAATTCCCCCCACCCTCCATCGCATGCCGCAAATAGCCTAAACTAGATGCAATGTGCAAAACCATAGACGCTCACCGCACAACAACATGAAGGAGGGAGTGTTGTCTGCTCTCAGATACAACATGTGACGTCACAAGCGCCCCTGCTCATTGTTGCTAGTAGAGCAGCAGCCAGTGATTTGGAGGTGTATGCGTAAACTTCAAAATTAATTTTCTCGAAAGAAAATTAATATTTTGATTACCTAGATATTTCGTAGGCATACTCGGGGGTGGATATTTAGTCCATGGTGAAATTTTTATAATACTCATTGACCATAAATATTTCTCTGGAGCTCCCCTAAAAATTTTGTTTTTATTTTTTGCCAGTGATTTTTATGGTGTCAAAAGACTACCCAATCAATATTTTGCTGTAGCGTTACACATATTTTTAATAAAGTCAAAAAATACAACTGCACGAAACCAAAACCGAAACTGGACTGGGGAGGAAGAAGAAATATAGAGGAGGAGAAAGTTACCAAAAGTCACGTGACTGTGCAACCTTTTTTTTTTTTTTTAATCAACGTATTTGCAGTTTTTTAGAAGCAACAAAAAATGGGGATCATATTTATTGTCTACTTTTAGTATTGAGCGTGTGCCTTCAGGGACCCACGACTTTGATTATCTTTCGTGGTTGTGTCTAAACCATAGAAAACGGCACGTGACCACAGAGAATAGAGGGACCGTGAATCAAACCAGCTAGTTCTCGATCGGCGATTTTCGGGCGGAAGGAAAACGAATTTTGAGTCGCAAATTGTGTTCTGGGTAGTTGGGCTCTCAAATGTCATGTACAGGGTGTACCCGAAAAAAACTTACAGGGTTTTTTTTTCACCACAAAAATAAATTATGCATGGCTGAACGCTCATTCTCTGCCCAATGGTGGCACTAGAGGTCCGATTCAAATGCCAAAGTTTCAGCAGGAACCGATATTTTATTCAAAATTTATAAGTGATTTTCTGAAAATTTCAGTGGGAAAATGGTGACCGACGGTGCTCTCGACTACATGGAGCTCTATGGCGCCAGAATCCGAAAACGGGCGAAAATGGGCCCCATTTTCCCATTGAAATTTTCAGAAAGTTATTTATAACTTTTGATTAAGGTATCGGATCGGGCTGAAATTTTGCCATCTGGTTCGGACCTCTATCGCTACTTTTGGGCGGAGAATGAGTGTTCGGCAATGCGTAGTCTATTTTTGCGGTGAAAAAAAAAAAACTAAATTTTTTTGGGGTATACCCTGTACAAATAAAAACCTTGGCGAGCATAAATGCCCTGTCGCTGTCCCTTGAAGTGTGATTAAAGCAGATTAATTCATTTGGTTTTGGCCTCGCAAGAAAGTAAAAAATAAATTTTTTTTCTTTCAGTTAAGCAAACAACAAAGGATGCCAGCTACCTTGGAGTAATACTTGCGGGTCTCGGAGTTACAGGTAAGATTTTGTTCCCCATATCCAGAATCCTGTGGCAGCAAGCTGTCAAAAAGTTCTCCGATACCCTGAAAGCCGACCATTGCCACGAGAGAGCTTATAACAGCTGTGACAATACATATTCAGGATATGCATCACTACCTAAGGGAGCAGTTGTTGGCAGTATACGGGCTTCAACATGCACAGGTCTAGAAAAGGAATGTGCCGTAAAACGTTGCGGGAGCGCCCACTTCGTTCAAGCGCCCACCATTCATTAAGCACCCAATTTGACCGGAGAAGCGCCCATATCTATATTAACCCGGTTTTCACTGAAAGTTAGGTGGGTGCTCCCCCAGTATTCTACGATAAGTGCATTGCTTTTGGTACAATTTATAAGAATGGTTACTCTTCATGTATCTGCAATACAGAAAGAGTATTTAGACACTTCTTTTGAACCGGAACTACTCGAAGGGAAACTGAAATAGTTCCATATTTAAAGGGCAACTCCGCTTTAGTTTTGTTTTTGAAAAAAACAATGCAGTCCTCTTCAGTATCACCTAGGAAGACCACACATCGAATATTACGACTTAGTTCTGTCTAAATGTTTTTTAAACAGTCCGGCAAACTTTGCAACTCGCCAAGTTGCCGAAATCGGCTAACTCGAGCGGGCGAATTGAGGCACAACCAACAGCGTAGTCAAAGCTACGGCATGGGCGTAGCCAGCATTGAGCTAAACATCATCACCATTGCCCCCTTTTCCTTGTTTTTACTTATCCGGGCAGGCGTAACGGGTGACATCGGCAACGTTTCCTCTTGACGCGCCTGCGCAGTGCGCGTCCTCGGAGCTTCCCCGCCGTGGTCCCGCCGTTACCGCCGTCTTTCGCGTCACAACCGCCATCGTCGTCTCACCATTTGTGATTATTATATCTCGAGTTTTGTCCACACTACGGACACCACGTGCGCAGACTTATGCCGCAGTGCGGTGCAGAAGAGTGCGGTGCAGACGACACTTGCGCCTGGCACACGCCCACCCTAATCCCGCCCGTTGTTGCATAGAGGATCACGTGACATCTTGCACCACGTGATAGCCATGTTCTTGGCGGCCCGAGGCCAACGTTGCCTGACGGAGCCGAAGTTTCGGTTTTTGCTCGTGTTTAAAATTTAAAAATGTATATCCGTCTTGCGCGAAGCAAATGATGTAGTGTCTTTTACTAGGGCCACTCATTATCCCGAAATCTTCGGAGTTGAGCAAATTTGCCCTTTAAGACGAGAAAAAAAAAATGCTGGAATCGTCTTTATTTGCTTTCCAAGCTTCATGAGTTTCAAAATTCGTTTTCTCTTTGATGCGGCATCATTTCCAGACATTTCGACATCTTCGCCAGCCTTCCCCGAGCACTGGACAGTGTTTGCCTTTTTGCTCCTTTTGTTGACTCGCCTGTTTGTTAAAGTAGTTGGTTTATCTTCCTGTATGTTTTTGCCATAGTTTTTTTTTTATGTGTACACAATAGTTTTAAGGCCTAGCCCGACTTTCATGGTGGTGGCTTCACAATTCGGACCCTGTGTGCGTCGAGGTGCACGGCCCTCAAAGTAATCCAAAATCTTGAGTGCCTATCAAAGCTCTGCACACGCACTCTTCTTCAGAAATGCCATAGAACATTGCCCACACAACTGTATGCCTGATGTCCCATCTGGTGCACCATGTGTACGAGTACTTGCAGCATGCGCTCGAGTGTTTGTAACCTTGAGTGTATGTAACCCATGAGTAACATGCACTGGGCAGCCGAAAACTCTGGAGTTGTCGTCTTGGCCAATTCAGCCAGTGGCGAGACGTGGTGGAGTCCGGTGGTTTGTCTTTGTTTTTGTCTTATGCTTAGTAATATGTTTTGGGCAAAGGGTAGTCATGTTCACATTTAAAGGCGTAACTATGCTAGAATTTGCTTCCCACTTATTTTTGTAAGAACCTCTTCAGCTTCCCTTAAGAGCCTACATCTTAAATGCAGATTGACAAACATGCATCCGCAATTGCTCGAGCGCAATCTTTAGGTTGGCTAAGCAAAGTGTGCATAACTTCGACTCGAGCAAGCACCCATCACAAAATGTTGTTTCAGGTAGGTACTTGTTTGGTATTTTAGTGTATGAAGCAACACGCGACATGACTGCAGTCAAGTCTTTGCCTCCATCTTACAAGCTGCCAGTTCAGTGTTGACTTTTCGTTGAATCTCAAAGTATCTGGGATGGCATGATTTCACAGGAAGGACTTACTTTTACAAAACGGTAGCTGCTTTTGCAGGAAAGGTGCTATTATAGATCAGTGCTCCAATTGTCTCTTCTATTCTCACTTTAAGGGGGGACACTACCTGGGAATGTCTACTTTTGAACCGCTCACTCAATCGGCGTGAAATCTACAGGTGGTGTTTGTAGCCTTATAGAAGGAAGGCATGCTAAGTTTCAGCCCTGTGAACCAATTTTAGAAAGTTCTATATCCCCCCGAACGAAGTAAAACATAGCTTTGCATGGAGTCTGCTTAATGAATCTATCGTTGAGAAATGGTGTTGATCACCACATATTTCTTTGGTGGATTGCATACTGGAATACTTGTTGCCAATTACTATGAAAAGCAATTTCAGAAAATATGAATTTTTTCAAATAAAAAAGCATTATGATTTTTTTTTCTTTTTTTACATTTGCCAAGTTTTGAAATTTACAATTTTTCATAATAAAGGAACGTGAAAATGCAAAATCTGAGTTTGTAGCAACCGGGTCGATAAAATTTCGGCATATAATCTGAAAATATTAAGTCTCTCGGTAGTTTCATACTGAAATGATAGTTTTATTAAGTAGGATTTACTGCCAAAAAGTGAACCCGAGATAAATGCACTTGAAGTTTCAAGATGACGTTTTAAAAATTTCTTTTTGCTTCTTAAATGTCAGAAATTCTGTCCAGCAGTGTAGGTGATGTCTTCCTCAAACTTCTGATATATTGACATTGCTCTCAGCTATTTTCACTTGTGGATGACGAGTGCTACGCAGTGCAGCACACCTCACCAACATATAAAGAATAATTATTTTTGACATTGTTTGTCAGTGCACATTGACGAGAGTTTGTTAGAGTGTTCCTTGTTATTCATACATGCCAAAACTCTGCAGTTCTGAATATGCATTTTTTGGAAAACAAGGTGCAATTCAACGTAGTGTCCCCCCTTAACATGTTTGTGTGTTAACACGCAGGGCTCATGTTCTACGCCATCTTCCGAGAGTTGTTCTCCGGCCACAGCCCAAACTCTGTGTACTCGCGTGCGTTGGAGCGGTGCCGAGCCGATCCCAGGGTCACAGCTGCCGTTGGGGAGCCTGTGCAGGGGCATGGAGAGACCACCACCCGGGGACGCCGTAGGCACGTCCCTTCTTTGCCAGCAGTGTCGTTTGCAGTCAGCCTCCCGTTCATAGTTGTAGTATATGTTGCCATTCCTAGTTTTATTGGTATGTTTGAGTTAATTAGAACTTTTGCTTTTTCTCTCTTGCGACGAGTCTCCAATTAGCTTGTTATGGCAAGAAGGGCGCAGACCAAAAGGAGTATCTTGAATATATAGTCAATGGATCTTTTCTGCAAATGATTAGAGCTACCCATCCTCAATTTGGGAAAATGTTTTGATGGCTCTCTGTGGCATGCAGCTGCCTACATTGCAATAAACCTTTTCCAAAAGTTTGCATCATTGCCCGTTCGCCATTGCTTGCTCTGAGCATGTATTGGACACGAGGGCTGCATTAGCGTTCAGCGTGAACTCGGATCCAATCACCCGCTTCTTGCCCAAGAAATGGCAACCATCAATGTTGCTTGATGGACTTTTGAAAAGGGTCTTTGGTTACATTGAGAGCTCAAATCGTTCAGCGATTTTAACTGACATTTTATTTGCCCGTTTCTTTTTTTATAATTTGTGGTCAAACAACTCCATCGACACCACACACACACACGAAAAAAAAAAGTCGGACACCAATCTGCATTTTTTTGCGCTTGCATAAGTGGTTCTCGCACGAGACCATGATACAATGCTACTTTCGGTTCGGAAATCTTGCCGGAACCCGCCAGAATCCATGTTGGAGGCATTCGTCGCTGTTATGCTATGTTTTGTATGTTTTGGGGCCATGTTCATGCTGTAGCTTGTCCGCCCATTCGAGGTTTCAAATTGTCAGTTGCGCCGTAATTAATTGTTCCAGCCGTAAAAGGCGGCGACAAAGTAGAGTTATGGCCAGCAGTATTAGTTGTTTTAGAAACCCGGCAATCATTAGGAACCAGGACAAAGCGACGCTCAAGCAATCGGTTTGCCAGCTTCGTGAATGGCTTCGACAGATATGCCGGCACAATCTCGACAGAAAAGCTTCATACCAACTAAGAGTTCGTTGACTGCACTTAGTGTCAGTTGAGGAACCTCTTTGTGATTGACTAAAACAAGTAAAGCAGACAAAATTACTTGTGTGGCAGCTCCAGCCTTCATCTGTGTAGCCAGTCAAAAAGTTGGAGGACCGGCTACAGTGCTGACAAGTTTGGTACAATAGCCCCCAATGATTTCGCGTATGGGTAGCAGCACTAATTTTCTCGTCAGTCACTGCAGATGATTAGCAGACAACTCATTTTTTGCCGTCCGCCGGCACTCTTGCGAGGCGTTCAAGTGCTGAGCAACGGCACTTCACGCTCTCATTCAAAGGCCGTCCGAGAATGCTAAACACAAGTCGCGCTTATTGTGACCTGTGTTCTATCCGCTGCTCGCCACCAATTTGTTTTATTATCAAACGCGAGCGAGTCAAACGCCAGGGTGCAGTCAGCACTAGTGATTGATGGCCGGAATACTGAAGTCTGCGTACACGGCATCGTGTTGCTGCAAGTACACCGATAGCGGTTGGGCTCAGGGTTTGCCTCAAAAAGCAGTTATTGTTTGCAAAGTATTATTTTTTTTTTACTACTTTGATATTGTCATTTATGATCCTTGTTCAGTGTCCTGCCACGTTCACTGCGTCGTGGTCACCGGTGGGTCACACCACATATGCCAGCTGTGCGGCGTCGAATATTCGGTAATTCTGTGTTCGTGACCCATTGGCGACCCACAACGCACCATATGAAAACAAATGACATTCAAGTGCGGCGTGGGTCATGGATGCCCCACGCGATTCACCTAATCATTTTTTCAAAGTTCCCTGACGGTGCTGCCCCTTAAATTGAAAAGCACTAATAGCAGTATGCTTGCTCAAATGGGTGCCAATCTTTTATTTCCGAGAGGAGGTGACACATTCCCTTTTCGGCACACCCCACGAGTCCAAGACGATACGCGGGAAAAAGCGCACCCACACGCTCGAGAAAGCTCGGGGACCTGTACAGAAGATCCAAAGACGGTGTACGGGTTACTCTTCATTAATCGGTGAAAGCACCAGAACAAGGAAGGCCAGAGTGATGGCGAAAAAAGTCGTCACATTTTTGTGGAGGCTGTTTGAGGGAGCCATGTATGTTTCTGGCACGATTTAACACTGGGCACAAATAGAAGCCCTCGAACGACAGTAATTCTCTCGCAGCCATTCGAAAGATGATAATACGGAAAGTCTTGTTTGAAAAAAGCCTCGCAGTTTTAGCAATTTTAAGTTGCTTCTTTTCACTGAAGTGTTCCGAGGGTGCTTTCAGTAAAATGTGTCATGAAATATATCACTCTTGAACATTGGCAGGTATTCGGGCATTCACTGTACCAACATCTCTAATTTCTAGCCAGAAAATAAATTAAAGCTTCAATATTTCAAAGCAGACATCAAAGCCTTCGTCCGTATTTGTTTGTTTAGCGCCCGTTGCGATGTGGGCTGCCGCTGAGTACACGATGACGCCCTAGGATAGCTCGGCACGTATCAAAGAGCCTGGTGCAGCACCAACCACAAGGCTGCTCTTGCCATCTCTTGGCGGAACGAGAGAACAGTTTTAGCGAGTGACCCGCCGGTGCGTCATGGCGCACCCGAGGGAAATGACATGTGACCCACCGATGGGTCACAACACAAAGGAATCGAGGCCTCAAAAAGAGCTGCCTCAGTGAATGTGTTAACAACCACAAATCATGGCAAGACGGCGTATCAAAATGAAGATATCGCTGTTCTCAACGAACAAGCTAAAAGAGACCTCATGTACGGTCATGCGTGGCCGACGAAAAACCTGAGGCAGAGCAGCAATGTTCTGAAAGTGCGCTTTGAGAACGGTTGCTGTCTGCCAACCTCCCCTGTGCTATGAGGATGGCACCCACCAGGTAATCTTGTTCCGCTTGACTGCTGCACCATGTGTTGCCCTTTCGTTGGCCCGGCAATCGCTCGTTTGTGCTGATCTCTTTTAGTGCCGACTGTACTTTTCCCCATACTAGATTGCAGAAAGGACAGCATGTAAAAATGGCTAGAGTTCCTAATGAGGTTTCTTTCATATCTATGAAGTATAGATTATTTGATACATATGTGATTATTTCTAATGTACCGTATTTTCTGGACTATAGGCCTCCTGCGTTTCCATAGGAGCTAAGCCTTTTTCTTTCTTTACTTTTTCCTCAGGTAAGTTTGCTCTTTGCAAATTTTACAAAAAAAATGCACCATCTGTGGGCAGCGCTGCACAAAGTCGTAGCGCGATAGGTTAAGAAACCGAATTTTGCGGTCGATTTAAAGAGCCTGCCGTCTCCTTGATCCACCCGGTATATGACCTCAACACCAATGGACCTTTTCCGAGAAGCGTTCTGCGCACGCGCGAGCGCCCGATGCCAAGCGGCGGAAGTCGGTACCAGAAATCGAGGAAATTCGGAAGGACGCTGTGAATCAACGAGTAGAACGCGTAATTTCAGCATACATATAATTGCGTTACACAAAAAAAAGAAAGTGGACGGAAAGCAAAACACGACGTCTGGACGGACGCCACGGATGCCCCTCTTTAAAGTCGCGTTGGGCACTCGCCGCTGCTCAGAGAGCGAAGAAACTGGTAGCGTAGCTCCCATTATCGATTGGTAGCGCAGGTAGGTCACTTCCTCGATTTTTAGTTCGTGCAGCCACCGCCTGGTGCCGTCGGTATGTGGAAAAGGTCCATTCAGTTTCCCCGCTAAATTTAACGGGCAAAATGGCAACACGACTTCATATCACGTGACCTATACACAAATTCAGTTTCCCTGCTAAATTTTGCAGAAAAATTGACATTCGCATGACCTCAACGCCAAATCAGTTTCCCCGCTAAATTTAGCGGGGAAAATGACGTCGCATGGCTTGATGTCACGTGACCTACACACAAATTTAGTTTACCCGCTAAGTTTAGTGGGAAAGTTGACAGTTGACTGCCTGCGGCTCTTTCAATTATGTCTCAGCTAAACGCTTAATTAGACAACAACATAGTTGGTTTTGCCTCAATTTTTTTAACACAATGTGTTCATGGGCTGAATTTCATGCGAAAAGTCTGCGCTCGAGTCTAACGAAAAAGAATTTCACACAGGCCAAGGCAACATAAGGCATACACAGCCCATAGTAGGCATCATCATGATCATAAAGTTTATTGATGCTAAAGTGGTCAATGCATGAGCATCCAAAGAGCATTTTAGTCACGATTAATCATAAGTACTCATAATTAGACGTAATTAATTCTAACGAGCAAGATTTACCAGGTGGCTCAGTGGGAATTTAACCCCAGACCGTGCAATCAGCAGCCAGACACCATTGCTCGGCGCCACGAGAGACCGGTCGAGGGGTGCGATCATAAGCCTCCCAAGGTCAATGTTTTCTTGCTGAATTCACCAGCTTTTTTTATGAAAACTCTCTCTAGATGTTGGTGGATGTAAATATGTACATTCTCAAAATCAACTTTTTTTGCAGAATTCTTTTTTTCTGGCTAGTGTCCCCCCTTAACAAATGACCAATGACCTGCTTCCTTTTGCCCCACACAGGCATGTCAGCCACATGGAATATCTCAAGGATGGCATCAACCACATGCGCATGAAGTTCTACATCAAGGGCCCCCATAAATCTGGCACAGTCCACCTTGAAGTGAAGGAGGTATGCATTTCTCCAATATCGCTTGTGGCAATGCTACAATGCTGCACCAATCCCTTTCAATTATATGCATGCATTGACTGCCAAACTGAACTGAACCATTCCCTATCCACGTGCTTGACGAAACTCCAGTAGCAGGCTTGGGAGTACAAATAGCATTTGTCATATAAGAACACTAGCAACATTCCACAACTCAAGGCTGGAAGTGCTGCAAGCTAATCAAGGTTTGCGAGTTTGCTGAAATATGCGAATTCCAGACAGTGCAGGGAATAGGTCACGGCCTATTTATCCGGCTTGAACGACTGACTGCACCAGGCTATGTAGTAGTCACTTGGTGACACTCTTATGAAAGGGGTACGGAAACAAAATGTTTGTACTTATTTCTTTGTTTGGATGCCATGAAAACTACACTAATGCAGGACACTAAAAGGGCAACTCTGGTCGAAAACGAAACCAAAATAAATGACTGGAATCACTTTAGTGGCACGAAATATGATCACAGCCGAAATATTACGGCAAAGTGAAGCTGCATACTCCACTAAAACCGATTTTAAAGATGCGACAAGCTGCTCTTTAGCGGGCAGCAAGCGGGTTAGCTTTTAGTCAAGGAACACTGGCACGGCACCCTTGTGACGTCCTGTTGTGGTGGAGCTGCGGTTGATTGGTTGTACCACGTGCCACAGCACCACGATGACGTCACGTCGCAGCCTTACGGCTGATGATCAGTGTTGCCACCCCCTAGCAGATCGTTTCAGTTTTGCCGGAGACGCCCGAAACTACACTTTGAGCCGTAATATTGATAAAACTACACAGAATATCGAAACAAAAATTCTACCTTGTAATTCAGGGACACTGCCATAGCTAAAAACAGTCGTAATCCCCAATGAAAAGAATGAAAGACGTTTACAATTTTCTGTAATGCCGAATTAGAGCGCAGCTCTTGAGGAGGAGGAGGAGGGGAGTGTATCCCCCTCCTCCCCCTCCCCTCCGGCTCCGCTTCCATTTAGCGGGAAAATTTTCGCAAAATTTCCCCACCAGATTTAGCGGAAAACTTCCCCCGCTAAATTTAGCGGGAAATTTATCGAACATTTTCCCACTAAATTTGGCGGGGAAGTTTTCCCGCTAATTTAGTGGGGAAATTCAGTGAAAATTCCCCCGATAAATTTAGCAGAGAAATTTCCCCTCTAAACTTAGCGGGGAAATTTTCCCATAATGCAACGCGCGGTCACGCCCGGTTGCATTATTCCCATAATGCAACGCATGCGGTTACGTTGACAGCGACGCCGCTCCACCCGGAAACGGGCGCCTAAGGGCTGCGCTCTAGAAATAGTGACCGGAGTTGCCCTTTAATGTAGGGGGCTAATTTGTCAGGATAAGTCGGATAATGAATAAAAAATTTTTAAATTAACTTTCTAAATATCGGTATTGAAAACAAATGGTTTCAATAATAAACTTGTTGAGTGCCATCGAAAACGACTAAGTAAGTAAATTTGAGCAAGATTTGGGGCAGGTGGGAAGCGTGGTGGTGCACTGAAGTTACTATTCATATTAAAAATAGCGCAAAAAAGACGAAGAAGCAAGCAGGAGGGCAGGCGCTTTCTGTCCCGTCTTTTTTTGCGCTCTTTATAATGTAAATGTCAATTACCAACTTGCCCAGCAGACCAAGCTGAAGTTACCACTTGTGGAACGGTCGTAATGCTGGTGGTGCAAATACGCGGACGATGAGAGACGTAAAAAACAAATGTGTGGGCGCGTTTTCGTGTCACTAGCCTTGCGCCTGTTGCACGAGTGACAACTTTAGCGCACAACCGCGCTTCCCACGCGCCTCAGATCTTCCCAAAATTTACTTTAGAGGTTTTTGATGATGCTCAGTAAGTTTTGGATTGGAGCCATATCTTTATCTCCAATAGTCAAGTTAAATACCAAGCTCTAGACCGACTTATCGTGACGATTATCCCCCTATAATATGTCCCCTTGGCCGTACAACTCAACTGCATAGATCGCTTTAGTGTAGCTTTCACAGCATTTTTAAAACAAATCTGTAAAGCCTTACAACAACACCTCATCTTTATGAGCTCAGTGATGTGATTGTTGCGCCAAACTGCGCCAAATTGCTTACCCTGCTACATCCTACAAAATTTTACCAAAATGTGAGGAATTTGCACCAACTTAATTTCACCTTCATACTGAAAATATAATAGCTCAGGCCTCGCTGCCCGCCCAGACCATTACGATGTGCTTATGCAAGTTTTCAGAAGTTTTGACTCTCGTCTCAAATAATGTACTCTTCGATCGCATTTCGTGTGAAAGGCTGACAGAACTCGGAAGTTTCCCAATGATTCTTATGTTCGTCGTCTGTTCTGCTGGAGGATTGTGTCATTGAGTGCGCTTCTCCTCGCGCACTGGTGTACTGCAGAGAAGCGAAAAACCGCGGAGTAAGCACTAGAGCACTGCACGGACCCGGGCCAGCCCGAAAACCCGAGCCCGACCCGTGGGCCGGGGTCGGGCTGGGTAGCACGCATTTTCTCGGGCCCGGGCCGGGCTCGGGCTTGAACAAAAGTTTTTCCGGGCCGTGGCTGGGCAGTCCTGTGCCGCGAATTCTAAATTGTTGATAACAAAAAAGGTGCTCATTGATCTTCTAGGTTCAATGAAAACAAACAAGCGAAATGCAAAATCACTAAGGTGCTGCCAAAAAAAAAAAAAAAAAAGACGTCCTACACTTGGCAAGCCTTCAGGTGGATAAAAGGAAACGTATGGATTCCACCAGCATAGTGGGAAAGTGCAGAGAAGGAAACGAGGGCACTCAGTCGCAGGGCACAACATGAGTGTCTTTTTCCTCTGCGTTTCAAACTAAAAAAGAAATGTGAGCTTGACTTTGCTTTTTGTGCAAGGAGCCTTACTATGCCACCAAAGATAAGCTAACTATAGATATTTTTTTGCTTATACAGCCTTTTGAAGATGCACTAGCGTGATTGGAATTGTTTCTTCACAAATACATGTAGAGAGGAAAGTTCTCTCAAACGAATTGAACAACGAAAAGTCCAATATCCTTTAAGAAATGCATAAATAAAAAATACGGCAATTTTTTTTTTTCTTTTAAATCAATTATGAACTCCATATTTTGCCCATATTTTCGAAAATACACCGTCTAAGTCGGGATATTTATCGTGTCAAAAAGTCTCGGTCCAAGTTTTTTTGCTCAAGCTTCTGTCTAAAAATTCTGCCGGGCCCGGGCTGTGTCTCTTCCGCGCCGGGTCAGGCCGGGCCTAGAAATTAAATATTCTCTCGGGCTCGGGCCGGGCCCGGGCCGTACCTCTGCCGGGCCGGGTCAGGCCGGGCCTAGAAATTCTGGCCCGTGCAGTGCTCTAGTAAGCACCGCAATTTTGCGTGTCTTGCTTCGCCGCAGCGCACCCCCGTGCTAAGGGAAAGAACTCCTCCAGAGCGAGACGCGACACAGTTCCTGAATACAACTTCGGCTCGTATATATGATAGACTGTATGATATCCTGGCAGTACCTTTTTCCAAATCGAGATTTAGCAAGGATATTTCGGTATTGCAAAATCATATTTCCTCTTTCGTATGTTTATTTCTTTATGCCAACTCATTTGTTCAGCTATCACTTTTATATAGATGCGAGTAAATTAGAACTAAATTGGCAGGGGCGGTGAATGGAAGCTTGGCAAGAACCTTAACGAGTTCAGCGGGATTGTTTTTAAGTTTCGTTCACATGCCGTTTTTGTTATGAAGTTCTTCTCATAAAATGTAATTGATGTTCGTAATCAAATGACAAGTGCTTTGTTTTTTATCTGAACTATAAATTGCTGTTTTATTACAACCTTTAGAACTTGAAGGGACCATTAATTTATGGGCTCAATATTATTGTATTATTTCAATGGTATTCAGTACCTAAAATAACCATTCATGGCAGTTTGTGCTGTCCTTCATCACTAACCTTCTCACCCTGTCTGGTGCTTCTCCACGCAGCTAAACGCTAGTTTTGTGTTTGAGGGACTCCCTCCTACTGTGCAATTGATGCTAACAAAGGGTTGCACGTAAGTGAGAAGGCAATGTAGACATTGCCTTTTAGTTGGACATGCCGACACATTAATCTTAACATGATGTCTGCATTGGTATTAACAAAAATTATGCTACAAAAGTTATTTTTGCTGCTCCAAAATTGACTTTTGGCTTCTCCAAGGGCTGTTCCAAAATGACTCGGACCAATCACATCACTTTGAGCTCATTTTGAATAATTTGATTGATGTCACTTATACAATTGTATGCTTATTCATTTATGTGGGGTACAACATGCTAATAATTGGAGCCGTTAATATGCTATGTGCTAAACAGCCCAATTGATAATTTTAATTTTTTTCAGAACACTAGCAAGGACTTCGAGTATCGTTATCTTTTTGTTGATCTTGATGGCCACCCGAAACGAACGATCATCCTTGAAGACAACCGGGAAAACCACACTGCTGGTACCACCTTTGATGTCGTATAGCTATGTGGTCCTTCTCCAACACAAGTTATCTGTAGATGTTTTTTTTTATTTGACATTAAATAAAAGTGCTTGGTTAGGAGTTCTCATGGTGTTCTTACTTTGGCATATTATGGGAATTGTTATCATGTAAACAAAACAGCTTGCGATTTGTTTCCTTCTATATCACTAAGTGTTCATCTGTTCAAAAAAGAAAAAAAAAGCTTTTCTGGAAACTATTTACCTATCTCCACCATTTTTTAAACTCCCTGTTTGAGATTTTTGGTATGAAGTAGCTTCGCCTTGGAACAGTTGAGTGCAAACATTAAAGCATTCGCTGTGCTAAAGTGGAAAGAGGTGGGAGGAGCTTCCCCTGGACTCTTAACCTGTCCATTGTGGCTTATTTTTCGGCCCCATGTTCGTACACAGAAGCTTCTCCCCTTCCCTTCCTAATGACACCCTTTGTTTCCTCTAGTTTCCTACCACGATATCCTTGAACCAAGTCTCCGACAGGGTGCACCAGTACTTCGGAGAGTGGTGGATTAGGATTAATTAAAAACACTCAGATATTTGAAATCATGAAGAAAAGAAAGAAAAAATCGCCCCTTTCCCCCACTATCGTGGCAAAGGCAGACGTAACACAGAATGTGATGCGGCATCCAGCTAGATGCGATGCGGAGTGCAAGTTCGTCTGCTTCTTGCACAGGGGTTGCGATGATGTCAGAATGCCAAGCTCTTATTGGCTGATTGAAAGAAATAGTGGGTAGACCTCAAGGCATCAGGCATCGAGGTCTACCCACTATTCTTTCAATCGGAGCTCGGCTTCGTTCTGACGTCACCAGAACTCCTGCGCAAGAAGCAGACGACTTGCTCTCCGCATAGACTACTACCAAGAATCCCTGTAAGCAACACTGCACACGTTCAATTATGGGACACTTCTGGCCATGGAGAGGAGTCGCATGGTTTCAGTTTCGATCGCCCCTTTGACCAAGTAGTGCATTTCAACACAGCATAAAAATGATGTCTGCACTTGCTTGCATTGGTCCCATTCATCTTTGCGAGAACCCCGTTGAAACACGGACCTCTGCTTAGGCCTAGCGAGGAGAAGGAGTACAGCGCGAAACACATGTACGACGAAACCGTCCGATCAGGCCATACGACGGTCGGAGGCGAGGGTTTTCAACACTCTCCGGTGCTATGAAAACCCTCGCCCCCGAAGGTCATCTCGTCAGTGCGCACTGTCGGATCTGATGATTTCGTCGTACATCTGTTTCGCGCTTACAGCCTGCCGTGTCCCGGCTACTGTTCCAGTGCGCAGTATGACCCACCCAGCTCACGGATAGTTTAAGAAGCCCAGGGCATTGGGGGGGGCCGATGGAACAGGATGACTGGCCCAGTATACTTATTGCATGTGCCATTGTAGTCGTGTGTTTGCCTGCGCGCTAACTCCAGCATGCCGGGAGCCCGAATATATGTGCACCAGCATTCCGTTCACTGTAGACCATATGCAAGAAGATGGTCAATTATCAAACTTCCACTATATTGGGGGGGTTCCCGTACCGATAGTTTCGCCCGAGAGACGATGGGGCTCGGCAAAATGGGAGTCTTACCATCTAAAATATAATCACGTGCTGCAACTCCAGTACGAAGCCTTCACGCGTCTGCGATAACGACCGTTCACCGACGTGGATGGCCCGATTAACTGCTCGAGTGATGCGGCCACGTTGCTGACAATTCCTTTTCCAGAATTTCGCGCAGTGTTTCTTTTCTTCTCTGAACCAAAACTAAACAGCAGCCCATTGAGTGCACAAATACATTGCCCCAATATCATGAAATCCGAGTTAAATGCAGATGTGCCTCGTCCAGAGCTGGAAGGTGTTATGATAAAAGCTGGCAAGAATTTTGTATATGGCCTATTGCAGTGCTGCCGTTTCTGTCACCATGGCAACTTAGACACCATAACTCCAGGAATGAGACGTACCTGAACGGCGATGAACGAGTTGCGCCCCGCAGCAGCTTCCTCGTGAACGGCACTATCCAAAACGCACCAACAAGAAGGTAGAAGAAAAAAAAAAAAAAAAAGACTGCAATTGGCTGGCACTCGTCTTCATCGGTGAAGAGGTGAGCGCTGCATCAGCGTTCGGCTGGCAATCTCGTTTTCTAGTTCCGTCACTAGAGTTAACCGGAGACGGTTAAATGCCAACCATCATAAGTGTTAAAAACCAGGATAATCCACAATTACCGTTCAACACTCCAGCATAGAAGGCCTATGGGTAGGGTTCCATGTTTTCGGATAAATCCAAAGAAACTCGGAAAACACACGCCGGTAAACTTTTTGTCAATTCGGATTTATCCGAAAAACCCTAAAATTCAATGACCCAATGCACACACACACACACACAAAAAAAAAGGCGGTATTCTGCAATGTAGATTGGTCGGAGCACAATGTCCAAGATCCCGAGAAAATGCCACCTCGGATTCCTTTCAACCCTCCGATCACTGACAAAAGGGGTCTTTCGGTTTACCTTGTCAAGGTTCATTCAGAACAGGTTACTGTACTTCTAGACCACAACAAATGCCACTGTTCCAGTTTCCAGTTTGAATCAGACTACCGTATGTGCGCTTCTTAAAGGGAGGAAGGGCTGTGTTTTTTGTATGTGAAAGCTGCAAACCAGACTTCATAAAAGGGGGCAGTTGAAGTTTCTATTACACCCTTTACCACTCCACCCCGTGCAGCCATGGGATAGGGTGATGGAATAAGATGGGAAGAAAATGAGCTTCCCAGCGACTGCCTCTACGAGTTTAGTGCTTTTAAGGTATCCATTTATTGAAGCAACACTTGTTTGCAAGTTTTGTCGTGGGACAGATTAGTATTGCCAATGGCAAGGGTGCCAAGGCCAAATCCAGCTGAATAAATATTACTTGATACAAGTGCATTCTTTTTAATCTAGCACACGTTTACACCTGGATATTTATTTTTATTTTCGCAAAAATAGACAATTCTGCAAAATTAAATTCCACATTTCGGAGACATGGAAATCTAACAAATATAAACTCGGGAAAACTGAATTTCCGGCAAAAAAATAAACTCCAAAAAACGCCCTCCAAGTTTGATGAAAAAATAGATTCCAAAAACATGGAACCCTACCTACTAGGTATGGGTGACAAAAAAAAATAAAATTAAGAGTAAACCATTTTTGAACACACAAAGAATAAAACAAGCTCAAGACAAGGGAAGACAAACATATCTTTCATTGAAAGATATGTTCGTCGTCACTTGTCCAGTTTGTTTTATTCTTTCTGTGTCAAGTCAACTTTACCAACACGCTCCACAGTTATTTAAATCATTTCCAGCTGCAAAAAATGAAAACAATATAAGCGAGGCAAAACAAGAATGAGTAACAGTTACACTTAAAATGTGAACACCTTCCGATGGTCCATCAAGAGCAATGTTCTCGCTCATACATGAACTTCTGCGATTAGAGGTGAAAACGGCCACATAGAAGTGTGTGCCTTCCATCAATGTCCCAATATCTGCAGTTTCTTTTGTTGCAGACCTAACATCCTTCTATAATTAAATCCCAGAAATCTAGAACAAGTCATTCCAGAACATCCACTGATAGAGCAAAGGGTGTAATGCACATTTTTATTTACCTCATGTGAAACAAGGTTTCAAGACACTTCAAACAGTAGAGAGGTAAAAACATGAGTGATGAGACAGAAAATGCTGTGCATACAGAAAACAACATGATTATGAGCTTCAACTTTTATCCACATACATCTTCCAGGTTACACAATTTCACTTGTATTTCCTTAAAAAAAAAAAAAAAAAAGTTTCGGATGTTATATTGGTGGCTTCTCAGTTTTCATCGGTAAAACAAGTTAGTGTCTATGGACCTAGAGCATGCACCTTCCAGTGTTGCATGGAGATGACGGGCACCTGCACTCCCGAGATGTCTTACAGATTCCCGAGCTCAGTGCTCAAGTCTTCCACAACACTGCACACGGCTTTGCTGTTCAGTGTGCACACTGGAAAAGATCACTCTCAGAGATCAACCTCTGCCATGTGTTGTTGAAATTTCCACATTAGTACTACATTACATGGTCTTATAGACAAAATGTCTAATTAGCAAAAAGAAACTCAGATGTGATGTCCAATTCTGAACAAGGAGATGCCCTTCAAACCCCTCAGCTTTGCCACCACTACAGAAATAGCTTGAGCACCGCAAATGCTTGGACGCACAAGTTTAGCTGGATGAAAGTGGGCCTTTGTACCTTGACCGCAAGGGCTGCAACTATTTGCAGAGCAAGCAGTCAAGTCACCAATCAGCATTCAATCCACAATGAATAAAATTGTGCACAAAACCAGCCAAATGGAGGGTAGGCAACTCATACGCTAAGCGAGGTTGATTGCACAAAACACTGGACGCATACAGTGAAACCCGTTTAGAGCGAACCCACATACAGCGAATTATTGTCGATATCGAACTCACAGAAAATTTAAATAAAAATGCATGTAAAAAGTACTTTTTATAACGAACAACATATTGGCTATATCGAACTTTTTCCCCCAGGAAGGCTTTTAAAAATGAACAAACGATCGTCTTCTAACCTGTCCCTTCCCCCCCCCCCCCCCCCAAAAAAAAAATGTAGGAAAGAAAGAAAATTTTAAAAGCTCAGGTTGCTAACAAAATTGAGCGAAGAGAAGCGATTCAGAAAGGAAGAAAGCTAAAAATACACTCTGCACGCACGCACAGAAAAAAAACAAATTTGATCCCAAAACCGCTGCCCACGAACAGAAGTGATTCAGAAGGGGAGATAAACTAAAAGAAAAAACCTCCGCACGCATGCAAACAAAAAACTTTCCAGTGCGCTGTTACAAGGTGGATGAGATGAGAAAGAAAGAGAAGCTCTCTCCTTACAACAAACGCATCGTGGAAGTTCGCTGTAAATGTTTTTTTCTATATCGAATTGCTTGCTATATCGAACTGACCATAACGTTTCCTGCTGTTCGTTATAAACGGGTTTGACTGTAAAAGGCATTTCCTTCGAAGGGTCTGCCATATTTCCTATCACGGAACACTGGTTCATTTACCGAATGCTTACTAGGAATATATAAGTTAAAAGGGACACCACTTCTATGCGTTGATTAGAAGTCCCAAATGTGTCAGAGGTCACAGGATGCCTGTAGCTTTATGTATTGTACATTTGTGCACCAAAATGCAGTGCAGTCACCTTTAGTGCTCGTCTTTCTTCCTGAAAACTAGTGCAAGCAGTCAGTACTAATTTAAGACGTTTAAAATTCATTGTGTTTCATACCACGACTTCTAAACATGCAAATGTAATAAAAAGCTATAAGGCACTGCATTATCACATTTGCTCTATTAAAAGTAGAGAGAACTCAAATGTATACAGTCCTACACAAAAATTGAAACTAGCACAGCACTGTCTCAGTGCCATGGCACCATTTAGACCTTGGAACCATCTTCAAGACAACAAGAAAAAGCCATAAAGCTATTGTCCCAGTAAAGTACCTCAATGATGATGCACAATTGCATGCGCTGACTGATGCAATTGATACCAAAAGTGGTTATAAAAATATAGTGTTCCTTTGAATAAAAAATACTTTCAGTGCAAACTAACTTGTTTACCATTGAGTAAAAAGAATGGCCTCGAAACCCTAGCACCAAAAAAATGCAATGTCTCTTAGATGACATCACGACAACAAATAAAGGATGTACCCCCCAAAAATATATATTATGGTAAGATAGAATAGCTCTCTCTCTCCTAGTGCTCTCCCAACATGTTAGCAAAGATTCTGCAAACAGGTAATTCCACGAGGCACACCAAAGACACACCTTTCCCAGCAGATGCAAGGAAAAACAATCGAAGTTGCATCATGTCAACTGACCAGTATCACGCAATTATCTCTATTTCTAGATCTCTCCTGTAGTTTATAGCTCTCTCCAGGTTTGCACAGGTCCGCAGGTGCAAACGAAGTTGCTGGAAGCTCTCCTCGTGTGCTCCGCAGAGACCGCACTCAAACACGGTGTTGCGCCCGTTGAGCCACATGAGTTGCTCAGCCCGGCCAACGGTTGCTAGTTCCCCGCTTCCATTGTCGTTACCCTCTGCACCTGAGCGCAGCATCTTGGAACCAGAGTGGACCAGCTTGTGCCTCCTCAGCTCCGCCAAAGTGGCATAGCGCCGCAGGCAGATGCGGCACTGGTTCGGCACCTCCCCGGGATTGCCGTGCATCCAGAGGTGCGACCGATACTGGTCCGGTGTGTAGAAGCGGATGTTGCAACGCGTGCACACAAAGGGCTTGCGCCCCATGTGGATGTTGAGGTGTGCATTAAGCAGAAACAGCAATGGAAACACCCTGTGGCAGATGTGGCACTCGTGCACTTTGCGCTGGCACTTGAGCCGCTTGTTGGACACCCTCCGCACCAGCTCGGGGTCCGGCTCCGAGCCGGGCTCCGAGGGCACCAGGCTCCGGATGGCCCCCATCCCTGCAGTGCGAACCTTCCCCGCAAGACCATGGAGACTGCGGCCCGCACCGAGCATTGAAGTGAAGTCGAACGCCCCGTGGGCTCCCCACTCCGACGTGGCGCAAGGAATGTAGAAGGGGGGCTTGGCTGCTCGGATGGAAGTCTCGGGTTGCAGAGCCTCCCAGCGGTCTGCCAGATGGCGGGAAAAGCGGGCCGTCCGCAACGACCCGCTCCAGGCCGACCTGCCCGGAGGAAGGCCCTCTGTGCGACTCAGCCGCAGCAGTGCCCCGGAGCCAAAGCGCCGAGCCGAGAGGTGCTGCTGCACGTCCCGGAAGTTGAGGAAGCCCTTGCCGCAGTGTGTGCACCGGTGGAGGCTCTCCACTATGTGCACTACCTGCGGGTGACGACAGACAATAGCTCCCGACATGGACAAGGGTAGGGTAACTGCTAGTGCCCACTCCTACAACCATTAAAGCCAGGCACCTAATGTGCTGCACCATATTAGACTACAGAGATGGCTCCCTCCCTATAGGCCCAGTCTTCCCTTTCACGTGTCTCATTAGCTTGGCTATTTATGAACATAATTCTCCGACCGCTGGACCCTATGTCACCTCTGCATACTGACTATGAAAACAAAAAAAAATATGTAAGCTCGATCCTGCCGACAAAGACTGGTGGTAAGCACAGAATATCTGATAGTCCTTCCACTTATTGGCGTTCGTCTGCGGGTTCCCTGGTGAAGGCTCCTTCTGCAGCTTCTGCCATTTTTTACATTCTCGATTAGCTCGCCCCTTTTTTTCCACCGTGGTCGCATTGGAAGGAGAGAGAGGCATCTGATTGGCACCGCGTCGCTACAAAGTAAGTGTGTCAAAGAGTGGTTCCCATTTCTCACAAATGCTGCGAGATGGCGCAGCATGACATACCCACACAATTTCAATGTCACGAGGCGCGAGACGGTGCCTGGGCACATGGCCTTCGAACGCCCCGCGAAAGGGTTTCTCTTCACGTCTAGGGCAAACACTATATTAGAAAGGAACTTCAACTGCTGGAGCAAAAACATTGGGGTGCACCGATACGAAGCAGAGAACCTAAACTGGAGCACAAAAATCAACCTTCTAAGGTATTTCGCTTGTTTGAAAGGGAGAGGGCAAGTAAGAACACTGCCAAGACAGTGATCCACGACGACAAGGTCTGCAGGGGACAACCGGACGTGTGCAATGCTTTCCGCAACTACTACGATAGTTGGCCCAGATCCCTACGGAAATCCTGGACAGGGTGCCAAAGATGAAGGAGGAGACCAGCGTGCAATCAGCGAACCGATCACTACTGCAGAGGTCAAGAGGGCAATTATAGACCTCCATGTCAACACAGCCCCTGGCCCCGATGGAATCAACAGCGAATTTTATAAAACATTCGAGGGAATTAAATTCAAGTCTCGTTTACATTTTTGAAGATGTGACACAACGGAAACTACTGATACCATCAATGTGCAGGAGCCACATAGTTCTAATTCCAAAGAAGATTGAAGCATCAAAAGACTCCTCGGGTTTCGGACTTCCGACTCCAAGTCTGCTCGGCGGCTGGAGGCAGGCCTGAGTGAAGTGGTCAGCGATGACCAGAGCTGCGGCTTTAGGGACAGCTCAATCGCCTGGAACCTAGATTTAAAGAGGATAGTCAGCAAAGCAGCAGAGGCTAGCACCTTCCCAGTGGCCATGCTCCTATTGGACCTCAGCAAGGCTTTTGATAGTGGATAGCTTCCTCTTCACACTGCTGCAGCACTGTGGAGTTGGTGAATATTTGGAGGATTGGTTCACAGTATGCTACAAAGATATCAGCATCAAACTGATAATCAACTCTGCACGTCACGGATGCCCGCTCTCTCCCCTACTCTTTTTGCTCTCTACTTGGAACCAGTCTGTCGCATGATACTGCAGAACGATTCCATCAATGGATTGCAACATGGAAGCCACCACATCAAGGTCCTGGCATATGCCGACGATGGGATTTTTTGTTCCACCGAGAGGGAGGTTGAGGCTGCACTGAACGTTGTTCAGGCATTCTGTGATGTATCAGGGGCAGCACTGAATCGCCAGAAATCTAAGGATTCGTGGCTCAGCGATTGGGTTACGACGCCGTCTTCCTTTCTGGGGACAGAATGGACCTGTAGCATTGACAACTATCTAGAAGTCAGCCTGTGCATTAGGGAAAGCCCTGCTTCCCTTTGGAATGGTCATGAGCCATCACTTGAGGGCTGCCCGATCCCTTGGCGGGAGCGGCATATTTCCATCTTCACGAGACGCTACAGGTGTAGAGCACTCTTATTTCAAGCAGTACTTTGCACTTTTCCCGAGCTCTATCACCCACAGGGTACACAGAGCATGAGCGATTTTTGTGTGGCGGTCCAAGGCCGAAGTTATGCAGAAGACAAACATACACTGGAGAGTGAAGCAGGGCGGTTTTCGAGACCAGAGTGACCCGGTTATCAGAGCTGCTTTTCACCATTTGGGAAGCAGTCCCCTTTCAAAGTGACGGGTCTCGGTGACCGCCCTTTCAGGGGATTCCCGAGTGGAAACCTTCAATAAGGAGATTGTGTCCGCTATTTCTACGTTGCAGGGCCTGTTTAGATGGGATTACCTCAGCACAGTAAGAAGAAAGATCCTCTACTGGGAGACCATGGTAGCAATTCTACCTCCTCCCCTTTACCACGACACCTTGTGTGGCCCAACCGAAAGTGACGTACTGCGCCGCGACAAGAGGCTTCCACTCCCAATAGCATCGACTTTCTTCCGCTTTCACACATGGGTGCTCCCCATTAAAGTGAGAAACGAGGCAAGAGGTTTCTTCGTCCCATGGTCCGTCAGCTGTCACCGCTCCAGTTAACCTGAAACTCGTGACCACGTCTTGATTGAGTGCGTCAATGCCGCCCTCTTCTGCGACGAGGTTCAGACCTTCTTCTGGGTGAGACTAAGTGCTTTGGGGATAGGTCCAAGATTTCTCACGCGCGGCGGGAAAGGCAACACGAGGGATCTTCTGGGAGCGATAGCTGTGCTGGAACTGCACGCCCTGTGGCGAACCTGAGTAGATGTGGTGGAATGTGTTATACCCCAAACCTGCATGGAGACATTCTGTCAACAAGTTGGACTGGTCCATCATTGTCTTGACAGATAACATGTGGAGCGACCTTAGGGGCTGCCTCACCCGGGGACACATGGCGGCCCAAAGATTCCACACCTGCAAACGAACCCTTTTTTAGAACTCGGATTCTCCGGAACGTTGAACAGTGTGATGTCCGAAGCACACTGCAATTTCACCATTACAGTGCTGTAATGGACCAGTGCAAATGTGCCCGCAGCGGCGCAGGCCCAACCTGGGGGAGGGGGGGGGGCGACTTGGGGGGGGCGACTTTGGGGGGCGCCCTCCATGCGTGCTACACATGTCAGCAGGGCGTTTACCGGGGCCGTGCCCCTGCCGTCGCGTCCCTGCATTCCCCTTATCTTCTCTCTTTTTCATTTTTTCATTTTATAACGTGATCTCCTATGAACCAGTGTACCCGTCGCTTTAATCACATTCTATACTCGCTTTTGTGATACAGATTATAGCCTACTTTTCATTCTTCCTTTTTTTCTTTGCCACAGCTTTTCGTTCTGCAATACAGCATCTTGCGTGTATTGTGTACCTACAATGTAAATATAAATGTTATGTTGAAAAAAACAAATTCCTCGTTAGCTTAGGTTGGTAAAGCACTGGGCTCACAATCTGTTCAAATCCTGCCCGGGCACTGAAATCTTTTTATATGGTTTTCTATGGGCGTAATGATTTTTGATGCCGGTTTTTCCTTACAACCAAACGTGACAGATCTCCATGAAAATCGTCCGACAAAACACATTCTGTGTTTAAGCATAGGTAAGCAAGAAGTTGGACAGTGCCTGACAGCCTCCCATCAGTCATGAGGGCAGTTTTAACTACCTTCTTATCCGGACTATAGTCTGCACCCAGCGCATTGTCCACGGAGGCAAATTTGGGGTACAAAATCAAAGTTTTTGCTTAGATAGCCCGCACGCCGTGCCTAGCCCAAAAGTAAAAATTATCATACACAGCACGCCTGCTGTATTATCTCACAAAGAAGGATGTATAATACATAAATCAACATTAATATATTCCGTTATTCATAAAATCCTTCAAGTCTTGTCACAGCGAACAACCTAGAAAAAAACAAATCCTTGTATAGTCTGCACCTGTAGACAGTCCGCACCGGGTAAAATTTCAACTTTTAAACATATATAGTCTGCATACTATAGTCCAGAAAATACAGTAACTTTGCCCTCCTCTTGCGGCTGGAAGAGTGGCTAACTTGCTGAAAAAAATTACAGGAGGACACTTCAGACTGCTTACGTAGGAATGTGAAGGCATTTGTACACGCAGCGCATTATTACAAGCAGCGTGCCCAGCTGTTGTCCGCAGAGGCCGGCCAGCCTCTGCGGCCGCGCGTGCGCGCCATACTCTCCCTTTTACTGGCGCGCGGGCCGCAGAGCCAGGAAGAAAGCTTCTCTGTGGGATGGCGTCCCTTGGAACTACGACGCGTCGCAGCCAATGGCTCTTTAGGTGCTGTTGCGCTCAGCCAATGGGAAGAAGGGGAAAATGGGAATTTAGGTGCCGTTCTTCGTGGTTACCGACGTCGCCCCGCTTCGCTCTATGGGACAGTTAATGCTTTCGGATTAAAAGATTGGTTTCAACTCTGATCCGAATCACTTCCGTATCAGCCTCTTCTACTCTTCCCCTGTGCACAATAGTCATACTTTATATATATATATATAAAAAAAAGATAATGCACGTAAGAATAATTTGTGTTATTTTAGACTTCATGAAACACATACTGGGTCAAGTATGTGGGGCTCGTGGCACTGTCAATGATGCTAGTGCAGGCCTGCGCCCACCGAAGCACAAATAACGAAGGGCCACGACCATCGTGAGCATGGGTTCAAGTCGGTGCGTGCCTGAGGACTGAGTGAGATGGACATGTTCGATAAAGGTGTGTTTTTTCAGCGACCCTTGTTGGTCTCCAATTTGACAATCTTCTTTTGCAGAGATATCAGCTGGCCAAGAAATGTATACCCGAAAAAAATTGCATCATTAGATATCATATTGAACATTCAAACTATTAACCCTTTGCACTCATGAGTCGAGCGTGGGCCAACATCAGAGAAACACGTCCCCGATCAGATGTCGGGCGTTTTCCGACACACCCGGGCCGCACTCACTTAAACTGCTCTTCTGTTCTTCCTTGCTGGTTGGTGGGGCCATCTCTCAGAAAGTTTCTCCCATAGAAAGCAAAACCGTTTGTGAGCGGAAGACTCAAGCACACTTTGAATTTCACTGGCACAACAAAGCATGGCTTTGTTTTCGCCATGCAGGTTTCACGGAAACTCGCGTGATTTTGTTGACAAGTGAGGACGTTCTTAGTGGTAACGACAATTATGTCCCTCCTTTTGACGAAGTGACTGTACGAGACAGTGGCCTCCACTCTGGATGCTTCGGAAAGTATCTCACATAGTAAGTTTCGCTAGAAAAACCCAAGAACGAAAAATAAATCTTTCGTGTTACTTTTGTATGCAGGAGAAATTTTTTCTCTTCCGCGAACCATTTTTGCAAAGTATTTTCTGACCGGAACAACCGTGAAGTCGGTCAGGGTGTCTGACCGCAAAAGGGTTAAAAGTGCAGGGGTACCCCAAAAGTAACTTCAGTCTTAAATGACTCAGATATCTTAGATTCAACAACCCCCACCTTAAAGCTCCACAGATTGCTTAGGTCGAAACTTACACGAAACACTGGCACACTCAAAATTGTAATTGGAAGTACTCGCTACCAGTATGCACAATAAATTAAAATACCACAATCCGCGGGTGACTGAAAGTTTGAAAGAGGCAGCGAGCCCCACCAGATTTCTTGGGGCGGGTGGGCATGAGGCCCACGGGCCTGCCCTACCAAACAACGTAATTTGTGGTACATTCTCCACAAGCAGTTATCGGTAGTTCAGTCAAACTATTTCTAAAC
Source organism: Ixodes persulcatus (assembly GCA_013358835.2). NCBI lineage: Eukaryota > Metazoa > Arthropoda > Arachnida > Ixodida > Ixodidae > Ixodes > Ixodes persulcatus. The sequence goes on from JABSTQ010010904.1 coordinate 725,646, forward strand.
TACTTTACACCCATCTTTGGTTGCCCCCTTGAAGCTCACCATTTTCTGAGTGTCGTACCATCACCCAAAGTGTACCTGATGCAGTCGAAGGCGCAACTCAGACGTCAGGATGGTGCCACACTTGCTACAGATGTAGGGGTACGACAGGGGATGGGACCGCATGTGGCGCAACAGGGCCTCGGGCAGAGAGAAGCGCTGGTCACACTGCTCGCAGAAGAAAGGCCGAGCTCGGTAGTGTAGCAGCAGGTGCCGGTAGAGCAGCGCTGTCCACGTGGTCCCAAAATCACACCGGTGACAAGCATGCTTGGGGAATTTGGTTGCCATGTAAACCTGGATGGATGGATTTCAAACTCGCATCAGTGAAGCCAAGGGACACAAAATCCCCATACAATTCCACTGCTTTCAATATGCACGAATCAATCATTCGCCGCCCTAAACAACCCAGGAAGGGTTTCACATATAGGCTGCGAGATTCCATGGCCACACGCGCACAGTGAAGGCGAGAGCTATGCTCTATTTTTACCTTAGCTTGGAATCTAGCAAAAACCTATGGTCATGAGCCTCAGAAGATGCTAATTCTGCCTTGTAGGCTGTGTGGTAGAAGTAGGTTCCAAAGGTAAGAGCTCACACTCTTAGCATTCCCTGCACAGTATACTGCGAGTGCAGAATGCTGGATCTGCACCTGTCGGAAGGGTACAAGATTATCTCGTAGCTAGGGTTCTGGATTTTCAGGGTATATTTTTAGGCAAAATCGGAGGGCGTTTTTCTGAGTTTATTTTATTTTTTTAGCATTTTTGCAGGGCTTGCATTTATTGTACACGGAATTCTGAATGGGCCTTTTCCTAGAGAGCATAGATTGAAGAGATGGTTAATCTCAAACCATGGGGAGCGTTTGCAATTTAATGGCGGACGTCTGCTGTGGAGATTGGTTACAAGTGCGCTGCATTGTCGTGTGGCGAGGAGGAAAGCAGGCGGAAAGGCAGAGACGTTTGCAGACGGTCAATGCTTTCAGCACCTCCTCGCAGCTCGTATTGCTAACGCAGCCCATAAACCACGCGACCCCAGTCGAGCAGTTGGCAACTCTGCAATACAGGTTCTACCTTTTCCGCAAGTGTTCGGCGCTATTTGTCGGCAAATCAGGAAACCAAATCAGCAAACCGATGCCAAGCGCCCCCATGTTCCACTAACTGTGATTAAGACTGTACATAGATAACTCATTTGCTTTGTAATGCTGACACCAAGCAAGCACCCCCACTTAAAGAGGCATGGAATAGAAACTTGAAATATCACCGAAACACTTGAAACGGGTGAAATATGATCCATGATATTCGTAAATGGTAATCACACACGTGTATTTTCAGCGGATGGCTATAGTTTTTGTTCCAACTGACCGATTTGGGCAGGCGCTTCAAGATGGGCCATTGAGGCGGTGGGATGCATCTCAGGATATTTGCCCGCGACGTCACGTTCGCAACATCACGGACCCAAGACCGGCCAAGGGTACCGTAATTACCATCGTCGCCACTTGGTGGCGCTAGCTTTGTCGTCAATGTGTTATATTCCCGCTAAGTGGGAATACCCGAGGTATGGTGTACTAGAACCGAGAGATGTGCCAAGCACCGCTCCCTCCTGGGTGCCTCCGTCGGACACTGGAGTGCCGTGGCGCTGCTACTAATGGGTCCGTGACGTCAGACATTCCAACGAAGCTCGGCCCCCCAACTACCAGGTGGTATTAAAAGTTTGTTTTAATTTTTTTTTTTTTTTTTTTTTTCGCATTTATGAATGAAAGACTGGTGTTTCTGAGCTGCTGTCATAAAAGCGACCGCGTCTACGCAAAGAAATAGGTGCTAAAATTTTGCTTCCATACCCATTTATGTTTACTTTGTTGCACACATGAAGCTCCATGTGAGCGATAAATCATAGGAGTGTCACTGCACTTATATTTCTGGTTTAATCCTGAAGTCCGTTAGATATGTCTTGATGAGAAGATAACATTGTAATTTTTATGTGCAAATGTTGGACATATTAAACATCTGAAAACAAGTTTTTTTTTTTGTTTTTCTTTTTTCGCCCAACAATGTAATAATTGGAAAGGTTATACTAGTTACACTTGCACATTAAAAAAAATTCTACGTAATTTGACAAACTCCTAGATGGCAATGCGGCAGCAGCGCTCGAGTGCAGTGTCCACCCATGTAAAGAGAGGAATGCGAGAAAGTAACTTTTTCGTACGATTTTCTTGACAGTCCACATTTCCCTAAGAATTCCCCAAACGCTCCCTACATTCAATACAATTCCCTGACAATCCAAGACCCACCCCACTTGTCCAAACGTACGATCGCCACCGGCATTGGGGGCTTTACCAGCTTTACTATGCGGAGGCGCAGAGACACAGCGACAAATATAGTTTATACGTTTATAGTTTATACAAATAAGTGACCTCTTAAATTATAAGTCTTACAAAATTTTCTTTACCTTTCAGCGTCGAGATATTTTTTTAGGCGCATGTAAAATTTCAACACACTGTTTTCTAGAACGCACGGGAGCCGCATGCCAATGCAGTCACGATTTACTCAGATTCAGTCACTGTGCGCTTGTTGTCATAGCCTACCAGTTAATTTTGTTGCGCTTGTTAGTCATTACGAGACCTAGAACGTTTGTAATAATTTGTAAGCGGTGCATCTCTTGATTTCGGAACCATAGAAGATAAATTAAATCATGCCGTGATGAAGAAATTTGCAGAAAACAGGTAAACCCGAAAAGAGCAAGTTTGACCCGCCTCTATCACACATGGTCAAACACAGTAGGCGAATGTGGAGCACAACATAACTCAGCAAACACATCCAACCTCACATGACCCAATTAACACGTCACTGCAATACACACGCAGTGAAGTGCAGCCCTGGGGATACTTACTGGTGAGTGTGCCGTAGTTTATGGCAGTACAACGAATAATTTGAAGACGAGCAAACGTAACGACGCCATTACACAGCACGCGGGTTTACCTCAGCGCCGTCTATGCAGAATGCCAGTAAAATACTAAAATTAAAAATACGAAAATTAAAAAGGTTTTAAATACATATAAACGAAAATATTTGAAGCTTAAGTAACATCTTGAGTTATTTGTCATATCTTTAAATTTTGTACATGGTTTAGTGGTCAGGGGACGCCACTGTACGCCACTTGTGAATGGATGGATAAAAACTGCAGTGTACTCCTAGTTTGGACGGCATTTTGCGCCATCTAGCCTAAAAGTTTGTTCTTGCCTTTGTTATTTCTTCTCACCCGAAACCACGAACTGCTGCTTTCCTCTTTTCACTGGGCAAGCAAAATGAACTCCAGCGCCTCACAGGCATGCTCACCTTTTCTTGTGTAAGGTGTCACTCCAGTAACTTTAAATCATGGAGCTATGGCATCTTATCCAAACAACTAGCACAACATATGATCGAGGTCTAAAGGCCGGTTCAGACACTTGCGGTTGAGTGCGTTTGACTGCGTTGCGGCGAGAACCGAAAGCCAGTCACCGGCACATCTGTGCTTCGTATGAAGCGTGGAACCCAATTTAAGGAATCTCTTGGCACGCGCTATGAGCAGGAGGAATGTCCTGGTTTCTCGCTGCCGCAACGCAGTCAAACGCAGTCAAACGCAACTGTCTGAACCAGGCTTAAGCCTTTAGCAATGCGTAGCTTATTTCTGCAGAATAAAGAAGAAAAAAAAAATAAAGAAGAAAAATTGGCCTTTTAGGTTGTTGCTTTGGAATTAAAAGAAATAGAAATTTCATTGATGCACACATTTCCGGCGTACACCAAAGTTTGTGGAGCATACTCATTGGCCCGTGACACGTGAACAACGTACTTCACAATGGTGGAAGAAAGCAGAACGACATCGTGATCCCTCGGCCCAGAGGGCTCTGCCTCGGCCCATGCGACAGATGTACTGGGTGTCTCAAATAGCAGCCAGGCTCTTTAAATCGACCGCAAAAATCGGTTTCTTAATCTCTCGCGCTACGATTTTGTGCACCGTTGCCCACAGGTGGTGAATTTTTTCTGTAAAATTTGCAAAGAGCAAACTTACCAGAGGAAAAAGTAAAAAAAAAAAAAAAGGCTTAGCTCCCATGGAAACGCAGCTATTGTTTGAAGACCGGTGGCTTCGGTGCGATTCCAGAGAAGTTAAGCCTTTTTCTTTCTTTTTTTTTTCTCTCTCAGGTAAGTTCACTCTACAAATTTTATAGAAAAAATACACCACCTGTGGGCAACGCTGCACAAAATCGTAGCGCGATAGGTTACGAAACCGGTTTTTGCGGTCGATTTAAAGAGCTTGGCCGCTATTTGAGACACCCTGTTGTTGTTTTACAA
>JABSTQ010010905.1:0-193508 GCA_013358835.2 Ixodes persulcatus
GGCCCAGGCCCGTCTCGACTCGACAGAATACTAAATTTATGCCGGCCCGGCCGAATTTTTAGGCCGAAGCTTGAGCCCGGCCCGACACGACAATATATAGATATAACATTTTAAATATCAGCTTGAGCCCGGCAGAGCCTGCCAGATTAATACAAACAAGACCCTTAAAACGTTTGCAGGCTTTATCGTAACAACTGTTTAGTCACAAAGCGAGCATATTTATTTAAATTTCTTTTAAACTTGTACCGAGTTTTATTTTGCACGATGAACATCCCCCGACTTAGGCGATGCATTTTCGATAATATGGGCGAAATATTGCTTCATAAGTGATTCTGAAAAAAAAAGGAGGCCAATAGTTTATTTACGCATTTCTTGACTGGATATTGGACTTTTCGTTATTCAATTCGTTTCACAGAAAACTTTCCTCTCTACTTGTTTTTGAAAGAAACAATCAGAATCATGCTAGTGGATCTTCAAAGGCTGTATAGGCATAGAATTATCTCTAGTTAGCTTATCTTTGGTGGCATGCATAGTAAGACTCCTTGCATAAAGTGCAAAGTCAAGCTCACGTTTTTTTGGTTGTTTTTTAGAGTGCCCCCCCGTTCACACTTGCGACTAGGGACAGTCGCTGGAGCGACTAGCGACAATCGACTGACGACCACCAGTGTTCACTCCTGATTGAGCAACCGACGAGTCGCCAGGCTCGCTGCTAACTTAACGATCGCAATCAACACCTTCCCGAGCCGCTGAACGGTTTTTTCTGATGAAAGGCGCCGGCAGGAAAAACAAAAAGCTTAACGGTGCTTCGGAACGTAAAACAGCGGCGATCTCTGCGCTCCCTCAACCGTGATACTTACCCGCCATGCCGAAAATGTCGCCGATCTCGTTCCGGCCTGCAGCTTTTTGTCCCGATCCTTGTGGTCGGGGTGCCGCTTATTGTAAAGGAGCGCGTAGTCTGGACAGCATTAATAAGAGCTTCCGCGGAGAACTCCATGCCAGCTACCCCGCCGTGCGCGCGTCGCTATTTCCGCGGAAGCATTGCCGGAGTCAAGAAACGCACGCATCACTTCCGAAGAGACTGTGATAGACTCGCCCTACAGCGACTCGCTTTTGTGACTCGAAAAATCGGTCAGGGAGCGACTGCCCAAACCGGTCGTTAGCGACCTGTTTGGTCGCTCCGCGACCAAAAAGCACTCGCTAGTCGCTGGTCACTCCAGCGACTGTCGCAAGTGTCCAACCGCCGTTTAGGCGCCCGTTTCCGGCTTGAGCGGCGTCGCCGTCGCCGTTGCCGTTGGCGTCGGCGTAACCACGTGGTGCATTATGCGTAAATTTCCCCGTAAATTTAGCGGAAATTTTTTCCGCTAAACTTATCGAAAAATGTTTCCCGCAAATTTAGCGGAAAAGTTTCCCCGCTAAATTTAGCGGAAAAATTTACCCGCTAAATTTAGCGGAAAAATTTCTCCTGAATGGGACGCGAGCAGGAGAGGAGGAGGGGCATATCCTCCTCGCCGTATCTTCGCCTCCTTCTCCTTAAGAGCGGCGCTCTAATTCGGCGTTACAGGGGATTGTAAACGTCTTTCATGTTTTTAGTTTTGAAAAGCAGAGGAAAACGACACTCATATTGTACCCTGCGACTGGAGTGCCCTCGTTTTCTTGACCGCACTTTCCTACTACGCTGGTGGAATCCATACGTTTCCTTTTATCCACGTGAAAGCTTTTCAACTGCAAAATGTCTTTTTTTTTAACGCCGCCGTAGTGATTTTGCATTTTGCTTGTTTGTTGTCACTGAACCTAAAAATCAATGAGAGCACTTTTTTTATCAACAATTTAGGATTTGCGACACACGACTGCCCAGCCACGGGCCGGCACAGGCCGGCACGGTCCTGAAAACTTTCCTCGTTCAAAGCCCGAGCGCGGCCCGGGCCCGAGAAAATTCGTGCTACCCAGCCGGAGGCCGGCCCGCGGGCCAGGCCGGGCTCGGGCCTTAAGGCTGGCCCTGGCCCGTGCAGTGCTGTATCCTATACTATTGCATATGTGCGTACCTAAGAGCCAGCACGCTATACTAAAACTGTCTAGTTTTTTTTAATGATTTTATTAGCTTTGCTCTTCTTGAGGGAATTTATCTAAGCTCTTAGCACATCCTCTAATCATTCTTAATCAACTGAGCATACATTAACACACAACGTTGGATCTCTCAGAGTGTTTTAAAATCTAGAGCCTTACCGACCGAGCGCCCGGACCTAATTCCCAGGTATCGTCGTTCTGAAATTTAAAGGAAATACCAAAGAACAGCACCTAATATTTGTAAAAGTAAAAGAACGCAAGAAATATGCTTGCTTCAGAAATGATGAGCAGTTCGCAGAGTTTTGCAAAAAAACGAAGTAAATGGCTAACATTTCCATAAATTCCTGCAAAAAGTTATGTCCAAAAAGGCATCAATATCTGTTTTCACAATCCGTTACCTTACTCGATGATGTGTTTTAAATATTCCTAATTGGTCGTTTCTACCATTGTTCTCTTAACTGTTCATCCTAATAGTTGGGCTCGTGAGGATTACTAAGTATACTTTGTTCAAATGAAACTTCAGTGGAATCCAAGCGTACAAGCAAGAAAATGGTTACTTCATACCAAACTGATTTAATATTTGAAATATGCGTTCTCCTTATTGTAACAACTTCGTATGATATTTAACTAGAAAGTGATCAGGACAAACGTTCACCTGTTTAATTTATAAATGGTTTACTTACGTTTGGCGGGGATGTCCTGAGATACACTTCTTGCTTTCGCCTATGTAACAAAAAGCATCCACCATGAGAAAAAATGAAAGCCGTTTACAACTCCCTGTAACGCCGAATTAGAGCGCAGCTCTTGAGGAGGAGGAGGGAAGGGTACTGAGTGGAGCGCATACGGCTCCTCCTCACCTCCTCATGCTGCCTGCTACTCCTCCCTCCGACCGGCGTCGCCGTTGCCTCGCGAGGGTCACGTGACCTCACGGGGGTCACGTGACGTCACCGGGGTCACGTGACGTCACCGGGGTCACGTGACGCCACCGGGGTCACGTGACCTCACGAGGGTCACGTACCCCCTTTGACGGGACGATGACGATGAGGTCATCACGATGACGTCATCGTCAATGTCACTGATGACGTCATCGGCATCGTCACTGATGACGTCATCGGCATCATCATCGTCATCGTCACTGATGACGTCATCAGTGACGTCGCCAGTGACGTCATGCGTTCCATGATGCACCGCGCGGTTACGCCGACGCCGACGGCGACGCCGCTCAAGCCGGGAACGGGGGCCTAAGAGCTGCGCTCTAAAGAGTGAGGTGTCGATCTTATGCCCTTTATTATAGCCGTCAAATCTCTCTTATAGTATGCAGCACCGCGATGTAGTAGACATAATATTATTTGGTCTATCTTTTAAATAACACATGTTTCAAAGGCATCACCCGTGTCATTCTTCAACCAGACTTTCCCTCCCCGGAAAATTGGGTGAACGCATTTCGGTCATTGGTACTGCAAATGATTAGTTGTCTGTGAGTTTTAAATTTCTTTCTAGTTTTTCACTTCTGAATGGAATTTCCTTCCCGATAATGTTGTCACTACTTAAGAATCATCTGGCCTTCAGAGCTCCACTTGCTGCTTTTCTGAAGACAGAAGAATCTTCTTTTGTGCGTCTTTTTCACTTTAATGCTCTGCATTTGTTGTATTTCATTTGCCTCGTAGTAAAATCCGACGGGCAGCCTAAACCGCTAATATATAAAATAAAACTGCATTAAATCTAAAATGATGGGAGCCACTGAGCAGCAGCTTTGAATACTCGTACTCACGACATGGTCTACGCTTTATTGAAGCTTCCGAAAGCTACTTATTCGCTTCATGTTAGAAAGCAGCTTCCGAAATGTGAGTATTAGTGAACTCATCATCATAATTTATATATCTCACAGTGCGTGAATTCGCGTGACAATCAGAATGCAATGTGGTCAATTTGAAGAATTTTAGAACATGTATAATTGTGTTTCCCCTTAATTTAATAGAGGCAGAAAAACACAATTTATCGCCATCTTCCCCCAACCACAAATGAAAAAAAAAGAAAGAAACAGCTCCTGTTTGCCTGTGCCTAGGTTATGAAAACCCTGATCAGGGGATGCAGTGTTTTTTTTATTTAAATTTCTCTTTAGCGTTTTTTCTTTACTAAACAATAAACTGTTCCTACGCAGTGCAATTATGCATTATTTAGTGCATTGTACTTAATTGGAGACAGTATCAAACTATGGTAAATAACAAGCAAAGTGATTGAGGCATTCTAGCAAAAATATAATGAAATACTGCCATTTGCGTGCCACAGTTGACAGCGCACGAGGCTCCCCGATTTAGAAAAGAAAGGTTACTTGGGATTTGTGTAGCCGTGCCTTTCCTTTTTTCCCACAGTCTTTTCTCCACCTAGGCTTCACCGCTGTATTTTGTTTCTTCACAGGCCATGCGCCACGTGAAAACACGTCAGCGCTCTCCCAGGGATATCCACAAATTACGTCGTAGTGTAGACGACAGTAGAGAAAAAAAAAAACAGGAAAGAAAAATACAATAGAGCTCCGCACTACACCCAAAGTTATAAACAATTACTTGTCGCAAGCGTAACGTTTGTCTCCGGATCGCGTCCGAGTGTGCGCGCATTTCGCGAACGCATTCTGCATTTAGAACACTTGGGTGGTATACATCAAAGCAGCGCCTTATTTTTTTACTTCGTTTCATACAGGTAGGTATTCTGTCCTCGTTTAGTGGTTTTGGTATTCTAAGTGATCAGTTGCGCAACATATTTCGTGAAATAAAATAATTAGTACATTCAGACAAATACATTGTTTCAAGCCCATGCTACTATATAGAGCAGTGTTTGCCTGCTAAAACGATGAGAAAAGGGAACTCTTTTCTAGATATTAAGCTGTGCTGACCTTCAGGTGCTATGAAGTGTGGATGAAGTCTAGGCACAGGTGAAGCCATATAAATACAGAGTGCGGCCATAAGAACCTGCACATTTGGCACTATTTACAGAATTCGTATTTCAAACGTAGCCACACCTGAAACAGGGAACGCGAAAGTTGTTTTTGCAAGGTTTTTATGACTTTTTTTGAAAAGCTCAACTCAGAGATTGTGAAATTTCAAATATTAGCGCAGAATCGGCAGCTGTCCATCTCCTATCTCCTAAACCGGCCCGGACTTCGTCTGCATACTGGTTTGCAAGCTCGCTCCCAGGTGGCGTGGTGAACGCAAAAACGCTGACAACATCATAGGAGAAGCTGGCGACCAGTAGAATAACGCGGATGTATCATAATTTTAACGAGTAATTTGAACGATGATGCAATTTTATTTTTATTTAGAAATGAGTGAACATTTCTGTTCGATAAAAATAATTGTAAAGCAGAAAATTGTTTGTTTCATGGTGTCGTCTGCTGTCCGTTCGCGCATCCCTGCGGCGCGCGGACGGCACAAGGAGAGGAGCGAACGAATAACAGACGACAAAACGTTTGGTTCTGAATTAATCTTTGTATCAGACAAAAAAGATATCTTGTTTCTAAATGCGAACAGAGACTGCATCATTGATCATATATTTCGTTAGAAATATTATTTACCGCTATCATTTCGCTCGACGCCAGCCTCTCCTATGACGTTGTAGACACATGTTTGTTAACCAGTCCACCTAGGACCGAGCTTGCAAACCAGAATTCGGCCGAAGAGGAGGCTGGTGTAGGACATAGGAGATGTACGGCTGCAGTTATTGTAATAATAGATTTTTTTTTATTTCACCAGCTGTGATTGAGTGCTACAATAATCGAGACTAATAACTTTTTCTGAACATAGTTGCATGCCCAGTTTGAGGTATCTACGTTTAGACTGAACATTTTACAATATTCTCCAAATGTTCAAGTTGCGACCTTAGGGCCGCAAGTTAAACATTTATACGCGTTTTCTTTTTTTCACGACCAGATTTGCTGTAATTTTTCCACCGAAAAACATCAATCAAGACACCGCCAAAAAAGTGCACCTTGATAGGGACCGTTACATATTGCCACAATCTTAAAATTGATGTAAAAAAAAGAACATAATCAGTTGTAATCAACTCTGTAATCGTGAATTTCGTGTCCCACGTACTTACTTCCCCTATACAATGTGCAGTGGGAATACGCGCGCGATCGAAAAGTCGACTAGATATACAAGGACGTCTATACACCGATAAGACACGACCTATGCTCAATTTACGAAAGAAGATATTTTGTTAATAAAATAGTAAACTATTCAGAGATTCCCATATTGTGTCTGATAAGCTAAAGATTTTTTATTTAAAATAGTTTAGCCTCTCATGCCTTCAACGAAATAACGGTCAAGCACTGCAAGGTAAAAACGGCAGGGACTAGCTACTGTTGTACCTCCTCGAGTGCGAGGTTCGTACCCTTGACAACGTTTCGACGACTCGTGCAATAGCCTCCTCTATACTCAAAAAGCCTGGCACTTCGACGACGGAGCCATAGAGTGCCCAGTCGCAGATTTGGAGCGCGAAGATCTTGCAGCACAGAGCATTTCTAGGGAACCTGGACGTCAGCGCACAGCTATTTCCAGCGGCGAGGACCCGAAATGGATATTCCCATCGCTCGGGAGAAGTGTGTTTCGGCGTCTCGCCGCAGTGGGGAGCCCGTCACGTGGCTTCCCTCTCATCCGTTGTCTGCTGCTCTACCTTTCAATGTCGGCGGCCGCTTCTCGTGGCGATCTGCCAGTCTTTGCCAGTATAGAGGAGGCTGTGCTCATGCACGTCGAACGTATGCGGGCGGAGAAGGTACGGCGGAAAGCATAAAGTTCGTGATAGAAAACCGCACGTTTAAAGAAACACGCCCTGTCGTTCTCACTTTGTCAGTATACTACTATATGTAGATAGGAGACCGATCGGCCACCTTACCTGTCTGGCATTGGGTTCGGTGACGAAGCGCGCTGCCCTACTAGCCTGAAATGTGCAAGAAGAAACATGCATACCGCAAATATCGACAAACGCGCTTTACGGCTAATTTTACTTTCTTGGTTGTCTTTATTTCATAGTCCATATTCATATAAGGGTTACTGCCCTGCCGAACAGGTAACGATCTAAAAGAAAACAAGTAAAGAAAAGCTAAACTTGAAGACTAGGGACAAGCAATGGCGTTGTATTGTTCCAGTTTTGTTCCTAGTCTCAAGGTTTTTTGACTGGAATATCGACATATTCTTTTTTTTTAAGTAAAATATGGGAAAACCAAATACGTTATAAAATTCCGTGACCGCCTCTGTCTTCATTTTGTCGGAAAAGTTATCTCGCTCTCTCACTTGATGTAAAATTAGTGCGCCAGCTTCTACAAAGAAAGCTGAACAATTCAACAAACTATGCCAATTCGTGAACTGTGGTGGAGGTACGAATGTCGCTTTTAAAATGCGCTTTTCACACACACTTGAGTTTTCTACTTGTCCGCTTTCGAAGGCAGCTTCCGAACGGTGAATTCTAGAGAATCGTCAATATTATTTAGAATAGATCTCCCAGTGTGTGATTTGGCGTGACAATCAACATAGAATAGGAATGAATTTAGGTACTAAAATATAGTAATTTATTTACAACTATATATTATAGGCGGCAATACAATTTATCGTTGTCCCCTGCCGGCCGCAAAAACAAAATCCCTGTTTACCGATGTTTGATTAGGAAACCCAGATCAGGAGCTGGAGTGTTCTTGATAAAAAAAAAACATGTCTTTAGGATTTTACTTCCCTGGATAATTAACTATTGTCTATTCAGTGTAAATATGTATACTCTCAGTATATTTTATTTAATACAAAACGGGAGCAAACTATGTTAAATAAAAGGAAAACAAATTCCGGTCTACAGCAATAAATATATGAAATTACGTAATTTTTACGAAATCCGTAAAAATACGGATTTTCGGTAGCCGTATTTTTCCCATTTCTCCACTTCCATTTCCTCATATGTGCTTCCCCACTTAGCTCCTTCTCTTCACCGGATTTGCACCAAGGGACAACATGACAGCACTCACCCAGGGGCTTCCACAAATCACGCCGTAGTGCATACGAGAATAGTGAAAGAAGCAAATATTGGTTGGATTGGGTTTTTTTGGCGCAAGGGCTGCTAAGGCCAAAGAGCGCCAAAGAAGGACACTATTGCATTGAGGGTAAGCGAGAAGAAAGGACTCTAGTGGTCATGGTTAAAAATAAAGGAATGAGACATGACCGGATGTCAGAAACGAACTTGGGCATGAGCTTTGAAGTTCACAGTCGATGTAGAAGACCAATAGCCTCTAAAACTTAAAAACCTGATTGTAAGTCACGAATGATTCATCACCCAAAAACAACATTGGGTGTAAGGGAATGTGCTTTCTGTATAACTGTGCGAAGTGCGATTGGCGTTCCCGTTCATAGAAAGGGCACTCAATTAGAAAATGAAGAACACTGAGAGGTTGGTCACACTGTTCACACAAAGGGGCATCCTCCCCACAGAGCAGGTAGCCGTGAGTCAGATACGTGTGGCCAATGCGCAAACGACACAGTGTTACTTCATAAAACCGTTCCTGGTGCCGGGCGCTCGCCCATTCACCCAGGTTTGGCTTAATGAGATGCAGCTTGTTGTAGATCTCCTCATTCCACTCGGCTTGCCATTGTGCTCGTATGCGAGACCTTACAGAAGGGCGATAGTCCATGTAAGGGATCTTTTTAATATCTACCTCTCTGCTGACGCATGTGCGGGCAGCACGGTCGGCCGCCTCATTGCCTGGGATACCAACATGGCTGGGAATCCAAGAAAAGACAATGGTGCAATGCTTTCTGGCTGCCACAATAATTTTTTTTCTGAACTTCAACAACAAGGCAGTTTTTTGTAGGCAGCATTGAAGAGATTGCTCGCAAGGCACTAAGAGAGTCAGTGAAAACCACAGCCAGGGGTATCCTGTGGCGGGCTATGTGTTCCGTAGCCAACAGGAGGCCATACAGCTCCGCTGTGAGAATGGTAGCAGCAGTATTTATCCGCCTTACAACTTCCACTGAAGAGCCAATGACAGAGCAGCCAACAAAGGTCTCACTCAGATTTTGTTCCATTTGTATAGAACTTTGTATAATCTTCATACAATTGAGCGAGTTCATAAAATTCTTGCAGAAGCACAGCACTTGGAGTGCTCTTCTTGTTATACTGTGCAAGTGACAGGTTGCAGTGTATGTGCTCCCACGGTGCTATGATGCCAGAGAATTCGACTACCTGGGATGCCACATCTATTCCGACAGACTCGGCCAAGGTCTTCAGTCGCATACTGAATGGAGGGATCACGCTAGGTTTTGCGAGAAAGAGTCGTTCCGAGCGTGTTTCTTGAACAACTTCTCGAGTTGGGGTGCTGGAGGACAGATCGAATGCGGAGAGAGTACATCATGCCCAATGCGAATCTACGTCTTTCGAGGCAACACTCATTAGCCTCTGCATATAAACTGGGCACGGGGGATGTACGAAATGCACCTGTAGCCAAACGAAGCCCAAGATGATGAATGGGATCCAACATCTTGAGCGTGTTTCCTCTTTAAGCAGACTGGTGTTCAGCTTCCACAACCGCCAATTAAACTTTCCATGGGAATTTTGTTTTCTCCATTTGCGACCTTTACGAGGAAGTGGTCACTAAAAAGCACTGGTTTTACACAATAAGAGCTGATGTTATGTGCAATGTCAGCAGAAACATAAACACGATCAAGGCGTGCGTGCGAAGATTCTTGAAAGTGCGTAAATTGAATTTTTTTAGTTCCGCTCGATATGTGGAAAACATCTTCCATATTGTTTTCTGCTATTATTTCACTCAGACGGTTTGCACCAACATCGTTATTACGCGCTATTGGAAATTATCACCTGCATCGCATACACAATTATAGTCACCCAGAAGTATAGTGATCCGATTTGATTTGATGTAGTGTGACATATCGTGGAAGAACAGGGTTCGCTCACTGGCTTTACACGGGACATAGACACAAATAATTCGCCACTGTGCGTCAAACAAATTAAAGTCACATATTATAAAACGTCCATGAGCATCGGTGATGAGACTCGCATCAGAGAGAGGGACATATTTCTTAAGGAACAAAAAACAGCCTCCTGCCGTGCCAACTGCATGCTTTACACATACTTCGTAAGAAGTAAGAAAGGGTTGTAGCGCCTTCGTAACTTGCTCTTCCTCTGACATTTTTGTTTCTTGTATGGCTAAAAAGTCTACTTCCTCTTCGTGAAGCAAATTTCATAGCTGATAATGTTTGCCTTTTTTCTTTTCTTTTTTTTTAATAATATTTTGTTTTGTCGAGGCATTTGGCGATGTCACATATTATAAAACGTCCATGAGCATCGGTGATGAGACTCACATCAGAGAGAGGGACATATTTCTTAAGGAACAAAAAACAGCCTCCTGCCATGCCAAGTAAGAAAGGGTTGTAGCGCCTTCGTAACTTGCTCTTCCTCCGACATTTTTGTTTCTTGTATGGCTAAAAAGTCTACTTGTTCTTCGTGAATCAAATTTAATAGCTGATACTGTTTACGAGTAGAATTTAAACCTCTAATATCAAGTGCACTCAGCATTAAGCAAATAGTGAAAAAAGTGGGAAATTTGGATGCAAACATTGGGGCGGAGGAGGAGGTTTATAATAAATAGCGATTTACGACAAATTCACGCAAAACTTACATAATTCATAGCTGTGGCGACAAGCACGAGTAAATATTCAAATAAAGTAAAGAACTGTCGGTAACTGTTCTCTATGTGAACACAACCACCTACTGCGAGGTTTGCTCTCGTTGGCCATCCGACGGAGCTCGGGGCTTGCGTTTCTTTCTTCCTTGCGGCTTGCTCCAGTCAGGCCCTTCAAGTTCGGGGTCTTCCTCTTCGACGCGATCTAGCGGTCGCTTGAAGGCATCCAAGCTGTCGCCCATTTCCGAGTCAACTTCGGAGGCATCGTCTAAACAAAGGTCGTTCCCGTCGACCGTCTTCTGTCGCTGGCTTTTTGAGGAGCCTGGAGCGGCCTTGTCGATGTCTGTGACGTTTCCGACGCTGGCAGCTGTCTCGTCAGCTTCGAAAATCGATGCGGTGGTGTCTTCATCTTGTGATGCGCCTCATTTGTCAGCCTCTCAAGGTGTTTGGGTATGGGTGGTGGTTGGGTGCTCAGTGCCGTCTTCGATTTTCGAAGCTTCTTCTTCATCGATGAAGAATTCAGAGTTGTCTTCCTCGGGAGCCGGTCGCATTACAGTGGCATACGTGCGGATGCAATCCTCTTGCTCATGACCAAAACGATGGCACTTGTCACAGCGAGGGACGCGACATTCTCGGCGGATGTGGCCTGTTCTCTTACATCGAAGGCAGAGGGGCGCTCTTCCGGGGACAAGAACGAGAACGTTGCTGCCGAACAGACGCAGCTGGTGCCGGAGGTTTTCCTTGGTAACGCCTTCCTTTAGGTTCATTCTCACCAGCCTTGTCGTCGTCTCAACATTCTAGAAGCCTTCCGCCCTCCATGTGTCGCGGGATACTTCGTTGATTTTTTCGTAAGGCTCTAGGGCCCTACGCACTGTGTCGTCCCTTATGTGAATAGGTAACCAGTGTAGCCGTATTCGTACCTCGCACTCATTGGGATCGATGAGCAGGTATCTTTTTTCCTTCACCACAAGTTCCTTTTCTTCCAGAATTTTTCGCTTCGCTGTCAGGGAGTTGAAGGTGAAGAGCCAGACATGGTTCATCTGGTACGCGCCGGCTCCAATGAGGTCGTTTAGAACGTCGTGGCGTTTCATTTCTCCTCGAAAATCGTCAATCTTGTACGGGCGTCCGGTAATGTCGCAATGAGCGAATACAGAGTTCAAAACTTCAGTACCTGTAGGCAGTGACGGCAGAACCACTCGGTAGGTATCCTGGGACATTTCAGCAGATGAACCACGGCCGGTGAAAGCCGTTGAAGACGCTCCACGGGAGCTCATTTTTTTGAGACCGTTTCGAACGGCGTCACGCGCTTCTCCACGCTAAGCTACATATTCGAAAATCTCGTGTTGACATTTGGTTTTATACGAGAACCAAAAAGTTTCGTGTCGCGCGTATAGCCGTTGCCGGTCGAGGTGCACGACGTAGTTCGTATATCTTTACTCAATGGAAAAAGATAGCCACCAAGACCGGCATACACTCTTAAAAAAAAGGGTACTGTAATACTCTCCTTAGGGGATGACCGACTTGCACACAGGGCAACCCCTTTAGGAGGTAACGTTACCCCCTGCAACGAGGGTGCAAATTTCCCCCCTGGGTTAGGGTGCAACATTGCCTCCTTTTGGAGGTAACCTAAGTTCCTTTTGGTGTTAAAAGTGCATCCTTTCGAGGTCAGCCTTTACCTCCTTAAGGGAGGAAATTTAACCCTTTTGAGAGGTAAGACGACATAATTGAGGGCGCTGCTTTTACCTCCTTTTGGAGGGAACTATGATCCACTTTGGGGTTAAATGTACACGATGAGGAAAACAGCTCAGAAACCGCGGACTGCGAAGAACAAACACGACAGACAGTGCTGTCCTGTCGTATTTGTTCTTCGTAGTCCGCGCTTTCCGAGCTGTTTTCCCCATCATGTATAACAGCAACCAACTGGCCCAGTTCACCACCTTATTACAAGTTAAATGTACACTTGATGGAATCACTTTTGCCCCCTAAAGAAAGGTACTATGGCCCTTTGTGGGTGTGATAGTACATGCTTCAGGGTGAGCCTTATAATAGATGAAGACGGCCTAGTTCTGAAAGTAAATGACAATGTTTTATTGTGGCTGTCACAAACAAAATGGCATAACAATCAATGGCATGACTAGACATCTTATAAAAGTTCTAAGATGAAACCACTAAGCGCAATAGAGGCATCTGGAACAACATGTTCAGGACAGTCAATAAAATTATCACAAAGAAGTACATAAACAATCGGTGTCTACCCGGAAAATAACAGTGAATGCTTGGAATAGCGAAGCTTCACCGGGGTGAACTCAAATGACTGAGTCTTGTACAAACCAGAATCAAAATGAACGCACTGTGATATAACATAGATTCTGTATCACACATATTGCAAACAGCAATACAAACCAAGACACGACTAGCAATGACTAGTGCGTTGCAACTCAAGGAAAGCAGTACACTGTGCCCGTCCTATACACAGTAGTGGAATGAACGCTGGAGTAGAGGAAAGCAGACTCCGGAATTTGCTCTTCTAATGTGGAAAGAAGAAAGGGCTCGTATCTCCTGCTGCTAATGAGCTTACAAACTACCGCGAGTGCCAAAGGGATCTAACCCACTTCAAATGAATCGCTAAAATCGGTTTTTACCATCTTGTATTTAAACCCTGCAAGCCATCAAAAACCATTTTGTATTTAAAACTTGCAAGAAGAAATCTCTGTGAACATGGAACCACAACCCTCGAATGCTTTCAGGCGCCGAGTATGAAGTAGACTGAAATAAATTAAGTATGCCAATGCTGCACAAAGCAAAAAGCTGTGATTTTGGAAATTGCAAAAATGTGACTATAAAGCAATATCATTGACCTTCTGTAACTCTCAGAATCAACCATCCTGCCTTATGTCAGGCAAAAAAAAAAAGCATTAAACAAACGACATAAAAAATTCCTAAACCTGCATAAAAAGGCATTAAAAAAAGAAAATACTTTTTGGCATTTCTTTTAGGTTTGAAAGCAATGTGTTGCACGTGACTCCACATTTGAGTGTTTCAGATCAATTAAGTACTCTAGTGCCATGAATCTGCGCCTGAACTGGTGATGGTACTCGTAGTTAAAGATGAAGTAGAGGCAGAATGCAACCAGGACTGCCTCAGCAGGCGACGCGGCTTCGAGGTCTCCTTCCACTGCCACATAGCTGGGCGCCTCAGGATTAATTAGGCTTGAGCTGACAGCCACCGGGTAGATTTCACTGCCTGCCTGGAGCCCAAAAAATGTGGAAATCATGTTATATGAAGTTCAATCAATCAATCAATCAATTTTATTTCCTCTCCATCTGAGAGGGGAAGGCAGGGAAAAAAAGCAGCTTGTCGCTACTTGACGAAGCCCCCGCCTCCCCTTTACATCCGCAGAAGAAACACAACATATGAGTGAAAGAACAATGTAACATATATAAAGACAGGTAATAGGTAATCTAGTGCTTACACAGGACAGTGGTGTCAATTATATACAGTGCGAAGGGTTAAACAAGGTAAACATAATTCAGAGTAGCACACGCTTGCTCCGAGAGTTTAGTAATGAGCACACTACAACGCACATTGACTTTCAAAAATATATACGCAACTGCCTCTGCACCTTCAAAACATGACAACACCTATTAAAAGATCACTCAAATAGGTCACGAATTTCCTTTTTGCTTGTGTTTGCCACGAAAATTCCCTTTGCTTCAAGGTTGTTTAAAATTCTTGGGAGAGTAAAAGCCAGTCTCTGGTCACCATAAGTGGTTCTGGAGCGCGTTGCGGCCCAGTTTCGAGAATGACGAGTGCTGTATGTTGAGTCCCGCGACTCCAAACCTGAGACTGAATTAAAAACGCTAACAGGGTTGTTTAATGATCTTTTATACGACATCAAAAGCTTGTAACTATAGTAATTCGTGATTTTTAACGTGTCAAGCTTTTTAAACAAAGATTTCGTGGAGTGATCATACGCTACATTACATATTATTCGTATTGCCCTCTTTTGCATTATAAAAGTCTCTGAACGTTCGTTTTCGTAGTGGTACCCCAAACCAGGAAACAATAATCGAAATATGAGCAGAACAGGGCGTGATATATACGCAGCATTATCGAGGATGGTAAGATATTACGGTATTTATATAAAACGCCTACAACCTTTGAGAGCTTTATGGTTGTGTCCTGCACCATCTCATCCCACAGCATATGTTCATTAAAAGTTACGCCAAGCACCTTAGCATTTTTTACAATTTCCACATCTCGTGAGGCAAAAGAGAGCCCTCCCGGCAGGCTGCTGGTGCAGCTTGTATTTTTTTGCGCGGAAAATAATTGCCTTAGTTTTTGCAACATTTATTGGTAATGAATTTTCGGTGGTCCAAACGTTTAAACCCTGCAAGAATTGATTAGCTTTTCCTATTATGACGTCAGTGCTAGTTCCAGAGAAAAACAAACTTGTATCATCTGCGTATATTATGTAGTTGACGCTATTATCTAAGTTCACTATGTCATTTATCAAAAGATTGAAGAGAAGGGGCCCGAGAATACTCCCTTGCGGTACACCTGCCTTTATTTGGCGCATGTTTGGACGCTCCCCGTCAATTTCAACATACTGATAACGGTCTTGCAAATAGCTTTCGATTAGGTTCAGGGCAACACCCCTGATGCCACAAAGGTCCAGTTTCTGCAGTAAAGTTTTATAGTTAAGGCGATCGAATGCCTTCGAAAAATCGATAAATATAAACATATCATCCCCAATGTAAAGAAACTGTGAAGAAATATTAAGATTTTTCTAAGACGCATTTGGAGCATTTGATGTGCCACTGATTCCAGCATTATAAAGCATCAACCATACTCAGCAGACGTGACCAGCTGAACTGTTGACTAACCACCACTGACTAAATTTATCACATGGCGGGTGGTAATCGTAGATTAGTAAACACTTTGTATTCACTGGTCATGTTTAAATTTGTCACCCCGATTTGCTTAGGTGACTAACAAATATTAGTCAAAGGGGTACAACTACTGTAGCAGGTTAGTATATACAAGTGCTGATTGTTGGGCGAGTTGGTATCGTACGTGAAAAAAACATGATTGCGCTTTAAGACAAGGACAGGGGAAGAACATACACCACAGAGCGCTACACCACATTAGCTACTCAGCACCACAGCAGACCCCCATGACCGCCAACCCTAACTGTCGAACTTTGGCAAATATGTAAATATTTTTGCCGAAGTAATTTGCCAGATTAAAATTGAATGTGTGTTTTATTTAGACATGGGAAGAACAGCACACAAGAACGAAAGCACACAAAAAGAACACACCGAAAAAGACACACTCAAGCGCCTTGTGTGTCTCACTAATTTATTTACTCGAAGTATACCCTCATTTTTCTTAGGAAAATGAACGAACACCACACGCACAAAGAAAATATAAAAATCAAGAACCTCATTTCAAGTGCCCAAATGCGAACAAGAACATCAAAATAATATATCTGACTACGCTTACCTGCAGTTGCGTCCAAGGTAGCAGTCATCAAGTACCCTCGACGAAATTACCCTACAACGTTGACGCAGGAGGAAAGAAATATATTCAATCAACTTCAAATAATGCAAACTTGAGCCATCTGACTCGCCTACTGAATGATGACTTTTAAAAATGCCTGATGACACGCAAAAAAAAAAAGCCAAGACAACGATATACTTGCTAGTCTCTCTGCCGGCAATAACTTTATGACGTTATTCAGTAATATACTACTATTAATGTTTGCGAAGCGCACGAATAATTTATAACTGCCGAATGTCGAACTTCGGCAAATATGTAAATGTTTTGCCGAAGTAATTTGTCAGATTAAAATTGAATATATATTTTATTTAGACATGAGAAGAACAGCACACAAGGACGAAAACACAAAAAAAATAACAACGAAAAAGACACTCAAGCGCCTTGTGTGTCTTACTCTAATTTATTTACTCGAAGTATACCCTCAATTTTCTCTCGGAAATGAACAAACAGCACACACACAAAATAAACATAAAAATCAAGAGCCCCATTTCAAGTGCACAAATGGGAACCAGAAAATTAAAATAAAATATCGGACTATACGCTTACCTGCAGTAAACAGTGTTAAGAACTGTCACAAGATGAGTCCAAGGTAGCAGGCATCCAGTCCCCTCGACGAAATCACTCTACAACGTTGCCCCGCAGGACGAAAGAAATATATTCAATCAACTTCAAATAATGCAAACTTGAGCCATATCCAACTCGCCTACTGAATGATCCTACTTTTAGAAATGCCTGATCACACGCAAAGAAAATGCCAAGACAATATAATTGCTAGTCTCGCTGCCGGTAACAACTTCATGACCTTATTCTGTAATATACTACTATTAATGTTTGTGAAGCGCACGAATAATTAGCTCAGACATTAATATTCGGTATTTCAAGGTAACGTGACATTTTACCAAACTATTTATTAAACCTCGGTAAATTAAAAAACAAAAAACGAAAAAACGTTGATATTAAAAATTATTGTTTACCACTGACTTTTACAAATATCAACGACGTTGAGAATTAATCGCGCCGGTTGGCCGGTGCCGCCAACGTCTTTTTAGCTTGGCTGGGGACGTCTCTAAGAGGAAAAAGGGAAAACTCTCCTATCAAGGACTTTGAAAGTCAATTGCTTCTGCGAGCGAATAAACTATTTTGGTGAAAACGCAAGCAATAAAATGACTGCATTTATTTTAGGCTCGCAGGATTTTTTACATATCAAAACTGCCGTTCATTTCGCTACCACAAAAATATAAAAAGTAACTTCGAAAGTAACTAAAGTAACTTCAAAGTAACTCGCTACTTTTTTACAGTAGTTAGTAGTTTGCTCAATTACTACTACAAACGCGTAATTTCTACTCTACTCAAATTAATTTTGGCGTCGATACTCAGTAACTTAACTACCTTTTTTGAGTAATTTGTACATGTCTGCATATCAGCACGCGTGCCCGAGAGGTTTCTTTCGCCCCTGCGAGCTAATCGCGAAGGAAGCTGCCGCCTCGCTCTCGAAACGAGGCTGCAATGAGCGGGCTTTGTTCACCTCTAAAAAAACGGGTATACCGTATAGTTGCACCTTAAGCTTGTAGGGTTCTCATCCTATTCCCCGGGCCCCTGTCTCCGGATGAACGTGACACAGCAACGCATAGCTCTCGACAGAACGGGTTTATTCCACTCACATTCTGCTGGGGGATTTCGGGATCGGGAGAGGTGATCGAGGAAGCCTGGAAGGGGTGCGCCATCACTGTTTGCTGCATGCCGATCGTTCCTGCGGTGCTAGACCACACCGCATCCTGTGGACGTCGCCGTAGAGGGTTGATTCCGAGGTTTAGGTCTGGACCATGTCACCGGGCCGTCGCCCGAGTCGACGTCGCGGTCGCCACCACCGCGAACGTCCGTCGTGGCGCGTTTCCCGCGCAAGAATCCATTTTCCTTATCTCCCGTCGTCCCAGCTTGCCGCGCACCAGACAGGCGGGAGCATTTTGTCTCCCATCGTGGACGGTCTCTCGCTGGAGTTCCCCGTCCGGCTCTGCCGCAGCACGTGCAGGGCCCGGGCGCCCACGCTGTCTGGAAGGGGGGTCCTAGGATGTCCACCACCGACACCGGCAATATCTTCAAGATTGTTCCCGAGGGAAGAGGAACTCGGACACCAAACTTCAAAGGCGCTGTCTTCGCTACGGAGGCGACCAAAAACGAGTCCCCAGGCGCCGGCGTCCCGTTGTCGACCAGATGGGGGCTGACGAGACCCCACAAGCTTGAATTCGACTTTTACAAGTCCCAAAGCACCCTTTCCCTGGCACAAAAAAAAAGGTTGTTTCGCCGCATGCACTCGGACCGCGTGTCCCACACTAGAGTCGCAAAAAAAAAACAAAAAAAACTATGCACTTTGGCTATTTCACTTGGCGAGCAAGGTATCGTTCTTGCAGTGTACCAAACCAGTCTGCCCTTCGGGCCGTTGCGATCGGCGGCGACCCCGATTTAAGCAGTCCCCGTGTGCACCTGCGTCCCTGCGTGCCATGTCCTTGGTTCTTTTATGCGGTTTTTTAAGACCATTGGGAGCCTTGATAGGTCCAAGTGTTGAGAGAATATTCTAGAGTCGTCATTTGGACACCAGTTTGAGTTGTCTTCACTACTTGTGGCCGCCCGATCGGTCCGTGCTTCGCTCGTCTCTCAGGAAGTGACACAACACAACGAGAAGGCAGCGAATGGGTTTATGGTACATCCCGGTTGCCCGTCTTCGAGAGCCGGCAGTCCGGACCCGCCGACCCTAGTTGTCGCCCGTGGTTCAGAGCTCACAGTCGGAGCCCGTGTCCAGGCCTACGGGTCGTCCTTCCCACGCCAGTGCTGCGTAGGCTAGCTGTTCCGGGCTATCCCATACAAAAATGGTCTATGGTCGTCTATGGAGAACTATATGGCAGTCTATCACCCCTTATGGCCCTCTATGGTCGGCCATAGAAATCCATAAAGACAGCTACAGCCAGATATAGAAAAATCTATGGCCCCGTGTCTAAAGACTGGGAACCAATAAATTTTCTTTACCCGCCTATAAAAATTCTTTGGCCACAAATCTAAAAACTGTGAACCAATAAATTGTCTTTAACCGTCTATAGAAACCTTTATGGACCTGGGTCTAAAGACTGGGAACCAATAAAAGATCTTTAGACGCCTATAGAAAATTATATGGCCCCGTGTCTAAAGACAGCGAACCAATAAATGTTCTTTTCAAACCTATAGAAAACTCCTTCGCCCCGAGTTTAAAGACTGGAAACCAATATATTGTCTTTACCCGTCTATAGAAAAATTTATGGCCCCGAGTCTAAAGACTAATAACCAATACATTTTCTTTCCACGCCTACAGAAAATCACTACCGGCGCTTACTTTTTTTAGTAAAAACACTCCACGTTAGAAAATTAAATCAATACTAAATTTCTGTCAGGCCGGTGACAAACCGTGACCCAAGATATGTTCTCTGCAGTTGCAACTAGTCGTGAAAACCAGTAATATTGTTTGTTTGAAAAATCCATTAAATACTTGTGCAACAATTAAAATTAATTATAACCCCCGAAAAGTGAAAATAACTTGCACTGGCGCCGAACACTGCAATCAAGCAATAGATTGATTGCAATCTTCAGTATCAGTGTACTGCATGTCATCAGTGCATTGTCAACGTGATTCATCAAACTTATTAAAAAGATCATTAATAAATTTTAGTTAATTAGACTAATTATCTACATTTGCTTTTTTCAGGGTTTTGAATTAAGAGATGGGGGCTATTCCAAGAGACAATTCAAATAATGTATTAAGTACGAGTAATATTTGCTCCGCCTCTCCGTGTTTTTGCGACAAATAATGGGTCACCGCAAAGTCGGATTCAAAAATTAGACTGCCATATATACAGCGAGTGCGAACGTAGCGTTTGTAGATCTGCGTTGTTGCTGCTGTGTGGGGAAGTGTTCTGGTTGTGTTCTGTGTTTTCAGAGATGTATCTATATCTATCAGACTTGTGCCCGTTACTTCAAAAAAGTAATTAATTACAGTTACAATTACTTGGCCTAAAAAGTAATGGATTACAGTTACAAATTACTGCCCGTAAAAGTAATCGATTAATTACTTCGTTACTTTACTCGATTACTTTTGCGTTACTCCAAAGAAACAAAAAAGACACTATTGACTGCGTGTTTGAAGGGAAAAAGTTTGGGCCTTATCAAAATTAAAACAAAAATTAACATATCCATTACTCTCTACTCAATATTTTAGGTTAATAAATTTAGGAGAACGAATTTATAAAGTTTTAAAAAACTTGAACAGTTGCTCAAGATAAACAAGCCTTGCGCTGTCCAACCGGGACAGAACTAAATCCCATGATCATGCGACGAATGCAGTTGGGCAGTGGAGGCACGCACACCATTCGAGTTAATCCGAGTTTGGTGTCGGCGAGCTTCAAAACACGATTTCCCTGAAGATATGGTTTTTCTATATTTTCTGCATGTTGCCTAAATAGGGGCTGGTTTACCTACTAAAACGGACTGACTGTGAGACCAAGATG
This sequence comes from Ixodes persulcatus, assembly GCA_013358835.2. Taxonomy (NCBI): domain Eukaryota; kingdom Metazoa; phylum Arthropoda; class Arachnida; order Ixodida; family Ixodidae; genus Ixodes; species Ixodes persulcatus. Next base: position 20,827 of record JABSTQ010010905.1, read on the forward strand.
CGGTACTTACGTCTGGGTACATTTCAAAAACTCCTCCTTGATCAAGGTTGTTATCCGACCGAATGGGACCCACTTGACCTTCTTTCTTGATCACCAAACGTATCAGAACCAAGACGTCACACGAAATATTAATACACAATCTCTCAGCTGAAGTGACTTTCCCGTCTAGAAATGATTAAAAAAAGCCAAATTTTCAGTGAACAGCACGCTTCCATGTCTTTCACGCGTTTACAGGCGGCTTAACAACTCCAGTGTCTATGTGAGTCACCGTTTATTCTCAGAAAACTCGGGCTATGTTTCCTTTCCCTAAAATATCGGTCTAAGTTCCCGCAAGCCCAATCCGCTGACGAGAACCCTAGCATTCTCGTTTCTAAGAATCCCCGACCAGCAATCCCTGCTGTCGGTTACTGTTTAAACTGACAGCAGGGTTGATGATAGATTTTTCTTTGTTCCAATGAACTGCCGCCATCGCATCCCTCATGTCTTTGCCCTACGCATCCGCTAGTGTGAAGTCAAGCGACAGGAGCCACATAGCTGGTTGGCCCAGCCAGTATTCAGCTTTCACAGCGCTTCAAGAATGAGCAGGGTCGAGGTCTCATTAGAGCTGTCTCTCTGTTTGCGGGGCGAGCGTGTGTATAGGCGGAAACACCAACAAGCAAACCACGGTTTCGTTTAAAAAAAAATTGTTTTGGGGGAACAAGGCGCGGAGGAGTGGGGAGGGAAGGAGTGTAGAGGAAAAGGGGGGGGGGGGGGAGGAAGGAGCGGACGTATGCACCACGGTCACTCTGTCCACGGTCCCACTCGACACGAACCCCACGCCACGGTTTTATGGTCCATTCGTTTTCTGCTCTTTTGTAAGCTCGAAGCAGTCCGTTCGTTTTCCAAGAAGTCGAAGCCTGTTTCCTTTTTGTAGAGTGTCGGATCCTCCCAGCCTGTCTGACCGTACGAACGAGTCGAGAAACGGTCTCTGGCTGGGCTGTTGTGCTTTCCGTGAATTCCTTTCCCTCACCAGCACCTCACCAGAGTCTTGTGTTACCATGCTAAAAGAGCGAAGGCCGTTGCATCGCCTTTCTTCCCCTCCATTTCTCTCTTTGACGAGACGGAAGAATTGTAACGAGTAATTTCAGTAATTCGTTACTGAAAAGTAATGAGATTACATTACAAATTACATTTTCAAAAAGGTAACGGATTAATTACTAAATTACAAGAAAAGTAATTAATTACAAGTAATCCCGTTACTTGTAACGGATTACTTCTAAGTCTGATATCTCTACATAGATTTACACATATATCTAACTATATATAAATACACCATGTAGCGTTCACAAGTCGGGGGAACTTGAAGTAAAGTTTTTTTTTGGGGGGGTCTACTGGCTAAAGAGAGCCATAGGGAAAGCCATAGAGAAGTCTTTAGCCAACCATTAGAAAAGCTAAAGAGCGCTATGGCTGGGCGGCGATAGGGCGATAGACAAAGCTAAAGAGGCCCATAAACGCGACCATAAAAAATGCTAAAGGCAGCCATAGAAAATTCTTTAGCTAATTGGGCCAAATAGCTAAAGCCGACCATACAAAGAATTTTCTATAGCCGACCATAGGACATTTTTGTATGGGATCACAGCCAGAGTCTCGCTGCGGAACCACTCCGGGATCGTCATAGACTAGGCCGGTATGGTCAGGGTTCGCCGCTTCCGCCGGTCCTGATCCGTACCTCGCTGGTGGAATTCTCCGGGGTTCGCTATGGGCCAGACCAGCCAGAACGTTCCGGCCCCAGGCAGCACGCTCTACCTCTTTCCTCGCCGGCTGGCCCCCGCTCGCGCCTCGCTCGGCCGTCCTCTCCTCCCGACGCCCACACACACTAAAATAAAATTTGGGTAATTACAACCAAACTCTGCATGCTACAGAACCGTACGCACATTGCAAATCCTGGTGTAAAAAGGCGACAGGCAACAAAGTGTACGTGTAAGAAGGACATTTACGCTTCGCACCAGCTTTCTCCAAAGAAAAAGTTAAGCATCCTGTTTTCTGCACGCCGTCACATTTGTTACCAGACTCAGCATTAAATTTGGTTGCTGAAGCAAACAAAACTTTGTGGTACGAAAATCCACTATTTGAAAACTCGCAGGTTTGGAAGGTTTTGGTTGCGACCACACGGCCGAACGGCATTTGAAGTGCCGGAACGGGCCGACGGGCCTTTCGCTTGAAGACCTGATCGCCCGATTCTCGACGTCACAGCGAAGCAACAAGCTGCCCAATTGTTCCTATCGTATTTCCCTATGAGGCTGTCAAAACGACTCGTAATACAACTTGTATAAATATGTTATTTTGCCGAGTAGTCTGCAAAACGAGTTCGTCCGACCACTTTCCAAGCCTGCACACATATTTTCGTTCACTTCCCCCCCAACAGTTTCTGTAAAATTCACTTACTTGATGCGTCGCACTGCAGTAATCCACTTCTGTCGCCGTGTCGCTTCCCAAGATCTCGAAGGGAAGCGGTGAAGTTTGACGCTTGAGTCACCTTCGCGACTGTGGCCGTCTTTCACGCAGCAGTAGCAACGTTTATCTTTTGGGAGAACTCTAGGAGTAGGCGAGATGTTACAGGAACCCGGTGAGGTCATAGAGACGTGAAGTAGGGACTTACTTTTACGAAAAACGGTTCCAAAAAAGCTCACGCCGATCCGAAATGCAACGTTCACACGTGGTTTCTGGATGCGTCCGCCCGCAGCCCCGCGCAGGCATGGCCTACCCAGTTTCTTTATTTTGCAGCCGCTAGATGGCACAACGTGTAGCGCCAAACTCCATTGCAGGTTGCCTGTACCGCTCCAAGGTTCTCGCGGCTCCGTGGTCCGCGAGGCCGCTGGTTCCGACGTGAAACACCAGTGTCCTCACCGTGCCAGGGACACTGGAGGGCTCTCCGATTATGTCCGCAACGCGGGCACCACTCACAGAGATGAACGCGGGACAGTTGATCTGATGAATGTCAAAATTTTGGAACACGAACTTGATCTGGGAGTCGCAAAGAGTGGCAGTCGTTGGGGTGAATTCGGGGTATTTCCTTGAGGTTGTCTTGTCCGTAGGAGATCCGGCAACCACTCTTGGTGAAGACATGATGATTGAAGCTTGTGGGCTGGTGATTAATCAAATACTCAAGAAAGATCCATGGACTGAACAAAAACAAGGAAAGGTTTATTGACGTTTCGAGAGGAGGCCTCTCTTCTTCAGAATGACGATTGAGGGAACTTGGCACGATTTTTCTGTAGCCCCGCAAAGTGAACAGTAATAACAAAAACTTCCATTACAAACGAAAAACTAAACCATAAAGGCGAGTAGGGTTGGCTCACTTCCAATTAGTCAAGAGGCAACACCAGCATCGCCTCCGACAAAGATGGCCTGACCCCTAACCCACGGGGCGCTCCGCTGTCGGGGCGGCGGAAGAGACACGGGAAGGTCCCCTTCAAAAACATGAACCCCGCGACCTGCACAAAAAAACAAACAAAAAAACATGGTTTTGAAGGCGGTATAAACAGCAACCAACTAGCAGCAATGGAACAACCAAGGATAAAAGGGGGGGGGGGGGGGAAGGGGAGGAACGCAACAACAACGCCAAAAAAAGTTACTGGGGAATTTTCGTTGGAAATGTGGGAATTGCTCTTGGACTCTGAACTGTAAATGTGACTCCAATTTAATTCTTGCGTTCGCTTTTAGATTTAGATGTCAATGACTTGAAATGGTGTTAGTATCCCGGGATCTTTGTACATAATGCCTATTCGAAGTGTGTTGAACTCACGAATTACGAATGATTCCTTCTGTTCCCGCTCGCGATGCGAACCAAGTCCAGATTCTAAAAGAGTGACATTTAACCTCTCGGATTAATGGTCGGGTAGTTTTCGGTATTTTGAGAGTAGTAGAGTGGGCTTATTTCGGTGTCAGATCTATAATTGCTAAACCTCATCCGGAATGGAGATTTTGTTTGGCCCACGTACTGCATGTGACATTCCCCGCACTCCAGTAAATATAGCACTTTGGCCGTAGAGCAGTGTAGATCACCCCCAATTTTGAAGGTCAAGTTTGATCCCGTGCTCCTAGCTCTCTGGGGGAGGGAGACGTGTGGGCAAACCTCACATCGCGGACTCAAGCATGGTCGGCTCCCAATTTACTCCACCGGGGTGGTCATGGCACTCACCATCATATCCTTTAGGTTTCTAGGGCGCCTGAATACAACGCGTGGTGGGGAAAGAATTATATTTTTCAGTCTTTTGCTTTGTTGGATAATATTAATGTTTTTTTTAGAATATTGTTCATCTTAGTTGTGTTGTACGAATACGTTAAGACAAAGTAACTTTTACGATTCCCACTTCGGTCCGGCGGCGTGCCTGTTAGCAGTTTATCGCGGTCTAGTGCCCTGGCTCTCTATATTGCGTTGTCGACGACGGGTGGTGGATAATTTTGCTCGACGAGGGCGCCCCAAAGGTTGGCTGCATTGGCGTTGAAGTCGCCTTCGTCCGAGCATATCCGTCGGAATCTGTGCTCGTGTCCAATAAATGAGCTCGCCCAGGCAGCACACAGTATTGCGCCGATATTGGCGTCAAATCGAAAAGGTTGTGTCAATAGCATTTTGATCCAGCCGATATCTGAAATATCGGATGGGTCGCGCCGACGCCATCCTGACGTACCGCACCCGCCTTCGTTTTCGATTGAGTGTCGAGAGTGTCCTTTGTGAATCGGCTATGCCGGTGAGGTATATTTATTTCTTGACCGCCTCAAAAACGACGTTTCAAAAAGAAAAAAAAATAATATATAAAGCAAAACGAAATCTGCTTACTTTTAGCCCGAGAAAGACAGGCAAAGAAGCAGAGTGAGATTAGCTTCCTTGTCTATTTCTCTCAGACCTCGCCTTGTCTTCCCACCTTCCTTTGTGTCTTCGTCTGGCTTTGAGCGAGCGCGGCGGCCGCGTCAAACAAATCAGAGGGATGGAGCGAAACACGTGACAACTCTGCGTAGGACAAAAACCTTTGGACGAAACTTTGTCACGTGACTCGTTCAGACGCACTGATGGGTTTACTGGGGCCGTAGTCTTGACCGTCTGCCAAGTTATGTTGATGGGTGTGAAGCCACGTAGGTCCGATTTTCGAAATGTGCTCTTCAGTGTGCTGCTTTTCGTGCGTTGTAGTCAGGGCCGTGGTTTTTCGTCGTGAACGGCCTGAATGGGTCCATTCCAACTTTTCGGTAGTGGCCGTTCTCTTCGTCGGAGTCTATGGAATTATTGTGCTGCGTTTGTTGGACGCGCGCCGTGAAAACACAAAACTCATCGGCGACAGCGAGATCTCCGTTGAATGTGGGCGACCTTTTGCTTTCTCGACTTTTTGTTTGCGTTGCTCTGTGCTGCTCGAGTCGGATTATGCATGTGTCACGGATTGCATGATATCGCTGTTTTATTCGTAAGTGCACTGCAAGCATGCTTGATAGTAGTCCTGCTTCGGTCTCAATAGAGAATTTTAGTAGATCGTTCCGACACCCCCGATAACGATGCGATGTACGCGCAAAGGCAGCGGTGGAGCATTGGGTATCGTTATCGGGGCCATCGGATCGACCTACTAAAACTATCTAATCTCCACAGTCCTTCGTGCTTGATATATAAGTTTTGCTTAACGTGAAAAGAGTAATTTTTTTTTTATATTTCGCTTTTTGTTTTACGGAGAAATGTGATACTTGCCAAGGAAAACTTATAAATGTTTCGAGAACAAGCTGCTTGTAATGGTGGTGTTTTAATAAACTCCTGGGAGCTATCGAAAGCCATTCCGTTTGTCCGTGTATGCGTATGAGGCACGCCCCACATCGGCAATTAACGTGCAAGCAAATACTGCCGATATTACTGATACAGGGCGGGCGCAAATGCGACGTCCAGTCAATACAATGCAGACGCGTGTGCGACATCTGGCGGATACCTGGCCGACATACCGATCTGGGCAGCTTTCGCACTATATCCCGCCGATACTAGGCCGGTGGCGAAACAGCGGTACGCCAATACCCTTCCCATTTCGGAACGTGATGGAGAACCGCATATTGGGCCGATAGTGAGGCCGATTTTCGGCCGACGCTGGCACGACACTGGCCAAGTGTCGCCGCGCTGCGTTGGTGCATACAGTGTTGTAAGCTTTACCGAAAAATAGTAACAAATTACGTTACTCCTTACTTGCAAATAAAAGGAGGGCGTTACCGACCAATACGTTACCGCTAAAAAAGTAACGCACGTTTCTTTTGAGTTACATTTTTATTGTGAATTAACACGTTTTACTCTTTTGACTTTGCAGGTATGCTTAAGCGCCATATTTGAAAAAAAAAAAACATTATGTTCATCCATAAACTGAACATAATTACGTTTCTTTTTAACGGTTCCACTTAAATACTCGCATGAAAAAACGCCAAGAAAAACGCAAAAAAAAAATATTGCTTGGCACCTAGAAACACAAAACATTTTAAGTGTAATTTTTTAAGTCTTAGGAAAAACATGGAATGAGTAAGGTAACCACGTTACTCGAAATAACTAACGTATGAACGATACTCGTTAGAGTTTGAAGATGTAACGAGTGAGTTAGTACGGTAATGGCAAAAGTAACGTGTTACCGGTAACGAGGTGCATACTGGGTGCATACTAACGTCGTCACAGGTGGGTAAAGTCTATGTTAATATGTCAGTACAATGATACCTTTGATTACGTCATTAAGGCTTTTGCGAAGGAGAGACTGAAAGAGGAAGACCCCCTTTGTTATAGAAATAACACCCCAGCAAGATAAAAGCTTCTTGGCAAGTGGCGTTGCGTGCAAATATACATGGGTCATACTAGTGCCAGTTGTGGGCGCGCCCACGGTGCAGCGGTCAAGCTCCGCCGCGCAACCACGTGAAGGAGGTGAAAAAAAAAGGGCCCGCCGTCCCATCGCAGGGAGCGGTTATGCCGCGACTGAAGAGCGACCGCCTTTCTGGTAAGTACCCGGGTGGTCTGGTTGATGTGCCGAGACGGATGGAGGAACTGCAAGCATGGATGAAGGAACATTCCGAGTGTATATTACTGCATGGCCCTTCTGGTGTGACCCCCACGAATTGGGAGTCAAGCAAGGTCAAAAAGACGTTCTCAAAAAGAGGTGTGCGGCGTGACAGGTTAAATATGATGTGCCGAAGTCAAGTTGCAGCTGACTTTGCGAACTTACCATTGCCCTGCAGGGAAGCTAGGAGTTGTTCAGAGCTCAAAATAGGCTTGTCAGCAAGCAAGCGTTTTCATCAAACATTTCTTGTTTGACGGCGAGCTTTCGCAGCGGTTCCCGTGGGAATTTCGTGTCGTACTTTCATCACGAAAAGCGACCTGGTCCCAGCGACGTTCCCAGGCCTCATGGTCCTGAGCAAACGCCAGCCGCTGATGCTTGTGCCACGCCGTTAATATTGGCTTCTGCGCGGCGATGTGGCTATGAAGACCGGCCTCGCAAAGTCGTCGCTGGATGGTCTTTGTAGACACAAGTAGGCCAAGTTCCTTCCTGATGTCAGATGAGCTTTAAAAGGCATTATCGCTCGCTGCCCCTGCGATGCGGAGGTCGTCGCTCTCGTCGGTGACCCTTAAACGAGGTGCACGGACGGCGTCAGCCAGGTGTCTCTCGTCCCTGTACGCCTGGATAATCCTGTTCATGGTCGACAAGGGTCGACCTGTGCGACCTGCAATATCTTTTTGGGATACTCCCTCCTTGCACAGAACGACCATATGGTTACGTTCTTCAATCGGGACGTGGGTCATTTTGCTTTTTGCTGGCTGAAGCCCCGTTAGCGAAAACGTTGTCTGCTTTACGCGAAACGACGGAAGTGACGCAATCAAACCGACCTAGCGCGAAAGGGCGGGACCGTTTTGCTAGCAGACGACGCTCCACGAAAATCGAACTCGCACCGAAACCGAAACCAGATTTGAAGAATTGCTACACTGAAATAGACCCTTTTACCTTTGCCATGCCATCTAGCCACGCCGTTTCAAAACAAACCGCAGCCGCTGCTCGCGGCTGGCTGCCGCCATTATGTGGTATACCGCGGCCTGTTGCAGTACACTGCAGGGCCCACCCATCGGGCCTCTCGGGATGCCTCAGTATTGCTGTGCGTCTCTCTGCAAACAGAAAGGCTTGACAGATGACGTCGGAGACAAGGTGAAGCTTTGTGTTTGCTACGAAAGTCATTCAATGGTGCGCTCCTTTTTTTAAGATAAGTAACACGCTGGCGCGTGCACGAAGATGCATGAGAGCTCGCGCAGCAAAAATAACCATCGTATTTACGAGCACGCGCACAAGGTTTTAAAATCGCAGTCTTCATTTGGGCATTGCTTATTTGCGACACTAAAATTTGGGTACTCTTCTTTCCCAGCTGTCCTTTTTTTTTTCTTCCCCAGCGATCCTGTTGTTCGAAAAAACTGGGTGATAGCTATAAAACGCGACGAGGGGAAACTCTTCCAGATCACGAAGTACACGCGGCTGTGCTCGAAGCACTTTCGGCAGAGTGATTACCTCACGAACTATGATGGTAGCCGCCGCTTCTTGCGCCAGAATGCCGTGCCGAGCATATTTGCTTTCAACTCTGCTGCAAGGCCTCCGAGGAGGGAACCCCGTCGAAGGCTACTACTGCCACCGAAACAGAAGCTCTCCACTGCAGCTGCCGAAGGATCGGCGAACGACAGTGTCGCTGACTTAGACGCGACATGTGACTCAATCGCCGACGCAGAAAGCGTCGCAAACGCAGAGGACACCGGCAGCTCGATCACCGACGCAGACATCGTCACCAACGAAAACGCGAGGAGCTCATGAATCGCAGATGAAAGCAGCGTCGCGAACGAAGAGGACACCGGCAACTCTATCGCTGATGCAGACAGTGATGACCGTCTACAGGTTAGTAAGAACTTTTTTACGAGGAGGAGATTGTTATACAGTGCGGAGATGACATCACGCGCATTTTGCAACAACAAGATCTCGAGAAACAGACTGCCATCTAAGCCGAACTTATCAAGAATCTGCAGTTCGAACTGACAAGCTGTCAAGACCAGCTGTAAGGGGTTGAAGACACCCTGAAGGAGATGCGTTCAGAGCTTGAGCTAGCTCTTACAAAATGCAGGAAGCTAGATGATCGGGAGATAGAGTTGAGTCAAACTAAACAGGCTCTATACAAAGGTGAACGGAAGCTTGAGCTTGCACTTGAAGAATGCCGCACGCTTAAGTAAAAAAAAAAAGCGAGTAGAAAAAGTTTCCATTGAGTGTTTTAAGGATAGCCCGGATGATATCCAGTTTTATACCGGACTTTCAAGCTATGCGCAGTTTCAGAGTTTTTGGACCGTTTAGGCACCAGGGGAAAATGGGGAGAATGTTAAAGTGTGGTCTACTACCTACAGCAACAATGCCACAAGTGCTGGCAGGCCTCCTCTTTTGTCTTCTGAGGAGCAGCTATTTTTGGTTCTGGTTCGCTTTCGGCTTGGTCTCTTCGAAAAGGACCTCGCATACAAGTTCAAAGTCTCCACCGCGACAGTTTTGAAATTATGTATAACTTGCATTAGCTATATCTACATTCACATTAGACAGCTACCACTGTGGCTGCCTAGAGAGGCAGGGGATGATGCCATGCCGCCAGCATTCAAAGAGCGTTATTTATGAACACGGGTGATTCTTGACGCTACTGAAGTTAAGTGGGAAGCCTCAAGCTCACTTGCCCTGCACTCAGCAACTTTTTCAAGTTTCAAGTTTACAAACACATTGAAAGGGCTAGTTGGAATATCCCCTGATGGCACAGTGACCGTTTTGTCTGATTTATTCACTGGGTCCATGTCTGACAAAGAGTGTGTCGAGAAAAGTGGTTTTCTCAAGCTGGCTTTTAATTATGGTGACTCAATCATGGCTGACAAAGGCTTTAAGATTGAGGACCTTCTGACCAACATCGGCGTTCAGCTCAACACACTTTCCTTCTTCCAGAGATGACATTTTACAAGCGAGGAAGTGAGGGAAACGGAAGCAAGAGCATCGCTTCGGATTTAAGTAGAGAGACGGATTCAGAGGATTAATTTTTTCACCTCTTTGACCGGCCTGTACCAATCTCAATAGCTCCCGTTGCCAACGAGATGTGGGCTATTTATGTGATTTTGAGCAATTTCCAAAGTCCCATGATCAAACCCTGTGAATAGTGAATGCATGTCCACATCTTTGTGTAGTTTTTTTTAAATGAGTCAAATTCATGAACCAGACCTAAACAAATTTTTTTGATGAAACCACAGGTTACGTGGGCATGTTATCCAACTTACGTGGCATGTTATCCAGCTTACGTGGCATGTTATCCAACTTAACGTTTTTTTTATGCGATCCAAACTAATGTACAGGCAGCCACATTGCAGGGCTCCCAGTCTCTCTTGAGGTGGATTTGGCGCATTCTGAAAAACTCCTCAAATGTCACAAATAAAAAAAATTGTCCTAAATACAAACTAAGATGTACTATTACAGTACTTGGCTTCTCCACTCGATCATCAGTTTTAAATCTGTTTGCATTGCTTTAAGAACAGGGACATGACAGTCGTGGTACGGGGTTATACACTGCTTTATTTGCACACATTGAAATGCTAACTTTAAAGGGTAGGCCAGTAGATGATTTGTTTTTGTAAAAATTTGGCCCGTTAGCAGCACAACACTCATGACAATTTCCTAAAGCTTCTAGAATCCATATGGTGAAACTTGTCTAAACTAACAAAACATGTTTGAAAGAACATAAAAAGTAATAATCACAAAGTATACAAACCACAAGTTTACTGGTTTTTAGTGAATATGCATACACTTGATAGCTTACATGTTTTGCTTCTCCACGATATGTAAGATACCCTATCTAATGTGTCGTATAATGAACAACCCAGGTGTTATCTTCAGAGGACCGGAATCTTGACACACATACTTCAATCGTAAAAAGTAAAAATAATCAAGAAAGCAAGCTCAAATATTACTTGTAAACAGTTTTCATTTCACCCAGAAAACAACACTAAATGCTACTCAGTTTCCATTGCTCAACCACTTTGGAGAGTAACTGCTAAAGTTCAGTTCATACTTTCGACCGATTATGCAAGACAGCAGTGTGGCAAAATAAAACGTGTCCAGCACTTCCTTGCACCGAACCCAATCTGGTAAAGAAGACGATATTCTCTCTACGATCGAAAAGTGATTGCAATAATACACTACACAATCTCCCCAGAGAGAGCCGGAGAGTGCCATCTGTCCCAGAAATTGGAAGTAGTAGTAATGGTCGCAGCTCAGTCTGTACACCCCTGCAGAGTCTTTCATCATGTAAAAGCTTTTTGAATCTGGCTTTGCTCAGTCCCAAATGCTGTATGGACATTTTACTTCAATGACACCGTGAGGGACAACCTCAGTGGGGTCAAACACGAGCCTATCGGGGGAGGCCCCCAACCAAGGGGAAGCAGAGTCCACCAGGAGGCCACAGGAAGAGGTCTCGACGTTATGCCCAAGGGAATGTAGAGCCCGCCTATACTGTTGCACCACTTGTGGCTGGTATTTGTTGCCGTGCCTGCAAAATGTACACACACAAACACTGTCACCTTCAATGCAGGATAGGCATTCACCTGAAGTCCATTTGTACAAAACTAACACATATAAGGTTATTGCACAGTTGAATGTTTTACAGTTGGCATGGAATAAAGTGCGAACAGCATGGTTTTCGACCCATGCTGCGTCACCTAAATGCGCAGTGCCGAAGTTTGAGATGCGCCGAGCATCTAGCGATAACCATGCACCTGTTCACGTAGCGCAGAGAAAACGGGCAAAATCACTGGTTGAGCTTTAGAGCAATCAACAGCCCACTGTGTTTTCGTCAAAACGGAGCAAAAGAACAAGTGTATCCATTTTGTGGCATGCGACTTCCGCTGATCGACGAGACGACTCGTTTAGTTCAGCAGAAGTAGTCTATCACCATCTTCTGCATTGACCTGGCCGTAGTATTCTATGTGTCGTAATAATATGCAGATCATATACAGCCCAGCCAGGAGTAAACAGTTGATGTTGACCACAACTATAGCATGGTGCCGGCACCACTTCCGGAATGTGGCGCACTCGACAGCGTCGAGTGAGCTACAGCGGTCGAAGAAAAGCACGAGGAAACTACTCGTGTCTATGGGGGAAAACTTGTCGCGATGACGGTACCCTGCCGGTGACGGGACAGCTGGGACCGCTGCTCTTTTTCAGTCAAATGGTGCTTTGCTCAGCGAGTAAAACCGATTCGAATGGAAAGCCAAAACATCAGTTAGCATTCCGGAAAAGGTTTGTTCGTGGTTCTTGTCTGAAACCGAACTATACTCCGTTTCACCTTCAGTCCGAGCGCAGCGGACGCTAGGAGCCATTCTAGCCTATCCAGCGTTGAGAGAGGGTCATGCGACATTGAGAGAGTGGCGTTGAGAGAGCGTCATGTGACCGCTCTGCCCAACCGGCAGGTCAGGCGATTTCCTCCCGGCGCTGGATCGTCTGGGATAGCTCCTGGCGTCCACTGCACTCGGACTGAAGGTGGAACGGAGTATAGCGCGCAATTTATTGAACGGCAGTATGCCGATCGACGGGTCTTGCTCTTGGGAAACATTCAAAATGCACTTCATTGCACCACTAACTTCATTCGCTTGACACTGATGTTTTAATGCAGTTGCGTACATTTATGGGTTTTCTTTAGACTCCGCGTTCCGGGTACGTCCGACGTATCTTCAGATTCTGCGCACCGGGTTCGTCCGACGTACCTTTAGACGCAGCGAAAAAAAGCAGTATGTTCTATGTCTACAAAAAAAAAAACAAAAAAAAACAAGCAATATAGAGCAGCTGCACAATGCTGGTTCTGCAAGTAAACTCTATAGTTTGTCTACGATAGTTTTGGCACTCACTGGATAGCTCCGACGCGGGACAGATCACGAGCTTACACCAGGTTGCGCAACCCTATGGCGGTTCATGACTTCCTCATCAGGACAACCCCGAAGGATGATGCTGTGAGGCGGTCCTTGCGTGCAGCCCTCCACGTTGCACTATTGGCCTGCTGTCAACTGTTTCTTTCTAGTCAACGTGCACCAGCTGGTGTAAGAACAAGTTCCTAGACAGACAACAGAAATTATAAAGTACTGTTGAAAAGGTTTTCAATGATATAGAACAAACACATTTATTTAAGTACCTTAACGACTCCCCTGGGAGGGTAACAACACAAAAAAGTAGTACTATATTTACTCGCATAATGAACAGATTTTTTAATCGAAAAATAAATGCAAATTTGGGGTGCGTTCATTATGATGGGTAAGAATATTTGGGAACGGTGAAATGAGGAAGAAATATATGTTAATAACCCAAAAGTTGCACATGAGGAAGGCATACCGGAAGTATAAAGGTGAGCCCTCCTTTTAAATATGTCGTACAAGCCCGCGTCTGCAAAGCTTGTATGATGCCTGCGTACTTCCATGTTACTCCTGGTCGAGTGACTTCAGCGGGCTTTTGGAACACCTCCGGAAGTAGTAGGCGCCCTCAATGTAAACTTCCGGTTGCTATTTTGTTTTTTTTCGGGGGGGGGGGGGGGGGGGGCGGGAAGGGGCACAGCATTTGCAACATGGCCGACTATCGATGCAGACGAGATGTCGATGCTGCATAAGCTTGTCGCATCGCCTTTGTCGATTATCGGACCACAGCTGAACAAATCTACACCAGCCAAATACCAGAAACTCTCCCAAAATGGCGACCAAAACCACTGAAACAAGCGCAGAACAGCGTTTTGAGTGTGTCAGGAGGGGGTGCGTTCATTACGCACGGCCGAGAAAAAAAAATGAATTTCAACGGCCATCTTGTGGGGGGGGGGGGGGGGGCGTTCATTATGAAAGCAAATATGGTATGTCTGAAAAACATGTGCAAATGGTGGCCATGGTCTGACGTCATCAAGTAGTCACATTATTTAACCTCGTGGCTTACAGATGGTGCGTCAGTGGCCCTGGCGGCACCAGGACGAACCATGGCTTCACGATTGAGCAGAAGCGACAAGGAAAGACTTTCTCGCATACCAGACTTCGAACAGCAAGGAGGCAAGTTGCCGGGGTCGGGATGTTAGGGACGATCACGGGACTTTAGGCCTAGTTGTGTATATAGTATTGTGCACTGCACGAGCCCGGCCAGCTTGGGCTGGGTAGCACGTATTTTCTCGGGTCCGGGCCGGGCTCGGGCTTCAACAAAAAGTTTTCGGGTCGAAAAGGCTCGGGCTGTGCCTGGGCAGTCGTTTGCCGTAAATTCTAAATTGTTGAGAACAAAGAGTTTGCTCATTCAACTTTTAGGTTCATTGAAAACAAAAAAGGCGAAGTGCTAAGTCACTACAGCGCCGTTCACAATAACAAAAAGGCATGTTGCAGTTAGAAAGCAAGCTTCAAGCGGATAAAATAAGACGTATGGACTCCACAAGCATAGTGGGAGAGTGCGGGCAAGAAACGAGGGCACTCCGTCGCAGGGTACATGATTGTATTTTTCCTCTGCTTTTCATACAAAAACAAAAACGTGACTTTGATTTTGTATTTTCTGTGACCCTAGATCATTTGTTTTGTTTACGTAGTCTTTTGAAGATGCACTAGCGACGTTTTGTCTCTTCTTTTCTTCTAGAATCTTTCCGGGTTCGAAATGGCCAATGGTATCGACCTGTCTTACTCGTGTTACCAACTGTCCAATAAGAATTAGACGCTTGACGAGTCCATCTTTTTAGAGAAACTGTTCTTGTATTATCATTTATTTTCTATACTGCCACTTTCTGTCCCGGTGGCAGCAATGGAAGGTGGTACGCCAATAGCGAGAATCGGCGAGCTTGGCATCACCTGCGCTCAACGAACTTGCTAAGAACACAAACTTTAAGAGCTCTGTATAAAACAATTTCTTATAGCCGTGGACTCCAGAACGTCGGTGCCCAAAGGACATTTTCACTGTCGTTCGTTCAAGGACCGGGATGTTTCACCTCAGTCGTCACAAGTGCAAGGTTTCATCGAACAGCCCAAGTATTTCTTCTTTTACATCACCTCAATGCCCTAAAGCTCCCGTGCCCGCAGACTTGAGAAAGTGACAACCGCGTGCGCGAAAGGAATCCATGCTAAAGTCCGTCCGTTCTCAGTTCGAAAAGATAGAAGCTCTACTGGAGTCAAGGAACGATCTAGTGATAGAGAGCGTGATCAAGAGAACACTCAAAGAGCTATACGAGTTCCTGCAACCCTTCAAAGATGTTAGCGACGCGCTCGAGGAGGAAAACCGTCCAACAGTTCCTCTGGTTGTGCTTTGCGCTTCTGCGTTGAAGAACCACCTTGAACATGCTTCAGTGTCTGCAGTAGAGGCAGTGGAAATAGAGATGAAGGCCCGTGCTTGTCATTTCCTGGACATGAAGTTGAATATTTCTCCCCTCCACAAGACCACCACATTTCTCTGGCCTGAGTTCCGCCAACTCCGCATGTTGTTCAATGACGAGCGCCTTGTATACTCTGCGCGCACGTCAGAGAGCTACTTGCCCGTGTCACTGAAGCCCCAAGATGAAGATAAGACTGACGATGACGTTCGAGATCCTTTCTCAAAAAGAGGGTGCCTGGGTTTGTTTTAGGACTGGTGTGACGCGGAGGATGACAATTTAGCACCGACAAATTGGAGGAGTATCTGCACGGCCAGAAGGGCTACTCTTGCTCAGGAGTGTTTGAGCTTTGCGACTTCTGGACAGCGCACGAAAAGGAATTCCCGAATTGCCCGTGTCACTGAAGCCCCAAGAAGAAGATAAGACTGACGATGACGTTTGAGATGAAAAAGTTAGCCACCGACCAATTGGAGGAGTATCTGAGCCTGCACTTTCTGAATGTTTCCACCTCGCAAACTTTGGTTTAAATGCGAATGAGGTCACTTTGAAGCAGCAATGACTCAAATAACAATTAGGTTGAGTCAAATGACTCAACCTGATGGTTGAGTCATTAGACTAGGAAAAACACAACATCGGCGAAATGATGAACATGCGATGCGAACAAAAGCGGTAAAGCACTAAAGATCCGTCTCGTTACAGGGTATCCAAAAACAAACTTTACACACTGAAACGGCACGCAAAAATGAGACAGTTGACAAATCAAGTAGGTACTTCTCTCCAAAAATGTCTTTAACTGGTCTCACTTTTGTGCTAAAATTTGAAGTATGAGCCCTGCATATAAAGACATTAAAGAAGCTGTGCAACGATTGGTAGTTTCCCAAGTATAGAATTGAAAACGATTTTTTTTTTCTGCGTTCCGTAGTTTTTATATAAACAAAATGTAAAAGATTGCAGTTCGCAGCACCTCTCAACTCTTGCGCTGCCTTCCGAGTCACGTGAAAACTGACGTTAAAAGGGCTGCCAAGCCAGGACGCAGTGCAAGCGGCAGAATAAGAATAGCGACGTCGGGGACTCCGTGTTGTTGAAACTAACAAAGATCCCGAGAGCGCACACCCATGAATCTAACAGGATACGGTCGCTCTCCGTGGGGAGACACCTCGAATTGGCTTTTGATTGTGAACTGCAGGACCTCGATACCTATCTTGACAGGTACAGGGTAGGCTCACGTCACTTCGTTTCAGCTGAGTGCGGGCGCATTTTGCCGTTGCCCGGCATTGTTTTGACTTCGCTCGTCGCGTCAGCGAGCTCTCACTCGCGACCGAAGAAGTTCAGTGACACTTCCCAAGAGACGCAAACGCGCATTTTTCTATCGCTCTGGCAGCGGCAAGGCGCGGCATTGACAGAAATTTCTTGCGTGAGTACACACTGCCATACAATCTTTCCCATCCCAGGAAGCTGGTGTCGCCGTTTATGAGTTCGACGGTTTCCGCAGAGCAGATGACATCCAACAACTGTTGCATGATGTCTGCACTGGCCCTCTTTTGAGCGATTCGTTGCGTCGTGCAGGTGCCACAGCAAGCCTCTTTGATTACTGTAACCCTTACTGGGAGCCTGATCAGCATCTTGGGTACTCATGCGCGCTTCACATGCCCAACCCAAGTAGCTGTGATCGGTTGACTTCGCGGAGACTGAGCTCGCACGCAATGTTTGTTGACATTTCCACGGAAGCGAGGGACTCGCAAACGACGTCTACAGCCGTCTTAGATTAATGAAGGCGGAAGACTGTGTGCCCACGAATGTAAATTTCTGTCAATGCCATTTCGCCGCTGCTACAGGGGTAGAAACACTCGTGTCCCTTGGGAAGTGTCACTGAACTTCGGCCGCGAGTAGGTCTGGTTCGCTGGCAGATAATTTCGGGTAACGGCAAAATGCCCCCACGCTTACCTGAGACAAAGTGCCGTTGATCGGTACCTAGGTCTCTTCAGTAGGCAATCAAAAGCCATTCGCGTTCTCTCCCCGTGGAGAGCGACCGAGTCCTGTCGCATTCGTGGGTACACACACGCTCTTGGCATCTTTGAAAACAGGGAGTCCACGAACTCGCCATTCTTTCTACACTCTAAAAAAAAGGGTATCACCTTCCACCCTTTTGTCCCATATAATACACCCCAAAACTTCATTTCGACGTACAGCGCCTTTATAGTCGAACAGACGGCCCCAACCTTTACGAGGGGCTTGATAACGGTGGGATATAACTTTTTAAATAGCTAAAGTACGTATCAAAGACCACATAAAGAAAACACAGAGTTTTTGCAGTAGAGCCAAGAAAACCCGGATTATTTTTTTTCTGTGGTCAGTAACACGTACATTAGCTATTTTAATAAGTTGTACCACACGGCTATCAAGCCCCTCGTAAAATTTGGGGCCGTCTGTTCGACTATAGGGCGCTGTACGTCGAATTGAAGTTTTGGGGTGTATTATGTGGGACAAAAGGTGTAACCATACACCCTTTTACACCCGTTTTTATTTAGAGTGTAGCACTTGCACTGCATCCAGGCGTGGCTTACACATGATACCACACTTGCCGGAAACCGCACGGTTGTCTGAAACACCAGCAACCGCTGCAGAGTGCTGCCGCTACGGCAGCGGTGACGCGACTGGCACAGACACAAAGGCGGTGGCATACCCATAGTGCATCACTCGCGAGCCGCGGGTGAAAGACCCTATAGGTTGACATATACAGAATAAGGATCCTGAATAGTAATAATACCTGGAGAAGCGAGGTCTCAGCATCACTCAGGCTCTGTGTTGCAGGCTTGTAGATGCTTGCCAATGTGAAGAGTACTGGCCAACTAGGTAAACTGTTTTTTGACACATCTCTGCTACAAAGAGCAATGTTGGGGATCGCGTAAGTCGCAAACCCATGGGAACTCGTGGGTTGTTGGTACGAGAGAGGACTCCTCACAGGTACCATACCAAACGTGGACTCTGTACCCAGGATCTGGACAGTCCTCAGGTGCTTCGCAAAGGGCGAATCTCCCAGGGTACAGAGGTCACTGCCCAGGCGATGGATGGCATCCTGCGTTTCTGACAGGTCCCTTGGGCGTTTCCTTGCGTCGTAGAGCCTCGAGCCCCTCGGCTTCGAAGAACCCCCTTCCGGCACAGCTCTCCAGTCGACCTCGGCGACGCTGGTAGCTGGGATTTGGGACCCACGGGGACGCCGCCACTGCTGGGAGAGCTCGGTACAAGCCACCTCAGGGGTGGCTCCCCGTTACCCTGCCTCTTGAGCAGTACGATGACCCTCAGCAGGGCCAACACATCGTTGCAAAGCCCTTTGCGACATACCCGCAGCTGGATGCCCAGACGCTGCCGCCCTCCGAAAATGTCGCCGTGACGCCGTATACGGCCTGCCGGACTTTTTTTGGCTACGTTAGCAGCGGCCGCGCACCACGACGAACGTAGCTTGTCTGCACACACATTATACAGGCTTTGAGGATAATCCAGATTGCGTAACACGCCGTTTCTGCTAATGTGAAATCATCAAAGTTACCCACGAAGAAGCCAAACCTTGAAGCCTTGAGCCAAACGCAAGGACGTTTAAATAGGGCAGGACCCGGCATGACTTCATACCCAGCGACGCCCTAAAAAGAACCCAATCCCAGACTGCCTCGCGCACCGACGCGCTCTCGTCCAAACTAAATTCATCCAAGCTCCCATCGTCTGCTTTCCGCTCGGTCGTTAGGCTTAGGCTACGTCTGCTCCGTGCCTGTGGTCTGCTTCGTCTGCTCGCTGTCGCCGCTGGCTTTCGTTCCGATCGGCACACCAAAAGATGTTTCGATGCGAACCCACATTCTCATCACGGCGGAATGAAACCAGCACCTTCTGGAAGCAGGGTTTGTACGGCTTCATCAACCCGCGGTGCCATCCTCAGCGTTCATGCGTATATATATACAGGGTGTCACAAAAGAAAATTTACACGCTAAAATGGCTCGCAAAAATCGAAAACTTGACGGATCGTGTAGCAACTTTCCTCAAAAATGTCTTTAACTGGTCACATTTTTGTGCTAAAATTTCAAGTCGGAACTCCGAGTACAAAGAAAATAAGAAAATGATAACTGATTTTTTCAACGGCGGAGCGGCAGCTGTCGGGGCGACACCGAACGACGGCCATGTTTCTTTGCCTTATCCAGAGATGGCGCTACGGATTCACTGGACGCTGACTGAACGAAAAAGCGCGCTTTTATCCAAGTGTTTGGTTGCGTGGGATATTTGCCAAAATAAAGTTGTTTGATTTTTCAGTTAAGTTTCACTCTGCAGAAAGTGCCACGCCATAAATGCGAATAAATAAAACCGCCAATGTCTGCTGCAGAAATGACGTACCTTCGTCTCCGACGGTTCTTGTTTCGTGCATCGTCTGCTTTCGCAGTTTGACGTTCGTGCTCTTTGCTCAGTGCGTTTGCGTCATTTGTTATCGCTGATTCTTTTTTATTTATTTTGTTCAACGCCTCACCATGCGACAACTGAGTTCCAAGGAGAGGATCCAGGTGGTTCTATGGTACACAACAAGTGGAAGCTTCAAGAAAGTCCGAACAAAGTGCCGGGCCGCCTTCAACAGAAACCACCCTCTCGGTACCCGTTTAAAGCGCAGCTCCTGCACGAACTGAAGCCGGAGGATTACGCACGGAGAGTGCAGTTTTGTAAGGACGAGCTGGCGCGGATTCGGGCCAACCCCAGCCACCTGCAATTTCTCGTGTTTACAGACGAGTCAGTCTTTCATCTCGACGGCCGCGTCAACAAGCAGAACTGCAGGTTGTGGTCTGTCACGAACCCGCACTGGTCGACCGAACATGCAGTTCAGTCACCGAAAGTCGTCGTGTGGTGCAGCATTTGGCGAGAGGGTGTCGTCGGCCCGTCCTTTTTCGATTCGACGGTGACCGGTGGCACGTACCTCAAGATGCTGGAGGAACAGATCTTGCCGGAGCTCGAAACTGCACATATGCAACGCGAAGTTTGCATCTTCCAGCAGGATGGGGCCCCTCCCCACTATGCGAGCAACGTGAGAGCCTGGCTCAACAACAAGGTTTCCTGGGAGATGGATGGGCCGCGGCTCTCCGACCATGGCTTGGCCTCCTCGGTCTCCAGACCTGACCCCTTGCGATTTTTTTGTCTGGGGGTACGTAAAGGCCCAGGTGTACGCCCGGCGACCGAGGACCATCCCGGAGCTGAGAGAACAGATCATCGACGCGTTCGAGACGATCAGTGATGACATGCGGGAGGCCGTCTTCCAGGACTACGAGAGGAGGCTTGAAAAATGCATCGAAGTTCGCGGCGGGCACGTTGAGCTGGGAGTCTAACCGTTTTTGTTTTGTTTTTCTTTCGAGTGTATCTGCGTGTGAATGAGACATTTGACCACAACTGCGAAGACCGCTGTTCAGATTTCAACGGCTCTTTTCAGAGCCACCAAATCGCTGCTTTATCGGGCGCACTCCTGGCTGCCTCTCGTGTCCCATTCAAACGTCAAACTGCGAAAGCAGACGATGCACGAAACAGGAACCGTCGGAGACGAAGGTACGTCATTTCTGGAGCAGACATTGGCGGTTTTATTTATTCGTATTTATGGCGTGACACATTTTGCACAGTGAAACTTAACTGAAAATTCAAACAACTTTATTTTGGCAAATATCCCACGCAACAAAACACTTGGATGAAAGCGCGCTTTTTCGTTCAGTCAGCGTCCAGTGAATCCGTAGCGCCATCTCTGGATAAGGCAAAGAAACATGGCCGTCGTTCGGTGTCTCCCCGACAGCTGCCGCTCCGCCGTTGAAAAAATCAGTTATCATTTTCTTATTTTCTTTGTACTCGGAGTTCCGACTTAAAATTTTAGCACAACAATGTGACCAGTTAAAGACATTTTTGAGGAAAGTTGCTACACGATCCGTCAAGTGTCGATTTTTGCGAGCCATTTTAGCGTGTAAATTTTCTTTTGTGACACCCTGTATATACACAGGGTGTCACAAAAGAAAATTTACACGGTCTTTTTTACCGCAAAAATAAACTAAGCATCGCCGAACGCTCATTCTGCGCCCAAAGCTAGCGCTAGAGGTCACAACCAGATGCCAAAGTTTCAGCCCGATCCGATAACTTAATCAAAAGTTATAAGTGATTTTCTGAAAATTTCAATAAGAAAATGGAGCCCATTTTTGCCCGTTTTCGGTTTCTGGTGCCATAGAGCCCCATGTGTTTGAAAACTCCGTCGGCCGCCATTTTCCCATTGAAATTTTCAGAAAATCACTTATAACTTTTGAGTAAGTTATCGGATCGGGCTGAAACTTGGGCATCTGGTTGTGACCTCTAGCTCTACCTTTGGGCGGAGAATGAGCGTTCGGCGATGCCTAGTTTATTTTTGTGGTAAAAAAGACCGCGCAAATTTTCTTTTGTGACACCCTGTATATATATGACCTAAAGACATCTACGCGCGACACACCTTCAGAACTTTGGTGCGGTATCAATTCTTGATCGGTATCCAAGCGTGCGAAGGCACAACGATGCAGCAATTCGGCGTGCCAAGGAAGCTTTGAACACGCCGTGAGACTGGCGAAACTTGCTTTCGACGAGTCGTGCCTTTTTCCTGCGGCACTGTGCTTTCGTAAAAATGGCCACGCGTTCTCAACGGCAACGTATCACGGCTCACACAGGATATTTAGAACGTCTTCGGCGAATGACGACGAATGAGTAGAAAACGTGTCTTTAGCACGCTACCGCCGGTCTCTAAAAAGCTAGCAAAAAAAAAAAAAAAAAACGGCATGCAAGATGGCCGTCCGATGGCTGCACTCGCGGAGCGGGGATGCGCCATCCAGCAATTGTCATTGCGATCAGTGGGCCAAACGGAAGCTGATTGCAAAAACGATGGTCTTGCGCAGTCTTCGAAAGGCTCTCTTAAAAAAAAAAAAGATCAATTTACGCGAAATAATATTATATTACTAATAATAATGTCACTATAATAACGCTGTAAAAATTAACAAAAATTTAGTCTATGGTAGGTTTTATCTGAACTTTAGGTTTTCTTTTTCAGTGTAAAATGGAAAATTCGTTCGCCGCAATCGCTTCCGTGCGTGTGTGTGCCCGTCTTCCTGTGCGCGTGTGGATGCGTCCGCGTGCTCGTGTGTGCGTGCGTCTGTGCTTGTGCGTGCGTCTGCGTGCGTTTGCGCGTGTGCATGCGTGTGTGCGCGCGTGTATGTGTGTGTCTGCGCGCGCGCAAGCATCTATGTTAGTGCGTTCTATTGAACTACGCCAGCCAGAAGACCAATTGGATGTTTTTGGACACTGTGGTAAACACTAAATGATTTATTATTATTATTATTGAAATATGCCAGCACGAAGTCCAGTGGTTGTTCCTTAACTCTGCAGTAAACACTAGTTGACTGATTGATTGATTGATTGATCGAGCTTTATTTTTGCCGGCCGTGATTTGAGACAGATGCCAATCGGCCACTTCCGCAAATAGGGCGAACATCCGTTTCTCTTCTAAATATCGCGCTTGAACGTACCTCGAGAAGTCCGATGCATTGATTGTCCGCATTTCAGCAGTTTGATTACCAATATGATCAGTTCAATTACAGTATGTACAGTTCAAATTCTGCTACAACCAGTTAAATATATATATATATATATATATATATCATATATATATATATATATATATATATATATATATATATATATATATATATATATATATATATATATATATATATATATATATATATATATATATATATATATATGTGTGGTTTAATCTCAAATCGTGCAGGCAAAAAGGGTCAAATTTTTAATTTCGCTGAAAAAAATATATGTTACGGCATCGTCTCTAAAAACGCAGTAGCCACAAACTGCAAGTTCGTCGGATTTTCGGTTCTCTACTTACGAATTTTAAAAGAGGCTGCGGTGGAAAACATTTTTTTTTCACATCATTCGTGGGTTGGATGTTTCGCTCGATCTCCCGCCGTGGATTTTCAGTCCACATTATATTAACTTTTTTCAAGCACTCTGTGAGCACAGGTAAATGGCTCTAATACCATAAAATAATGTTAGGCGCTTTGCTTTTTGTCTGTAAAAATGTCAAAAACGCCCCCCGGTTAATTGTTGACGAACTTTGACAATTAAATACTGGCGATCTACTTGGGTTACGTCGATACTTTTGATGTCTATGGAGAGCCCAAAACACGCTCTTTATAGATATTATGAAATCATTCAGCTGTATAAATTTCCATTTGCGGTACGTTTACGTTAATGTTATGCGAAAACCAAAAAGTGCCAAATTTGAAATTGATGTTCTCAAAAAACACATTTTTATTTTCTTTTTTTATTTTTTGTTAAAATGTAGATATGATAGTTGTCTACTCGAAAAGCAAGTCGAGAAAGTGTGAACATTGAACCCACGACGGATGTGAAAAACACTGTTTTCCGCCGCGGCCTCTTTTAAAATTCGTAAGTCGAGAACCAAAAATCCGACGAACTTGCGGTTTGTGGCTACTGCGTTTTTAGAGACAGCGCCATAGCATATATTTGTTTCAGCGAAATTAAAAATTCGACCCTTTTTGCCTGCACGATTTGAGATGAAACCACCTATATATAGACCTTTTCATCCTCCGTCGCATGGGCGCTGCCATCTTGGAATCACGTGACGCGGCAGCCATTAGGTTGCTTCAACTTGTTGCTCCCCTCTCCCCTCCGCGTTGCGCTTCACCGCGCTCTTTTTACTTACTTCGTACAGTGTAGTCGTATACGTCTACTCCACGACTAAGACATCGCGAGGGTTCATAGGTCCTTATGACAACTGAGGTTTGTTTACTAATAGCGGCGGAACATTCACAATAAGAAGCGCGTATATTTATATCGCGTATTTAGGATCGGAAGGCGTCAAGAATAGTCAGCGCAAGGAGACCATCTGTATTTCCTGAAAGTATCGTCCTTTGTATTCATAATTATATCGAAAACAGTTTATGTTGCTTATCTGAGGAAACTCGCGGAGGAGACATACAACGACGTTTAACTTGTATTTTATCTGAGGCTAGGAATAATGGTACGTCAACATCAGGCGAGTTGTTTCTTCAGAATATCACACCTTCATGTCTATGAGGTTCTCAATCTTTTTTTGCGAGCGACGTAAACACTTGGTTGGTCAGTTTACTTATGAAGTTTAAAATGTTGTACACCGTGCTCGGTACGGCAGCCTTTTACGTGATTTATTGATTGTCTTTAGATAACCACATCAATCCACTTAATTTATTTGCACGCAAAGGTTGGGACTTCCCGCGTAAGAAACTGCCACAGACAGTTAAAGAGTAGTGACTTTTAGAATAGCGTACACAAAGAAATAACGTCCTTTCTATTAGCAAACCCAAAACGCGGTTTGGGTTCGGCGCATGCGCAAAAATAACGACGCTTTTTTTTTTTTTTTTGTTCGCCGTTTGAACTTTTGCCAGTATCTGGAGTCCGCAATATTTGACGTCAAAAAAAAAAAAAGCCGTCTGCATAAGAATCACCCGAGTCCAGGGTTGTCGATGGCGAATAGAGGTTTAGTTTTGGTGGCTGGCGACGCCGAAATTTACAAAGCGGATCTGTTCAAACAAATAAATATTTGTTCACATAGACCTGTGAAATGGTGCCTAATAGCGCTAGAATTCAGCCAACTTTTCCTATGTATTCTCCCTGCGCCCTTTAAATTTACGGAATACAAATGCCAGATGTAATTTGACGGGCCTGTCACTTATTTCATATCTTGAGTAAGCAAATGTTCATATAAAAATAATTTATCTCCTAGGGCCAATATCGCGAAATGCTGCTTATGAGTACTTTAGCAGGGTTGATAATTTAAGAAATTTTCTACTCGGCCTGTCAAAATATGCTCAAATACTGAATAAAAAAAAAATTAAAGAGGCCGAGACGATACTGCTTGTTTATATAAATTATCTGCGTCATTACACAATATTTGCTTTAGTCTGGGAAGTTAACTAAAGGTTGGGTGCCCACGAAAACCAAACAGTGACTCTATAGAAAACTCGCAAGTTCATCTGTTCTGCCCGATTGAGCACATTGCTAGTCAAGCTGTCGATATACTTCTTTACATTCAGGTGTTAGTCTCTTCATTGAAAGTCTCTTCTTGAAAGTAGCGTCATCGGGTACGGCCATAGACAATGGTAATCTTCCCTGTACATCAGTCAGGCGTTTCGCAACCGACCATAATCAGATACATCAAAGGAGTTGGTAAAAAAAAGCCCGCAATTTAGGCTCAAAAACACATCGTAGACCTCAAAGGGGCTCAACACAACTGTTTCATTGGTTGTGTGCTACAAGGAAAACAACTGTATCACAAAATTAAGCAAAAGCCACGTAAAACAGCAACGTAGCCGCGTGCACGTTGAAACCGAAACCAGCCAGATTGAAGCAACCTAATGGCGCCGAGTGCGTCAGCGCCCTCTATCTGCCGGTGAGGCAAGTACTAAAATGAAAAGGTCTATATATATATATGGTATGACGACGATTTGCGCCCCTATAGCACGCGACATAAAACTTAATCAATTTTCAATAGAAAACTTTTGCACTTAAAGTGAAAGGCTCAAAATTACTTTTTTAGACAGAGGAGGGACTCATGAGTCCAAGTCTTTAAAGGGATGCTGAACCGAAATCTGTATTCCACAAAACACGGCGGCAAAAGCGTGCAACGGGATGCAACAAACTCCAAAACATCACTCATACAGCGATATCTCGAGCGGATGACCATATTTTTCAAAAAAAGGAGGCGCAATTTACAAATATATTCACTTTATGTTTTTCCGAGAAGGAGAGGGAACGGCCTCGCGTCTTCTCCACCTCGCCGCCTTGAGGGGGCGAAGCGAAGAGAGGAGGAAACGAGATATCCTGACGTCACGCGCCTCGTCGGCATCGTTCAATCTCGATCTCTTTTTCTAAAAATACGGCCGTCCGTTCGAGATACGCTCGCCTTGCGAGGAGTGTTGTAGTGATTGTAGCGTACCGTCCACAGCTCCTGCATTGTTTTCTGAAATCTAAATTTGGGTTCACCATCCCTTTAAAGGGCAACTCCGCTTCATTTTTGATATTTAGAAAACTATGCAGCCCTCTTCAGTATCATATAGGAAGACCCCATGTCAAATATTACGATCTAATTCCGTCTATATATTTAATAAACTGGCCAGCAAACTTTCAAATGAGCCAAGTCGCCGAAATCTGCCAACCAACGTGAGGCGCAGTCGTCAGCGCAGTCAATGCTGACGGAGTTGGAGCGGCCAACGTTGAACCACTACAAACAAAACGTGAGAATGACTACGTCATTCGTCATTCTCACGTTTTGTTTGTTTTTACTTCTCATAGAGAAATTGAACGATGACGTCATGAGTTTCTCCTCCCGGTGTTGGCTCAACGGCGTCCACGTGATCACCGTAACGCGGATGCGCCAGTTTGCGCTGCCCTGTGCGCTTATATCGGTCTGTTTCTCCGCTCCCCCTCTCCTCTTTCGTCTTCTCCCCTTCCCCCTCTCCCCCGCGCCATCACGGTCCACGCCATGCGAAGCGACCCAGCGACCTGCGCGCGTCGCGTGTCCTGTACCTCGCCCCCACGAACGTCACAAGACCACGTGGTTCGACGTGACGTGGCCATGACTCTGATGACACGAGACCAATGTTGCCTGACGCAACCGAAGTTTCGGTTTCGGTATCAGCTGATGTTTAAATTAAGATTACACAAATAATATTCTACATTTCGCGAATCCGAAGACGTAGAGCTGTTTAGTAGTGCTTTGTGAAATGGAATCACATGTAAGCCTAAATTTTTCGGAATTGAGCGGAGTTGCCCTTTAACAAAGTGGTAAATTTTGAAAAGCGAACGGTTCCTTTTTTTTCTGGTGTGTTTCTCCGCAACTCATCGCATAAGTGAAACAAAGTCGCATATTAATATTAAAAATAGACCGCGAAGAGTTTAAGTGGAGCAAGTTTTCATGAACAAATTTGGGCAGAACAGGTGATCAGCCTGCTCTAAATGCACGTGTTCCATCTAAAAAAAAATCAATTATAAAAAGAAAAAAACAAGCGTTCCACTTAAAACCGTTTGATCCGCTAAAAAATTGCCAGGACTTAGTCAAAATTAGTGAAACGCCAGCCTTATGCGGAACTTAACTGGAACCTAAATGGAACCAGATTACGAGTGTATAGATGCCGCATGCTTTGAAGGTGCGTTGAAGACGCTTCCGTGTTCACCGGGAGTGCGCTACTTCTATAATCCTAAATAATACTAATGGCGCGCCTAAATTATACTTGAAGTGTCTGCGGTTGCTTAGAGCGTACTTGGAGTAGGCTAGTAGTTATATATGACGCACTCCAGAGACGAGGTATCTAAAGACCCAAAGGAGCTTAACGAACTCGGTTGGTATAATAAGTGCCATTTGGCACGAAAGTCATTTTCAGTCGGCATATGATGCGATGTAAATATTCAAATTTCGTTCGGAAATGAGTCAAGCATGATGGATAATAACCGTAAATGATAATCGCACGTTTGTATTTTGAACGACTGGCTACATTTTTCGTTCCAAACGGTGCACTCGAGCGAGCGCCCGAAGAGAAGCGAACGGAGAGCGCGATGCGTCATGGGATATCCGGCGCAAACAAAAACAGAAAGAAAAGATTCCCCGCATTCGTGACGTAGCAAGGCTGGCGGGGTTATGAGCTTTGCCCTTGGTGGCGTTGTCAGCGTTGTGGTGTTACAACCGAGCCGTTCGAAGTACCCGTGGAGTGACGAGCGTGTGGCTGGCCCAAGGAGCACGTAGCTTCCACAACACTGTCAGCTTAGGGCTGAACGGGGTGGGAAAAGCAACTTTTGTCCGAGTTTTGAGCGACGGGCTAATCTTCTAGAGGGAGAATGGCTGTGTCCGGGTATACAAACGAGGGTCCGAGGAAGAGGGGAGTCCACCCTTTCCGTCTTCTTGGACTGTTTGGTTCAATGCGTGATTTGTGAGTTGAGGAGGAAAGCTTAGAAGGAAAATGATGAAATGCCAAAGAGCGGCGCTGCTCCGAGGGAATCTGCTACGTCACGTCTACGTAGCAAGTTCCACAACGTTGCTAGATCACCTCCCAAATATGCTCCGCATGCATCCACCAGGTGCACATTGAAAGATCGTTTATTTAGCTTTAAAATTACTTTACTTGTGCCTTTCAACGGAAGACTGGTGTTTTTGAGGTTAGGGTGCAACATGCAACACATTAAAGCTAGAAAATGAGCGCTGGAATTTCGTTTCCCTACCCCTTTAAAGGATACGTCATTACATTTCAACGAACTTTAGAGGTACACGTAGAACAGGTGCTAAGCACAGGCTTGGTACGCATGCAAAGAAAACCCGGGGTTGCTTGCGTAGAAATCGCACTGGTGACGCGGTTACTGACGTGAGCGTATGGGAGGGAGGGAATAAGATGATTGGGCGGACCACGCTTGAAATTCAACCGGAAAAGTGACGTTGGCTTTTTAAAGTGATTAGCTGACTCTTGGTGTTTCGTGGTCACGTATTCTAATCCAGAGCCTGCTTTTATCGCGAGGGATTGTTATTGTAGGCGATAAATTCTTTTTTAAGTGCTTACGTGACTTTTTTCTTGATGTTCAGTACCGGCGTACTCCCGCGTTGTTCGACCTTGCAACAGCGCGAAGCCCACGCATTGCAAAAAAAGAAAAAAAAAAGAAAAACTACTTTTGTGAGAAACAAAACTAAATAATGGGCGCCGTTGTTTCTTTTTTTACCTTTTTATTTTCTGCAGAAGTTCATTTGCGTAATTTCTCTTTCTAATGGTGCAGTGAGTCTTTGAACGACGCGTATATTTGTTCAAATGGTAACAACATAAGCTATAAAAAATAAGAAAAAATTAATCCACCGCTTCCTCCCACGAGAATATGTTTACACAACTCCCGCTTCGCTTGGTCTGGTCGCCTGAGATAAGAGACGTTTGGTCGTCTTCGATGGGCGCAAAGCAACGCAGCTCGAGGGCTCTGCGAAGCGTTTGGCTGCAAGGACGGAAGGAAAGCAAACAAACCACATAACTGCTCGCTCGGACAACACGTGATTCGTTCCGTTTCTCAACATCACTTGCGGTCTGCCGTGACATTTTGTGTATCCTCTGTCCTCCACACAAATGACAAATTCATGAATCGCCGCGCGTGCCTATTTCAGCCGCGGAATAAATGGCGAAACGTTTGGGTTTGTCGGTTTGACACAGTATTACAGAACGTTAGCTCTCATATGCTATTAACTTTCAAGAAAATGAATCGTAGTAAAGAAAAAAACATAAACACGTACACACCGAACAAATTGGGCCATTGTTTAGCGAAAATTTAAATATGCTGAACTGTGCAAGCAGATAAAATACCCCGAGGACATATAAATGGAATAAAATAAGAAAATAAAAAAAAACATCAATCTTGTTACACAAGATTAAAATATAACACGACAACGAACTGTGACACCGCGCTACTGAAACCATGGTGTTTAGGAGACATTGGAACTTTTCTCTTTGGTTTGCGTTAAGGCCGTATTTATTGTTCGTGGGTCTCGCCAAAGGCCGGATCACTCTACCGAGGAAATATGTGGTGAACAAAGTGAGCAATTCTGAACTCGCACCGCGTCTTACGTGCGACGTATTGAAGAGTCGGCGCACGCCAAGCGAAGGTTCCGCCCAGCGGGAAGTTGGTCAGTTGAGCATAGTTGTAAACCCGAAACTGGGGATACGGACAAGTGACAAAACAGAGAACGGCGCGGGCGAAGTCCGTGTCGTTCTGTGGTTTTTTACCTTGCCCGTTGCACGGTTAAAAATAACAAACAAGAAATGCTACGACGACATGGACTGCCCTATTGAAAATAAGTCCAATATGAAATCGGTTATTGGAGTTATCATATTTCAATCTGGGCTTATTGGAGTTACCGTACTCCAGCAGAAGTAAACTGGTATCCAATAAGCCCATAATATTCCATATTGGAATACAACACCCCAGCACAATACGAGGTTATTGGTCTTTGGCGACGATATGGAAGACGATACATCTATTTTTAACTTCGCTGCTTATTGTAACTAGGAGTGTCGCGAACTTTTGTCGCACCTCAATTTTGACGTGGAACCTCAAGGTTCGACTGGTTCTCCGAACCTTCGAACTTTCTTGAAACGTCGAAGAAGTTCGATTTATCGACAGTGTTGCCCGGCTTCTACACGAATATTTCGAATTTTGGGAAACAAATAATTTAGAAAGTAGTTTATTTTGTATTTTATAAAATGGTTGTTAATGTTGACACCATATAGAAGCAAAAATATGCGCTTTTAATGCCTTCGTTAGTTAGGAACCAGTGATGCCAATGCACCCAACAAATATTGCACTTTTCCTCCGCCAGTTGGAGTCAACTGGCTTTTTAATTTGGGAGTGTCTACATCCACGCGCGGGGATGTAGCCGAGTCGGGAGGAGATAAGGCTCCATTCACGCACTACTTCACTTTCGGCGCCCTACGTCACCTCCTGCTTGGCCGGAGGCAGTTTTCCTCCCGTCCTCTCTCCGTCCACGCAGGAATCAACGGTCTTGCCTCCCTTGCCTCCCATTGTTTTGCCACGTGCTCGGCGGCCATTGCTCCAAAGTGGAAAGTTGGGCCAGTTGGTTCATGGTTCTTTAAATAAAAGCGCCGAATAAGACAAGGACGAAGAAGTGGAACGACACAAGGCGCACTCGCAACTGTTTATTTTTGAAAAGTACATGCATTTATAGGCCCCAGAACCCTGTTAGTTATGAGCGTGTCCCTCGCAATGCATCTCTCAAATATTCAAACTCACTCTTTGACAGGGCGGGTGACGCTTCACTTATACACTCAACGCCCTTATCCCTAGTTGCATACGCTTCGTGCACCTCTCTGCTTGTGCGGTCGCGATAACGAGCCAAAATCCTAATGTCATGTAGCACCGGCGAACACGGGCATCTATTACAATGAATGTCGAGATGGCCAGACGGGCTAGCTCGCGTGGCAGCCGCATGCTCGCGGGCGCGGTCGTTCACGCATCTGCCCTTGCCATTGCTCCTTGCGTTCCTGCCGTGCGCGGACTGCTGTTCCTGCCTGGGCTGCCGCAAGCGGGTTTGACTTTCTAAGCGTTTTTTTTTTATTATTTCATTGTTTTCTTGGTCAAGGAGCTGGGCCCTTTGTGTATTCGAGCGGTCGCGCTTCTTATATGCCTCCAGTTTTGGTTGCCGGGGATTCGATGGTGAAATACTTGTCCCAGCATTTCCCATCGAATAATCGGGTGGCTGTCGAAGTGCGGGCGTTTAGTGGCATTAGGATCGAGGCTTTGTTTTCCAAGGTGGCTGTCGCCCTGCTCGATTTTGGCACAAACAACACCAGCGTTTGTGCCAGCGCGTACGTTTGCAAGTACCGTCGGCTGGCCGCTCAGATCGTGAAACGCAATCCGACGATGCAGATCGCCTTTTCTTCCGTCCTTCCGAGGCGGGAGAACAGGTTCTCTTCGTTGGAGTGTCAGCGTAGTCGGAGTGCCGAGATCCAGGCGCTCAATGATCGGCACATGCAGAGACGTGAACTGGTTCCTGCAGGAGTTCCACCGCAAGAAGGGCTTCGTGTTCATCGGTGGTCTCGTGGACGAGTGGCATCTGTGCATCGGCTACTGTTTTATTTGTCGTGAAATAAAGTGTTTCTGGAATCTTTTACCAAGTTTTCTCGATTGAATGCTCTCATTATGTTTGTTATTACTGGGACTAATTAATGTTTTGCCTTCTCTCACAATTTTTGTGAGATTGCGAGCGTGCGCGCAAGAACATACGGCGCGGTGGGCTCGCACTTGTCCCCTTCGATGCACATAAGCTCACACTAAAACGCCTTCAACCAAGCACACCACACACACAACGAAGCCTCACCGCCTCGCCTCAGCAGTGATGCACACATGGACGAAGGCCCCGGAGGCCGTACCCGCACCACATAGCTGCTCGGCTGCACGCCCGCACGCCCATACGCACGGCACAGATGGTACACACGCCGCCCACACGTGTGTGTCACTCCTGGACAACATAACTATAGAGATATCTACAGATACTATTTTTATGACGCATGATATTTGCTATTAGTCTCAGAAAAAAGTAAAAAAAAAATTGTCTAAATTTGTAAGGTCACGTGACATATTAATTTTAAAACAACAATAAAATGTAACCTTTTATTTTTATATCCTACATTTACTTATAAGAAAGCATAATATCTACATAAAAACAAATTATGTCCTTATATTATAAGTCGCGTGACCTCTTGCGTGGATGGAGCCTTATCTCCTCCCGACTTGGCTACGTCCCCGCGCGTGGATGTAGCCTCGGCCTTTTAATTTTCGCGCGTTCGCACAGAAGTCGAACTTCATTTGAACCTTTGTCGAACATCACGTTGAAAGTTCAAAAAAGTCTAACTCGAACTTGGGCAGGTTCGCGACGCCCCTAGTTGTAACTGTGCATCGTATTGGGCGACAACACGGGCTGCACGACACAATAAATGAAAGTGGACAGATTTTAAAATTCCCATGCACATAGTTCTTTGTGACGCGCACACGAATATTTATCGATACTAACACCTTCAAATACTAATCAGTTTATTCATTGTTTTGAATTAAACCACAAATCAGTTCAAGACAGTACTTTGTGTCTTTGAACACCGAGCGTCCTTGGCAAAACTGCCGAGCTCGGTAAAACCACCGAGAAAACTTGGTAAATTAAACACCTTAAAATTGAAGAATTTTTCGCGCAACAGACTGCGCTCCTCTCTAGCTGACCGACCTTTCTGGGTAATCCTACGTCGTACTCAAAATCGGCGACGATGCACGATCCCGTTTGTTTCCCCCACCGCGCCGTCTTCTTTCGGCGCTCGCTGTTCGTCCCGATCCCCCATGGGCCATACTGCACACTTCTTTCGATTACTACAAGCTTGAGCGTAGATGCTGTATCCATTCGCACGGAACTTGACTTCGCCATGTTTTTCGCGAGCCACCTGTCACGACAACTGCTTTCTGCTTGGAGCCTCAAGGCACGGTGCACGCATGGTCACGTTTTCGGCGCAGTTTGCAGGTTTGGACCACAGTGAAAGTGCAACGTTTTGAACGATTGGGCATCTAAACGGTATTAGCGCACACGTAGAGAGAAGAGAGAAGATACAGGAAAGAGCGCTTCTCACAACTATATTTAGTGAGATGAAGAGAAGAAAGAACAGCTTAAAAATTCATCACCCCAATAAAGATTTAAAAAAAGATGAAAACATATAGTAGGGTGTTCCCTCGCGGACACATATGCTTCAAACACCAGGTCATTTTTTTTAAACACCAGATCCGTTGTTGGCCGTCACGTTTGCATCATGCAGGGTGTTTTGCATCAATCTTGGCTCGTGCGGGCTCTTCATTGTCAAAGATGAAGACAAGGACCTCATCCGCAGTCGGCTGTCGCGTTGTCATCTTGCCTGATGTTTCGCGGCAACTGTGGTTTATGCTGGTTCTTCATTGTGTGTGTTAAAAAGTCTATTTTCTTGTAAGTTAGTGCAACTGATTCAACACTAGTGCATTCCTTATCTGCAGATAGGATGTGGTAAGCTTCCAGTACCTCGCTGGTCAGTTTGTCTTTGTGCCTCCCTAGGATGCTTGTTTCCCGGATTAACGGACTGCATGTGCACTTACTACAATGTGTTGCAAGATGTCCTCCTACTGTGGCTCTCAGAGAGTAATTATGTTCGCGTAGTCTATCATTAAGGCACATGCCCGTTTGACCGACGTAGCTCCTGCCACACGAAAGTGGTATATTATACTCCACGCCTGAAGTGCACGGAAGAAAAGGCTTGGCATCTTTCTTTGTGCACCTGTGTTTTGTAGCCCCTTCGGCTAGCGAGTTTACTCTAGAGCGACTTTGGCTCATTTTTGCGGTGCCGAAAAAACAACTTGGACCCCATAACGACTTGCTACGTTGTTTTTTGTTTCTTTTTTAATTGTGCGAGGTCATGTGAAGATACGGAATTACTACTGGTCTTGTTTTGTCGACCTCAGTTTTGTTACATAAAATTCAAAAGCGCTAACAAAGACGAGGACAAAAGTAGGAAGGCGAACAGGACGAGCGCTTACTCTCAACTGAACATTTATTTAAAAACAGCTAAAGCAAACAACCTCCTACAAAATACACTGAATCACTCAGTGACGTCACACATCACCACGCGTCAATAAAATCACTCTCTTTTTGGTGCAGAAAAATTGACGGCTGACTGATGCAGCCTTCAGTGCCCTCTTTCTTTATAGCATGCGCTTCAAGCACTTCCCTCGCAGCTTTGTTCAGTAGTTCAGTTTTGTTAGATTGGAGGTCTTTTGCCTTTTGCAACCAGGTGTCCCCCACATTAGCCAGTAGTGGTAACGGATATAACTGGCTTTTCTGAGTCTCAACCTGCATTGTGAAGCTGGCTCCCATAGTGTGGAAGCACGATTTCTTTAGCGCAGAGCCCGAACAGGTTAGAGCAATGCCCCTCTTGACGATCTTAGAGTGAGCAGAACTATAATCCAAATTTCTTTTCTTGGAGCGTGGGCAGTACAACCGACACACATGCGTGTCACCCAGGTGGAGCGAAAAGTCTAAAAACTGAAGGCCATTTTCTTCTGGGACTGTCTATGTGAACCTAAGGCCCCCTCCATACTCAATAAAGGTAGCCAAAATATCATTCACCTGTGTGTACACAATTTCGCTACCTTCAAGAACAGCCAGGAAATCATCCGCATAGCGGACCACCTTGTTAACTGTTTAACTTTCAAGCGAACTTTCAATGGCACAGTCTACCACTCCCAGGCAGATGTCGCTGAGGACTGGGGCTACGCAGGAGCCGATACATACTCCTGACTCTTGTAAGAAGCACCCATCCCGCCACCCAATAATCATGTACGTTAAATAAAAATGTAACAGCTCTAGAAAGCTCTCAGTTGATGTTCCACTAAAGCCTCCATTGGCTTCAATACATTTCTTCACCGACTCCAATAATTGTTCACGTGGTGATGAGTAAAAAAGGTTGAGTACGTACCTGCCACAACATATTTGCATGTTAATTATAGAGGTGTTTTTCGCTGACAAGACTGGACCAGTGAAAAAACCTAATGTTTCTTGGGCTCCGATATCTACCCCGCAAGCCAACACGGTTTATTTTCGATGCCACGTACAACCAACCTTGATTTGCGCTTCAGACGCGGTTAAAGGGTAACACGTCGCAATACACTGCAAGGTTCAACGCACCTTTTTGCACACATTCCCACGGTGCCCTCACGAGTAAACAAGTAACTCAGTCGATAAAAGCACAGCACAGAAATTAAATCATGTTTTTTTTTTGTTTTTTTTTTTTTCAATTTATGTAGCCTCTTACGCTTGACGATGATTCTGGCCCATGAAGAGGCAACACCTGCACGAAAAAACTGATTAATCAGCTCCCGCGTGCCCCTGTGTTGCAAATGGGCTTATGGACCCATTCCCAGGCAGCCTTGCTGAAACGTGAAAACGGATTATTTGGGAACGTTTCTTTATAAGCTGTCTTATCCGCTATCCGTTAAGTAATAAAACGCAAATAAGCAGCAGCGGACAGTTCTGCCTTCCGCGCGGGAGGAAGTCAGTATCAGTTTTTTGCCCCCCTGATGCGTAACAACGGTACATAAGCGCTGTTTTTACATGGTGTATGTGGTTTCGTGTTGTTTTTAAATCGATAGCTTAAGGAGCTCGTGCACACATAAGGTATGAAAACGGGCACCACGTAAAAATTTCCATAGCAACTTGCACAGAGGCTGCGACGTGGCGGCATTGCATAGGTCCACGTCACAGCGTTCGCGCCAGTTGCTATGAAAACTGCCGCGCGGTGCCCATTCTCATCATTCGTGTGTCACCTGCATAATAGTCCACATTAGACAACCTGTTGGCCTGATGAACAAACTTAATTTTGTTTCAGTTGTCATTTGCGGTCTAAACCGTCCATGATAAAGAACATTTTTGCGGGATAAATGCAATTATGTCATGCGTTTAAACAGTGTTTCATGTGTGGCATACCTGCCTATGATCAGTAGGCCTACGTAGAGGAAATCATGAAATATCTGCTTTCTATGTGTAGCCATTCATATTACAAATCATAATTTTATCTTGCATCATATCTAGATGAATTTTTGATAATTCAAACAAAATTTGTGGCTTTCTGGAGTTTGAATTAGTGAGAGTCTGCTGTACTAACTTTGAGACAGGCATCATTCAACTTGGTTATAATTACGGCCTATTATACTACAACATCCGGGATAACGGTATCGTGCCTCGACCAAACATCAATCTTTGCTCCTATGGCTCACATGGTGAGAACTGTTCCCACAAGTGTTTATGTTCAATGTTAGTTGGATATTTTGCAGTCAATTTATAATTGCACTTTCTACATTTAGCTGAAGTTGTGAAGGACTATGACGAAGGTATAAAAGTTTCAATAAACTGTACATCAGCCGCAATAAACATTCAGTTCCTCTGCTATGTCCGGGTTTCTATTACACTGGATTATTATTAAATTAGCCCTATGAAAAGCCATTGTTATAGTTATTGTCTTGTAGCTATTACCCACACTTTGTTTTCCATCTTGAAGATGACTGATTTGAAAGGAGATACATTTTATACTAGCTCTGCTAGTTTGACAACTCATGTGTTCCAGGCCATATTGGAAGACTGTGGTTGAAGCTCTCTAGGAGGCAGGATCCTTTGATTTTTGAACACCATACATATGCTACATCCATATAAATGCTTTGTAAGAACCATTTAATGGTAGGCACATTCAATTTGGCTTCACTACCCTGCTCAGCCATAGCAGACATGGCCCATGTGTAGGGTGATGCATCTCCAATGCATGTTCTAAAATTACTCGCATATTATTTGGGGCAGGGCTGCTTTTAATCTTCTCTAATGGAGGTAAACATACGTTGATCATGCATAAGCTGCGTATTTCTCTGCTTTGATATTTGTCTGGTTATGGGCCACTGCAATTTGTTGTGAATCTATTTTCATTAATTGCTTTGCTGGGTAAGCAAATAAAAATGCTCAATAGTCCTGCTATGACAAATGTTGATACACTTTTCAAATGTGTCCCACAACAGTGGTTAAAAATTTTGTTTAGTGATATATTTACTTC
Organism: Ixodes persulcatus; assembly: GCA_013358835.2. Taxonomy (NCBI): domain Eukaryota; kingdom Metazoa; phylum Arthropoda; class Arachnida; order Ixodida; family Ixodidae; genus Ixodes; species Ixodes persulcatus. The sequence goes on from JABSTQ010010905.1 coordinate 58,440, forward strand.
CTAGATAGCATTCAAGATAATAGCTGACGAGCGATTTGGGTGGACATTACCAGCATAACGTTACAGGCCTAGCCTTTCATTCTGCTATATTTACAGGACTTTTTTCAATCATGGCTTCATGTTTGGAAGTCGTTCAGGGGAAGATGCCGAAAATATTTACAGGAAATTTCCCATGCAGAGTCCCCTGTGTGGAAATCAATCGAAGAGAGTAATAAATGATTTACACGTTTCGCACATACCAATTTCCACGAGCCAGAAAAATTTGAAGCATAAATCAAAACTTTAATCGTGTAAAAAGGTCCGTTTATAAATACACATAGCTCTTCCTGTTCTGGTCGAGAGGTGCTTGTCCTGAAAAGTAAACAGAAATTATAATGTTTACTATATGAGCCGAAAGAAGTGCCAAGAGTAAGAGAACCAACCTCGCTATTAATCAGGTGCGTCCCTTATCAAGTCCGTGGCCACCCCCTGTGCATTGAATCGCCAGGAACGGAATCAGGCACAGGAGCCCCGTGGCCTGCGTGTCCACACGTACCAGTTCGTTTGTGGCCTGTTTGAGAAAAAAAAAAAAACTTGTTTAACCTCATGAAATCATTCTACAGAGTGCAATATTTGATGTTTTTATTACCGCCTTCATACACAGCTTTACTTCACTGCATGATATTGTGCTCTTTGTAACATGGTTAACGGACCAAAGACCTCTTTATTCAGCCGTCCTACTTCATCCTTCTCAGTTCGCACGCACCATTCCACCATCCTCCCTATCGAAAATATTGCCGTCTAAACTTAATTTATCACCTGCGAGGTGTTTACTCAGAGCACCGCGCAGGTCAGAGTTCCGAGGTTATAGTTCATATGGCGATATTGTTTGTTGTGTGAGGCCCACAAAGAAGCTGGGCGGTTCCGTTGGTATAATTTGGTCTGGGGGCACAAGGGCGGTGACTGCAACTTGAGTTTCGTCTGATAGGTTGCTGTCGATCGCGGGTGTTGTATTGTTCCGTTTTCCATTGCCATTTGCTTCCTCTAGGTTGTCGAGAGGAATGCCATTGTTAAAGTCTCCCACTTGTTGTAGGCTCTCGACTGCATCTATCGGTGGCGAATGTTCAGCTGCGTCAACTGGTGGCAGGGTTTTGTCTGCGTCGACATACTCATCGTCGACATGCTCATCGTCCGCGTACTCAGCATTGACATACTCCTACTCCCTCCACAATTGCAGGGTCGGCAGCAAGGACCTTGCCACGCAACTTGGTTCGAGCAACACTTTATATTTTTTAGTAGATGCTTGCAAAGCAACGCATCATGCATCACTAAGTATCACTCACATTAGTGTATATCTCAGGGTGAGACAAATGTAGAAATGTTTATTTCTAGCAAAATGCACACAGCACCATCACATCTAATGCAAAATCTATATAAATTTCTTGCTTCCCCTTTGTTTGTAACTATTGCAAATGGCTAATTTGTCAGATAAACAGTTGCATATGTAATTGGGAACTATGTCCTGCTTGTCCACTGCCACTTTGCTCAGTGGATCACTAATATGTTGATTGCCGCTTTGTGGTAATAGGATCATAAATAATTAATGTATCGGAGCCTGACACTTAGTTTACCTGTGACAAAGCTATGTAGTTATAGGACCAGGTTAATGCAACCAAATTGTAAGCTGGCCTAAATTAAAGGATATCTGCCCGATAAAATAAGTGATTAGAGTCACCTAGCTGATAGAAAGGAGATGAGTTCGGTACATCCACCACAAGGGTTTACGCCCTATGTACTATGTGGTTTGCAATTTTGTCACAAATATGACCAACCTATTGCACTGGATGCGTAATGTGTAAAGTAGTCACTAAATATTTGCCTTTTATGGTTCTCCACTGCTTCATTTCTTTCAGGCAATGATTGTACAAGTGTAATTCCTATATTATGAAATGCCTGTGCACTTTATAAAGATGTGGGTCCAATGGTGCATGCTCTTGATTCTTGAGTGAACTCGCTGCGTACATGTTGCACATTTCCGGTTTACTGAATGTATTTGCTTTGTGACTACCTCGACCTGCTGGTGAACTGCTTGAACGAGCCGTGTGTCTTGGGTCACTAGGTCGGCCTGGGACTCCACGAGGAGCTTGCCTGACTCCTCTCTGGACCGGATGGGGTGACACCGGAGACTACCCGCACCAAATACTGGGCGTCGGGTTGGGCCGAGAAACCCTGGTTAAGGAAAATTATTATCGGATTAACATATCATGTTTTCTAATCAAAATTAAACTGTGAGACAGCCTCAGAGATGCGCAGATTGTATATATACTTTATACCAACAAATTCAAGTTCATCGAAAGAAACACTTGCCTCCAGCCTCGTCATCTGGCTCATCGACTGGGCTCGGACGGTCCCCGAATGCGGTCGAGGTTGATGGCCCAGTTTGAAGGGCATCTTCGGCCGGTAGCTGAAATGATTTTGACAACTCTATTAGTGGCTCGGATGTGCAAACGTTTGGCCCACCAACTATCGACCCACGTATCTTACTATCTTCACAACCTTTCTTGATATATGCTGTCAGGCTTAGAATTAACATACAAATTTACTGTGGCCATTTACATGACAGCAAGATTGTGATATACTTTAGGGCGCTTGAGCAAGGTTTCGTTTCATCATGCACAAGAGCAGTGTTGTTGGGGGTGTTTTCCGCATTGCTAATCGGTGCACCATAAAAGTCGGAGTGAATGCAAAAATGGTGTGATCTCACCTCCAGTTCAAGCACTGGCCCGCCGCAACCTTGGACTGTGTCCACACCGAAGATTCCGGTAATTCCCTCCTCCTCTGGAGTCAGAGGCGAACTTCTGGGTGGCCCTCCTCCCGTGCCCCTCCCGTCCTCGCTCAGGATACCTGCCTTGCCCTTTGCTACTCTGAAGTTCGCTCTCCAAAACTACTGCCACTCCGCCTGAAACTTGTTCGCTGGCCCCTGGCTGTTGAGGCGCCGCACAAACTTGGCCCACCACAGAGTTCGCCGATCTCTGGTGAACTCTGTGGTGAGCACGGTGCAGGCCCTCGCCAATTGTGGGTGGTCCTTCATAAAGTCAATGAGTATGTCCCATTGTATGGAGGACTCGCGCGGTTTTAATTTTTGAAAGGGCCGGCGAAGCGGGCGGAGCAGGCGGCGATGCCATTTTCTTACGCGTCTGCCTGGCCGTTGCAACGATAGCAGACGACTTCTTGTCAATATGTGCAGCGATGGAATTACTGCCACATTTTGCGTCAAAGCGCGCCAGGAACGTTCAGTTGAATCGAATTCCACGGAAATTGTTGTTTGAAAATTTTTATATGCCTGCGCCACCAACGCGACGAACTCGAAAACGAAACTGAGACCACTGAAACTCTCATCGAAGCTGTCCCGCGTGGTGGTGCTTTGGTACTTCCGAGTGAAGCTGCAGGCGCCGGAGACGACAGACTTTGCTCTAGATTTGGCAGTGTGGTTCTGTTTACGTTGTCATCGCGAACATTGAATGCAAAGAAACCATTTATGTCTAATAGCACTGATACCACTGATATCTTAGTAGGCTGGATCGTGGATAAAGGCCTGTATTGCCGGGGTCGAGCGGCACCACCGGCAGTCATCGCTTCACACGAGCTAATGCATGCTATAGTAGAATCGGGAAAACTGAATTTTATTGCCGTTGTTCTCGACCATGAAACTTCTATCGTGTTTTCCGCGAATAACAGTTAATATTGTGGGCAAGAATATCAAACGCGCTAGATTACCACTCTTTTTGTCGAGGGTGACTTTTGGGCGTTAACTGTGATGTGTTTAGTGAGGCAAGGGTTACCGAGAGTTATTGTGGAGTCATTCGTGATCTCGAAGTCATCAGAGCTTAGCAACCGATAAGTTAGAAGGCCTTTACTGAGGACATTCGCATCGTTTTAACCGCGTGTATATAGAACTTCTGGTGAAAGCTTTTTCTTTGAACTGCTGTGAGGGCTTCCGTGAAAAACTAAAATACAGAGCATGCCGTTCAGTAGCTGAAGGTGTCATTTATTCAGCAACCGAAGCAAGTGACGTCGGTAGAGTCGGTAGTGCTCCGGCCCATTTTTTTTTTTTTTTTAATCGACGTTTGGACGCTTGACGAATGTCTATTTGATCTCCAAACACCCGATATAATGATCGCAGCACGTCATAAAACACTCGCCCTCGAGCACCGCGCACAAGCTTCCTACATTTGCGAATTTCTCCCTTAGACTTGCGTGTATTGCCTGTTAAGCAATAGCCGCCGGTGAGGCCAGCCACGGGCTCCCGATCTGCGATCCAGACTCGCACTGTGAGAGTTCTAATGCATTGCACCCGCCGAGTGCCGCACGGAGAACCAGCCCCGAATAAACTTGCCAAATGCACCGAGTGCAGACTGATGCTGTCGCCATAGATGTAGAAAAGTACCGACCTTAAGCCGAAACTAGCGCCTTTCTGTTCGACGTGATGGGTGGAAATGCGAGAGGGCAGTCGCTGCTAACGTTCATCTACAGGGTGCGGCCGTAAAAACTTTCACATTTGGCACGCCTAGCAAAAATCGAATTTAAAATTGTACATACCTGAAATTGGGCACACGAACGTCGTTTATTCCAAAGTTTTTGTCTATTTTTTTCAGACGTCAACTCTGGAATAGCGAATTATTAGAAAGATAACAAAAATGGGAGACGTGCATTTCCTATGGCCTATACCCGCCAGTTCGCCGTCTGTAATCTGATTCGCGACGCCGCTCCCAGGTGGCGCACTGAACGCAAAAACGCGGGAAACGCCGCACGAAAGGCTGGCGTCGGGTAATATCATCGCGATGAAAAGTGATATTAACAAAATATTTGAACGATTGTTGAAATTACCTGTTTCAAGTCAAGTTTTGACAGATCGTCATGCAAGCAGGAAGACGCCATGATATGTGACGAGTTCATTTATTAACAGCCTGGAATAGCAAGTGGTGCTGCTACTGTTGCAAACAAGTTCCTTTTAAGTTATCATTTCATTCTGATTTTTACAGGGCCGCTGTAACTTATAAAGTAATATTTTTTTTTTTCATACAGCTTGGGTATAATTAACACACATGTCGCAAAACATATTTGTAAAAAAAAAATCATATTAATTGGAGCAATATTTACGGCGCTAGAGTCATTTCGGCGGGCCGGTGATAAAATGGCTGGTATTTGAGAGAGATATCGTCTTTTTGCTGGTTTCCCATTAATACCTCTATCAGCAGCCTCTACTTTACTCTCCGCGTGCCGCAAGCAGCACGAGAGACAAAAGAAAGAGGGAAACTAATAGTTTAAATTCCGTCAGGAAGTGGAAGTCGTGCGTTCATTCAAATGTTTATTCCTGAAAAATACATCTTCTGATACGTTTCTTCTGTCACGGCGATTTGAAATAATGTTGATGCTGCAGCGGCCCTTTAAACGACTAGGGTTCGGCCGATTCGATGTGCCCGCCGTTCACAGACACGCAAAGCCGAAGTCGAGCTTCGTACGCCCGAAAAGCCCTTTCGCGCATCCCATCGTCGATCTCGAGGAACGCGCCCTCAATTTTTTCTTTCAGCTCTCCCATGCTGGGGATCCTCTTCTTGTAGACAAGTCCTTTTATAAATCCCCATACGAAAAAGTCGCGCATATTTAATTCAAGGGATCGTGGAGGCCAGTCCATATAGTCTGATCCCCGACCTATCCAGCGCCGAGGGAACGTGTTATTGAGCCATGCCCTGCATGAATATACAGTTTTCTTTTGTCGTGTGGTACCTTTCAAGCTCAGGGAGCATTTCCGTTTTCAGCATGTCGAAGTAGACATCTGCGTTAACGGTGCCATTGAAAAAAAAAAGGGGCCCACTATGCCTTCACGCCAAATCCCACTCCACACTGTCACGTTCGGTGAATGAAGATGCCGTTCGTCCACGGCATGAGGGTTATCGCGAGCCCATATCCTGATGTTCTGGCGGTTCACACGTCCACCAAGGTGAAAGTTTGCTTCGCCACTAAATAAAAGAAATTGCAGGTTGCTCTTAATTCGCAACAACTCCGCCTTGCAAAATTCTACACGTCGGAGGTTGTCGCCGTCCTGCAGGGCTTGGACAACTTGCATCCTGTACAGGCGCTAATTATTTTTCCGCAGAATCCGTCGTACGCTTTTTGCCGAAATCGCAAACAACCTGGCTGCTCGTGTTGTTGACAATTGCGGGTCGCTCTCGAAGACAGCAAGCACCGCTTCAATGAGTTCCTCATTTTTCAGCAGGCTCTCACGGTCACTGACTGGATTCTTCGTTTTAAAGTCTTCTCCGCTCGCAAAACGATCCGCCCAAGTTAAAATTGTCGGGCGTGAAGGCGGGCGTTTATCAAATGCAGTGCGAAATTTTCGTTGTGCTGTGACCACCGAGTTCCGCTCCACGTACCACTTCACGGCCTGGGCACACTCATTTGTTGAGTTTTGCGACATCGCAGGGCGGCGCGGAAAATATTTTGATAATAACTGCAGCAGATAGTGCAACAAAAACAATAAATAGGAGCAATCAAGATGCCTCAGCAGCGGCACTCTTGATTCCAAAATTGAGCTTTCACCGGGAGCGGACCCGTCAACAGATAATAATAATAATAATAATAATAATAATAATAGATTATTTTCCCAGTGCCCCAGAACAACCGTGAGGTTTTGCTATGGTGGCACAAATGTCCACGATTGGATAAAAGAAAAGAGATTCAGCAGTATCTCATGGAGACACCTCTCCTATACATGGTACAGTGCATATTCAAGATTGCGCTTGAACGTGGTACAATCACTGAAAACGTCTAAAGTTGGCGAGTCAACATTGTTCAAAGAGATTTGCATGCGGGTTAATGGCGACAATGTTTCTTGAAAGTGAGGGTAAAACAAGGAACGATGTCTACAAGATCGAGCAGGAGCATGAAAATTCACTGAGCCTAAAAGATCAGCGTCGATGTGACCGTTAATTACTTTATGTATATAAAATATCACGAGAGAGTCTTCGCTTCAATAAATTCTGTAAACCTAGTCTCTTAAGAATGTCGTCGTAGTCATAATAGTACCTTCTACCAAAATACTTATCATAGACAAGACGAATAAAACGTTTCTGCACATTTTCTGGCCGTGACGCATCAGTGGCAGTCAGCGAATTTCATGCGACACTACCAAACTCAAGTTTTGCACGTACCAGACATAAGAACAGTCGGACAAAGCATAAATGATTCTTAAAGTCGAATGATAAGCGGTATAGCAAACCCATCATTCGGACAGAAGAGGCAACAATCTTTGAAACATGATAAGAAAAGGAAAGTCTAGTGTCAAAATAGATCCCAAGGTCGCGAACCTCGGTGACTCGTGGGATGGTAGCTGATTGAAGAACATAAGAGTAAGATATTATATCGCGTTTATGAGACATTGATAAGATTTTTGTTTTGTCATTGTTAAGCACCAACAAGTTTGCGGAGCACCACTCAGATATGCGTAAACGGTCATCTTGTAATACACTGCAATCGTCAAATGATCTTATATTCATGAATATCTTGATGTCATCAGCAAACAAAAGCTAGTGTGAATTTTTCATACATTTTTTAATGTCGTTGATGAATACGAGCAACAGTAGGGGCCCGAGGTTAGATCCTTGGGGGACCCCAGACTTCGGGATGAAAGTGTCGGAATATTCGCAATTCTGACACTGCTACGACGATCAGTTAAGTAAGTCTTAAACCAGTTCAAAAGGGTCGGCGATACTCCATACAATGAGAGCTTCAGCAATAGTAAATCATGATTAACTTTGACGAAGGCTTTTGTCATATCAAAATAAACAGTATCGACCTGGCCTCGAGAAAGAACTATAGGAACTGAGTAACCAAGAAATGAACAAAGATTAGTTTCCACGGAGCGTCCCTTTAAAAAACCATGTTGAGCACTACTAAATTTCCGTCTAAAATAATACGAAACACGAGTGTAGATAACCATCTCAAGTACCTTCGAAAAGGCGCACAGCAAAGATATCGGTCGGTAGTTATTTACGTTACAAACATCACCACTTTTATGCACTGGTATGACAACAGATATTTTCCACGATGATGGAAAAACACCACTTTTCAACGAGAGGTTAAATATGTGATTTAAGATGGGGGCTATTAGGTGTGCACACCCCTTGATAATAAAATTTGGTATCATATCCATTCCCACTGACAACTTCGACTTCAGTTTTGATATCGCTTCTATAACTTCAACTGTGTCAATAGAGGTAATTGTCAGAAAATCGTGGTAACCAGTATTGTCAGAAGGGGTATAACTCGAGAACGAATCTGAGGAGTAGCATTCACAAAAATGATCCTGAAAAATATTGGCTACGTCTAAGGCAGACGATTCATATCCAGTGTCGCCCCGTAGACATATACTCTCGCCTCTTGTTTTTGTATGCTGCTTTACGAATTTCCAGAACTCGTCAGGCTTTCGGTATAGACAGCTTTCAATTCTTTGCTTATAAACCTGTTTGTCATACTTGAATAACGTTTTAACTAGCGTCCGGTAGATACTGAACTTTGTGTACCATAGATGGACACCGCTTTGTTGATAAAGTTTATGGAAGTGCCCTTTCCCGCGTATATAGCATTTTAATTCTCTTGAGAACCAATGGGGATACCCGGAGCGTTTCGATGAACGCTTTGGAATGAATATATCCATCCCATTTATGACAGTGCGGGTTAGGGAATCCATAGCAGTGTCCACGTTTTGATCATTTAACACTGTTGACCAATCATGATCTCTTAAAAACTCATAGAATCCCAGGTAATCACCAGCACTGTAATTGTACTTGGGATAACTTTGTCTAGAACACTGATCTCGCAAGAGGTAGTAGGTTACACAAAAAGGCGGATGGAAAACATCAGGATGAATTAGCGCGTCAGTGGCGGCTTCAATGCATTCAATGGGGCTGTTTGAAAGAAAGAGATCAAGAATGTTCCCTGCATTGTTTGCAATGTGATAATGATAAAACAAGCAGACGACAAATGAAGACACGCGTTCGTCTGCTTTAGAATATATTTTTTATTAAACGAGGGCGTCCGCCAGTTTCTAAATTTCAAGTAAACGGGCATAATCGTTCATATATTTCGTTAAAATCACTTTTTATCGCGATTATCTTGCGCTTTTGCGTTCAGTGCGCCACTTGGGAGCGGCGTCGCGAACCAGATTGCAGATGGCGAACGGGCCATAGGAAATGCACGTCTGCCATTCTTGTTCTCTTTCCAATAATTCGCTACTCCCGAGTTGACGTGTGAAAAAATAGGCAAAAAACTTTGGAATAAACGACGGTTGTGTGGCCAATTTCAGGTATGTACGTTTGAAATTCGATTTTTACTAGGTGTGCCAAATGTGAACGTTTTTACGGCCGCACCTTGTATAAACGTTAGTTGCTGCAACGTGTAACTTATATTTGCGATGGCTTCCAATTAAGCAGCTCGGCTGTCAGAGATATTTACAGACTGCGTAAGTTTCCGAAACCAGCTGACTACAAAACAGCATGCACTAGAGAAAATTGGTGACACTGTACGTGCAAAAGCTTGCTTCGTTTTAAGCATGGTATTATAAGTGAACCACTGAAGGGATACGGCTTAAATCTCGTTCGTTGGAATATCTAGCAATACGTTTCGTAAGACTTTTTTTCTCTGGTGAGGGCCTTGAGAACGAGAGCTTTCTGAAACAAAATACGACGGGGCAAGATAAATGACGTTCAAATATTTTTGGTCAAGCCTCGAGTAACGTCACCCTGTTTAGCGTTCCCGGACGCTGAGTGAATGCGTCACAGGTTTCTGCTGTGAGAGTTTTGTCGACAAATGTTCCACGTTTCACCCGCACACGGATGATGTGAGATCTCGCGGTCTCTGATGTGTTTGCCCTGAACCTTTCATTGCACACCGGTAGGTTTCAGCGTCTGTACGGCAGCATAGCAACTCAAATTTTGCAAATAAAGCACGGGTCGTCGATTCCTCACTTCGTCAAGTATCAGACGCTTACAATTCAAGCTCGCATTTGAAATTGTGGCCCGCGGGACGCAACTTCTAACAGAAAATTTACTCTTTTTTTTTCGGTTCTGCTATGCGAATGCCTCATCGTAGCAGACGAACTCCCGTCGTCTGCTCTCGCTCCTCGCCTGAGCGAGGCATGACAGGATCGAATTTTGGCGCAACGGCGCTACAGAGTCCGAAGACAACGCACAGCGAGTGGCGTGAACGCTCGCCTCCCTGCGCTGTCTCGTGCTCTCGTGCACCGCCTAGGGATCGCGTGGGATCTTTCGTCCCTCCAAGGTCAAAAGTTGCGAAGTTGAGCGCGCGCAGTGAGGAGGAAACTTCGTGGCGTTTTTTCGGTCACTTCCCCCGCTACGTCAGAATGCAAAGAACCTTTTGTTCCACGAGTGTAGCGGCCCAGCTCGTTCTTATGGTACGTTCACACTTGCGGATAGGCTAGCGAATCCGCCCAGCTTTTTTCTGCTGGGGCGAAACGCTGGGCGGAAAACGCGGCGGCAAGGACCTATTTCTGCCGCCGAACGAGGCGTTTCGCTGACCGGAAGTGAGATTGTTGCGCAGCGCGACGCTGTCTACGTCACGAGTACGCGTTCTTCCGGGAGCAGCAACGCCCGGGAGAGACAGCCGAGGTGAGAACTCTCGCTCCTTCTCGTCATATTTGACGGGATGTTACGATGAGAACAACTGCTACAGCCGGCGCCGCCGCCGCCGCTCAAAGGAAATAGATGTAAACACAACCCGCTCGTCGCCGCCGCCGCCGCCAGGAGCGAATCCGCTCCTGCGGCAGCGGATTTCTTCTCAGGTGTAAACTAGAGCCACTGTATATGGCAGCGTAGCTGCCAGAGTAGCGACACGACGCAAACTTATCTAGATGCACGATGTCAGAAGCGCCGATATGTGATCTCCATTTTGGGTCTGGGAGGTTGGCATGGTAACCGTACTGCTAGCGACGCCGGGCGGCAGCTTTTTTAGTCTAGTTGATATCTCCATTCGTTCACTGAATGAAATGTGGTAATAGACGCTTGGCATGGCGGTATGACAAGGGCCTCTGGAGGAACGGTGCCTGTTTCTTCTGGGAAGTGAGACGATTTGCAGCTTGGGGAGTGTTGTGCGACGAGAGCTGCTTGGTATCGTATGTGCACGGACAAGTCGAGTGGTTTTCCGCGCCGCCAGGATGGCGGCCGCTTCGTGGAACGTACGCACCGTCCTTATACTTTAGGACTTCGCTCCGATTGAACAAAATCCGATTACGCCGGCCACGACAGGACGATTGCTCGGGACATGACTGCTGCTCGACTGCCCCATAGTAAGCGAATGTATACTTAGCATCATACCTCTTCACGACCCGTTCATCCATTCAAGATGAGATTTTCTCACCGACTGGCACGGAGTGACGTTGACGACGGTCTCACCTTCGTTTGGGCGATGAACAGCCGACGGGGTTCAACCAAGAAGGATAGTATGGTGGTCTCCAGAGGATTGTTAACGCCATCAAAAGAGACGGACGCCGGATATGAGGTGTTCTTGCCGACAGGCCAAGTGGTCGTCCGGAAGTTTACCGGCATTCAAAAAGTCAATATTTTTATCTGGTGTAGCACACATATCCGTGTTAGAGGGGCCATGAAATGATTTGTTTTAACTTCTTCCTTAGCTGTAATCCTCAACTCAAACGCGAACTGTGCAATCATGCAGTCGTGACATGCTAGGGCACCGGTGCGATGACCCCAAGCTCCCACCGTGCTTTTTAAGCACACCATAGAATTTGGCATTCGCAAGTGATGATAAGTTCCGTCAGGGCACTCATTGGCCACGAACGCGAATTCAAATATTCGTCGACGAATTGATTGTTTACGAGCGCATACGTCCGAGTGACGCAGTTCTCGTGTCCAATGCGTGAGTTGGGGTCGGCTGACGTCATTTTGGCTCTTGTAGGCATTGCAAAGAGGACATTTAGAACCATACACACATGATGACAACTTCATAGCACACTGATATTAAGGAGCACAAAACGGGCCCAGCTACAAAAAAAAATATTACACTCGTAAGAAATAATTATGTCTGTAACTTGTAATTTACAAAGACGAACACACCTCTGAGCATCTAAGTTTAATAGTATGTGTTAATGCATTGTTATATAGCAGGACATTTCATGTACGTCACTTGAGCAAACGCCAGCTAATCACTTGAAAAAAAAAAAACAAAAAAAAACGCCATCTAAATGCAAGCTATTGCACGAAAGCACACTGTATCAAAATCTTCAGAACTGCCAATTCGTAATGTCGTCGATTAATACAAAGGTTAAAGATCGCAGGAGCTTCCTCGCTAAGGGTTTTTGTGATTATTCGGTGACCCAGGGCTGAATCAACCTCCCCTAGGCCCTACACGCGACGTATACCTTTCGTTTCGATTCACAGAAATTCAAACTTTAAAAGGAAGCTAGAAAAATGCGGAAATTTTATCCTAAAAGCTATATCGCAAAATCGTTGATTAGTACAAAACGTAAACATAGCAGGAGCTTCCTCGCTAAAAGTTTGTGATTATGCGGTTGCCTGGAGCTGAAACAAGTTCCCCAAGGCCCAACATGCGACGAATAGATTTCGCCTCGTTATTTAGACACTCCAACGTTGAAACAAAGCCAATAGTATGCGAAAATTGTATGCTAAAAGTCTTATCCATTCTCGAACACATCCTGGAATCCGAGCATTGCTACGGCGATATGACTGATGCTGTCGCGCAGCTGCTAATATCCGGAGCGATCTTGCACAGAAAGGGTATAGAGTATAATTATTTCAGATCTTCACGTTATGCCTATGTCAGAGAGCACGAAGAAGCCCGAAATCGTCGGCAAGCTGCAGCACATCACGACTCCGCGCACCGAACAAACTCGCATCCACCAGCTCTGGGCGCTGCCATCTAAAGGTGTATCCACACGACGGACCAAATTGCTGTTTTGGTCCGCGGGCCGCGCATCACGTGATCTTACGGCACCGGTCTTCGAGGTCCGCCGGCGGTCCGCGGCCCGCGCTTCTGAGAAATGCCAAGCGACTTTTGTCGCCCGGACCTTGGCGGCGGACCGCGGCGTTTTTAGTATAATTGGCAACAAGCTGGCAACAAGCTGACTGTTGTTTGGATTGGAATCCAAATCCAAAGTCGTTTTCTTTTGGCGCCAACTGTTGAAGACGAAAAAGACGAACCTTTTGTTATGGTGTACTTGTGCGACGATGGCGGCATGGTGCGGCGATGCAACTTTTTACTTAATCGCGCTCGTGGAGCAATTCCCCGCTCTGTGGGATTGCCCTTTTTGGTTCACAAGGCCGACGACCGGACACGAGATTCTGCAAGGCATAAGATTTTCCTCACCCTGGGGAGGAGGAAACAGGCAACGGTGGACATGGTAAAAGGGGAGAGAGGAGGAAGCGGGGAAAAAGCGCGAACTGGTCGTCGGTCTTTAGGTCCTCCTCGTCCTCAATAGTCAACGCCAAGGCCACCGCGGCCAAACGCCTCTTTCGTTCAACCTCCATCTTGGCTCCTTACAAATAGCCTCAAAGCAGCTCGCTGCATGCGTTTGGCGGAGCTGTCAGGTCGAGAGTTAGACCGGCCCATTCGCTCTGTCATCTGCTCTTTTGGTCCGCCGTGTGGATGCTCATTGCAGCCGGGCGGCCCGTGGGCCGCGCATCACGTGATCAATCGGTCCGCGACCCGGTCCGTCGTGTGGATACACCTTTACCGGCTACATCACAGCTCTTGCGAGGTCACGTGACGAGTAGTCACTCGGTTGCTATGGAAACCGAGCCAGCTCAGCTCGTTGCTATGGTACCGCGTGTGACCAATTGCGGTGAGAGGCGGGACAGGGAAAAGCGTGGCGTTTCTCTGGCAGCTACGCTGCCATATACAGTGGCTCAGTGTAAACAAGGGTGCCTTCATGTGCGCTTTGCTTGGGGTGAGGACACCTGACCATTTTGTTTCGAACGCTTATTTTTATTTTTTTGTTCTGCAGCGCGTGAAAGAGCGTGTCCCTGCACGCGCTCGGGGTGCTGACTGTGCTACGGCGATATTGTTTCCTGCGATTTCTTTGTATTTTCCCTGTGAGCGCGTGCTGTCGGCATCGGGTACTACAAACGATGGCATCACCCGCGGGAAAGGCTACAAGCGCGAGCTCCTTGCTCCAGGGCACATCACGGCGGCACAAGCTCTCGTGCGTTAAGAGCAGCTCCCAACGCTATCAGCTCGCGCTTCTAGCCTTCTCTGCGGTACAACATAAAGTGAAACGGAGTATAGTGTAAACATACCATTAGAGCTTACAAAACCATCATGTCCGATGCGCGAGATGAACGCAGACCATGTCACGAGCGTGATGTCACAGCCTCTCGCGCTACTCACTCAGCGATTGATTCCCGCGCTTTCCAAAAATCTGAATGTTTGAACCAGTCGGGTGGATGAGGCACACGCGCACGTTGTCGTAACGCGACGTCCGGCTTGTCTTGATTTTCTGCTGACGGTGACGAGCCTGCAGGCGGTGTCGCATCAGGCGAAGACGTCACCGAATCAGTCCTCGAAGGTGTTGCACACGTCGCGATATCGGGCACCGGTTCGTTGTCTAGGTCATGTGCTCTCGTCATCGCAGATGGCTGCTCGTGCTGTTGAATAGACTACTTCCATAAAGCCCTGCATGCAACACGGCGCGCGTTGCACTCTGGGAACTAGTTGGCCAGGGAGGAGAGTGGCATGGTTTCGGTTTCGATCGACACGTCGACAGAGCGTGGACTATTAACGGCCGTTATCTCGTGTTTTCTGGTCCCGAGAGCGTCATTTGTGGTCTCTAAACTAACCTAAATGGCCAGACCTCAAAGCTTTAGCACAAACCCGAGACGTATAGCTTGTCTTAACACATGCTTGTTGTATTTTTGTACTTGAGCCTTTCTGTTAGCGTTTCAATCGAGGTATGTGGACGAGCCTGTGCTGGGAATCTCGACGCTGCGAAGCTCGGGGATCTTGCTTGTGTACGAATCAACAAGCTGTTGCAACCAATAAGTATGTAGGCATCGAGCTCGCGCCTTTACATTAGTGTTGTTGATAACAACACTAATGTAAAGGCGCGAGCTCGATGCATGCATACTTATTGGTTGCTACAGCTTGTTGATTCGTACACAAGCAAACAACACTAATGTAAAGGTGCGAGCTCGATGCATGTATACTTATTGGTTGCTACAGCTTGTTGATTCGTACACAAGCAAGATCCCCGAGCTTCGCAGCGTCGAGATTCCCAGCATTGGCTCGTCCACATACCTCGATCGAAACGCTAACAGAAAGGAAGTTTGTTTGTTTCGTGCGTCCATAGACACAATATTACTTTTTGCCATTACCGTTTGTCTTATTACGCCTGAGTACGCGAGGTAAAACTCGGAGGCGCCATTGAAAAGCTCAATTTTAACACACTTCTTATCTCTTATCTGTACAGACCCGCAGCACTGCACGAATTAAGTGAAGTCCCCACCCGATTGCATTCCACTAATATTCAACATCGCGTATGCGCATGAAGTTATCCTGCAATCAAATAAGCACATTCGCACATACAAACCGTTTTAAGCAAGCAAAAGTCGTGCACTTGTGTGAAGAATGTCGCACCGTTCGCTGGAAGTGCGCCCGGACGGGCATGAACCCCTATGCGGTGCCCCAAACGAACGAAATTATTCAAAGCGCGTTTGACGCTTGCTAATGGCCATAATATTTGTTTTGTGTTTGCTTTCTTCCTGCCTGAGTATGCCGAGACAATTTCAAACACACCGGTCAGGCACAAATCTTGGGCGTCAGTAAAAGCTCGTCCAAAAAGGCTCAGCGAGGAGTTGGGGACGCTTGTTAGGGCCTCCGTCGTAGTTAGCCGATCTCAGCGTTTGCGAAAACTTAAATCTTCTATCAGCATAAAATTTGAGTGGGAGATACAGTAACGTTTGTGCAGTAGTGAGGTCGAATTTATTGCGTTTCCTTAAAAGATCATGCGTCAACGCTGGGCTCAACTTTGATACTCCTGTGAGGATGCGGCTTGCTTTTCGCCCAATGAAGTAACACGAAGCGGACGTTTGGCAAACAAAATACGTGTAAGGCTCCAGGTGACCAAATTTCAGTTGTAGTTCACTGGTACTAGACGGGATTATCGAAATTTAACTCAAAGATGCACTCGTGGGGTGAGGTGACTAAGCCACGTCTTACTACGTTTGCATACACGAGCTTGAGCGCGTTGGTTTGCATACGCCCTCATAATATCCGGTGTTTCGGGAACCAGGGAAAGTGCCCCGGTCTTCGTTTTGTATCGCTCGAGAATGAGTGTATTGTACGTTCGTGAAAAATCAGATAATCGAAAACGCAAGCAGCGCGTTCGGTCGCGGCGTGATAGCATGAGATGAAGCTGCTCAGTCGAAACCGAAACTGAGTGGCCAACTAGTTCCCAGAGTGCACTGCGTGGTATTTCGCCGCGATGGGGCGCGTCGGTTTTGGAAGCAGTCCATTGGGTCTGATTCATCGTGTCGCGGAAGCAAGGAAGCTTCAACTGGTCGTGTGGAAGAACGGCGCAAGTGTTCAGCGTGCACAAATCGCGTTTGACCGGCCACACGCACAATATATGTCACCGGACTCACAACTGTGTCACTTCACCGTCCTCCCAGAGAACGCTCTCAACCCGCACACATTTTACCCACACTCTTCACCCCAAATCACATGCGCGGTCCGCGCCCCTGTGGTTGTTGCGTTGCTGTTTCATGTTCAGCTGTGTGCCAGTCATGTCTTTTGCAAAGTCGGGCTTGGTGAAAGACAACTTCACTCTTGATTGTCGTTTTAAGAATAGTTCAGCTGGAGTCTTTCCAGTCACCGAATGCGGGGTGTTTCTATAACTCATCAAGAAGCTGTCTAGCCCTTCTTGCACGGATTCTTCCTTCCCCGACTCAGCGTGAGAAAGCACTTGCTTTAACAGTGCCCGCTTTGTGGTCTGCACAAGACGTTTGGCAGCCCCATTTACGATTGGGTGATAAGGCGGTGTCTTTATATGTGTAATGTTATTTTTGGTAAAAAAAACGTTCCACATCCTGAGATACAAACTGTGGCCCGTTATCACTCACCATTCCTTCGGGGAAGTCGAAGGCAGCGAAGGCACTGCGAAGTTTGTTGATTGTTTGAGTAGCAGTTGTGGTGCTCATCAACCAAACTTCCACCCAACTGGAATACGCGTCCACTAAAACAAGAAAGTTATGTGGACCCTTTGCCGCGAAATCAACATGGACCCTCTGCCAACACCTCAAAGGGTATGGTCAAGGGTGCAGTGGTGTAGGCTGAGCCGACGGCTGTACGACCTGACACACCTTGCATTGCTTTACATACTCTTCGACAGCTTTGTCTAATCCGGGCCACCAAATAAAGCTTCTAGCTAGCATCTTCATTCGGCTGGTGCCGGGGTGGTCCTCACGAAGCAACGCCAGAACCGCTGGTCTCAAGCTCTCGGGTACGATAACCCGCGATCGCCAAGTGAGACAGCTCTGCTCAATTGAAAGTTAGAGACGCCGGACATAGTACGGTTGTAGTTCGTCTGCGACGTCTCCTGGCCAGCCAGATCGGGCATACTCTAGAACTTTGCAAGATGTGGCATCTCGTGCCGTGGCTTTGGCCACATCACGGTCTGTCAGGGGAGTGCACTCAAAAACCGAGAGACATTCAGGTGTCTCTTCTCTGGACGTCGAACAGACAGGTAGCCTAGACAAGGCGTCAGCCACTTCTGTTTCAGTGCGCTTACGGTATTTAAAAGTGTTCTGGTACGCTGACATAATCAAGGACCACCTTTCCATCCTAGCAGCTGCTAGGGAAGGAGTTGCTTTGTTTTGCCTCAAAATCCCTAGACTTTACTGATGGTCCGTGTCCAAAACGAACTGTCGACTAAACAGAAACTTGTGAAATTTCTTGTGTCACTGTCAGTGTTCGCAAAGCGAATGCAATCGGACGCTCTTCGCCATTCGGCAGCACGTGAAAAATGACAGCTCCAATGCCGCTGGACGATGGCGCATCACACTGCAAACCCAGCGGTTTGCGAACGTCGTAATACGTTTGCGCGCGGCTGTTGGTAAGCAGGTTCTTCATGGCGTCGAACGCATCGCTGCACTGCTTAGTCCAAACCCATCTTTCACCCTTCCTCAGCAAACCGGTACAATCGCTCTGCCACTGAAGCCACATTTTTCAAGAATTTTCCATAATAGTTTAACAGTCCTAGGTAGGCTTTTAGCTCTGTGGTGTTCGTGGGCTCTGGTGCCTGGATGATTGTCTTCACTTTTCCTTCAGTTGGGTAGATACCCTTTTAGCTCAATTTGTGCCCGAGATATGACACCGAGTTTTGGAAGTACTTATATTTTTTCTTTCTTGAGAGTAATGTTGTGCTCGTTTAATCGTTCCAAGACGCACTCAAGTGTACGTTGCCAATCGTCTATGTCTCGCCCTGTGACAATTACGTCGTCAATGTAGCAACCTACATTGCTTAGGCCAATCAACACCTTATCCGTCAAGGACTGGAACATAGCTGGGGCGGTGGCGATATCAAAGGGAAGTATATTGTACTCATAAAAGTCCCTAATGGGTGTTCACCGTCAGGATGGGTTTGGATTCTGGACTTAGCAACACTTGCTGGTATGCCGAGGATAAATCCAGCACACAAAACACTTTGCCATCAGAAACCGCAGTGAACAACTTCTCCGGCAGTGGAAGCGGATAGTGATCAACTTTCAGTACTGGGTTAACTCTGACCTTGAAGTCACCACGAAGCCTCAGTTTACCACCTTCCTTTTTTGGCACACAGGGCCGGCCTTTAAGCAGCAAGCGCCCTGGGCAAAACTGCGGCCGTAGCGCCCCCCCCCCCTCCCCCTATTTTCGCACCCAACATCACGTTGTTAGTAAACATGCCAGAGTGACCCAGCGCGAATGGTCGCGATTTTGTCGTTGCCAGTCGAGAACCACATCCTAAAAACGGACGACGTTCGCGAGCATTGAAAGTTTTGTCGGCACCGTGTTCAAATGGTTCAAAATACATGTATTTCCCAGATTACTCAACTTTCAGCTGTGGGTCTCCCAAAGCAAGCTCACGTCTGATGGACAGAAAAAACAAACGCACAGGTTAACCATGTCAGATACCTTCCGAGCCTTCAACATCGCAAATTGGGCTACGGCTTGCGACATATCCAGGCTAGACGCTATCCTGTTTTCAATGGACAAAATTACCAATGAGGATAGCCTATCATCTGTCATGGTTGATCTTAGGTATTTATTTATTTATTTATTTAGTTATTTATTTGCATACGTACATCGCCTGAAGAGGCATTATAGTAGGGAGGGGCACATACATAAAATTTGTACAGTACAAACACAAGGTGAAACACAATTATTAACGAAGTAATGCACAATGGTAGTTAAAGGAAACACTGAATCTTGAAAAAACAGCTCTGACAATGCCGTTTCAACGATGTCACTTGGCAGGTTATTCCAATCCTCAATGGACCGCAGGAAAAAAGAGCATTTGAAAACATCAGTTCTGCTGTGAAATGGACGAATTTTTCTTGAACTATCTCGTCTTTCTGATACATAGGCAGGCTCAAAAGTATATGTGGACCTACTAATTACGCTATTGTTGTAAAACACTTTATGTAACATTTTGAGACGGAACAATTTCCATCGTTGACTCAGAGGCGTCCAATTTAGAGTCGATTTAAGTTTAGTTATGCTAGCTCTAAAATCATAATTACTGGTAACAAATCTCGCAGCACGATTCTGTACCTTTTCGATTTGATCTATAAGGTTCTGACTGAACGGATCCCATAGCTCACTGGCGTAGTCGAGGACAGACCGCACATGAGAAAAATATAATGTCTCCTTCAAAGACGGGGGAGCCATCCTAAGATTACGTTTAATAAATCCCAGTGACCGGCTTGCTTTCGCTGTAATATAGTCAACATGTTTATTCTATCTTAAATCGCACAAAAAAATAACTCCCGAATATTTAGCCTCAGATGCCAGTTCAAGTGAAACACCACCGATACTGTAGGATGAAGGAATAAATTTAGTTTTTCTAGTGAATCTAATGCTAATACATTTAGATACGTTTAGAGGAATGCGCCATTTGATACACAAGTCATTAAATTTATCTAAATCACTTTGAAGAGCGAATACTTGAGCATCACAGGTCACATCACTCTACAAATTGTAATTGTCTGCATATAATTGAATATGTGAAGAGACGCCTTCAACTATATCATTAATGTATATTAAAAAAAGGAGTGGGCCAAGTACCGACCCCTGTGGAATTCCGAATGTTATTTCTATATAGGGGGACTGTAAACCGTTCATTAACACGGACTGTTTTCTTGAATTAAGGTAATCGCCAATCAAATTAAAAATTTCCAAATCTATGTTTAGTTTGTGAAGCTTGTTCATGAGAAGAGCATGAGGAACCATGTCGAAGGCCTTTTTGAAGTCCAGAAAGATACAGTCAACTTGTCGGCCCTCATCAAACGATTGTGAAATGTCGTGATAGAACTCAAGCAACTGCGTGGTACAAGAAAATCCTGTACGAAAACCGTGTTAAGACGGGCTAAAGAAATTGATAAGACTAAGGTGTTTCATTAGGTTAGTGTAAATAATGTGCTCCATAGTTTTGCAGCACGCACTTGTCAGTGAGATGGGCCTGTAGTTTTGTAGCAGATTTTTTGGGCCAGACTTGTGGACGGGGACGGCATTTGCAGATTTCCAGTCCAGAGGCAAGAAGCCACATTTCAACGATACCGTGAACAAAATTACCAAGTAGCTCGAAATAACTTCAGCACAAGACTTCAGGACAGCGTTGGGAATTCCATCGGGGCCAGGTGCCGAACCTTGTCTAATTTTCTTTAGAAGGTTGAGAACACCGTGTGTATCAAAATAGATTTCAGACATAAAATCAGTAGAAACAGGTACTTCTTCGGAATCGCTAAAATTCCCCGTCACGATATCCGAGAAAACAGACTTGAAGCAATCATTGAAACTGGCAGCCTTTAAAGAGTCATCCTCTAAAAGGCGACCCTCGACCAACAGGGAGGGAATTCCAACGATATATTTTTTTATTAGAGCGAATGAACTTCCAGAATTCCTTTGGGTTTTGCCTGAGTTTCACATTTAGTGCTGAAAAGTAGTTTGCCCGGGACGAAGTGATTGTACGTTTAAGGGTGACACCTATCTTCTTAAGTTTATTGTATAATGCAGAGCCATTACGAGCTCGATATTGAGATAGTGCACGTTTATTTTTAATAATAAGTTTCCGTAACCCGGAGTTATGTCTTAATTAGCTTTAATTTTGAGAAACTCCTCTCAGCGGTGGCCACTGACACTGGCAAAGTGAGGAGGATCCTCAATGACTTTCACGTATAGGGTAATTAAGGTGGCGATGCAGGCGAGTTGGTTCATGATTTAAGATATTGGGAACAGCGGCGCTTGTCCTGTGCTCTACTCTCGTTGTCCTCGTCTTTTTTGCGCGCTGTTCCCAATTTCTTACAACGTATAAGAGAAGTTGTCACGTAGATGGTTGTCCAGAATGAACTGGAGGACGTCCTCGTGAACAAAAACTACTTTCATAAATAATTGAAACGGTTCGCGCCACTTATATTTTGTATTTCGACAAAGAAGAAGCTTCTGGCGGCCCTGACCAGTAGTAAGCCCAGGACCTAAGACGTCACATATCGCGCGCTTTCGGCACCGCGGGTCGCCCCCGTAGGTGGAGGAGGTTACCGCGTCGTCCGGTTAAAATATGACGCACTGATATTTAGTTACTCTCTCCGTGCCCGCTGGCTTGCCCGAATTTCAAGAGATGTGGAAACCGAAAAAAAAGTAGACGCTTAAATATGATTGCAGGGCCCATTTGAGGTTGCGCTCGAGGAACCAGAGCTTTATTTTGGCTGCGGAGCAGATATTGTCAATGTGTGTGTTCCAGTTTAGATAAGAAGATATTGTAACGCCCAGATATTTAAATTGAGGAACTTGAGTCAGAGGTCGGTTATCAAATTCGTACACAAATGGAAGAACGTTTTTCTTTTTGGTAATTATGACAGAAAAGACTGCCTTGTCACAATTAATTTTAATTTTCCATTACACCATTCTTGTTGTAAAGAGTAGTTCAACTGCACCTGATCACGGTGGCAAGAAACATTTGTATACAACAAGCAGTCATCTGCGAACAACCGAACAGTAATATTAGGCGCTACCTTTTCCGTGATGGCATTTATATAACACAAAAATAATACGGGCCCCAATACAGACCCCTGGGAGCCGCCGCTTTTATAACATGAATTCTTTTTATTTACTTGCACAAACTGTATTCGATTAGTGATGTAGGCTTTAATCCACAAAACAATGCTTTCATTTACCCCGAGGTTTTGTAATTCGCGAAAAAGTTCAAAATGAGGCACCCGATCAAAGGCTTTTGATAGCTCTAAGCAAATAAGCTCTTTTTTGTCTAAGAAAAACAACAACAGATCACTGCCAGTGCTGCTTTGAAGCATAAATGGGACATCTGTGGCCATTCACACGACTGAGGCCTCTGGGAATAACAAAACCGTGTGTTAGCACAGCGGAGAACGAAATCGCAGTACCAGTGTTCTTTTTTGAAGTCTAAAGGAAACGCCTGTGGTCATTCACATGACCGAGGCCCCTCTGAAAACAACAGTAACGTGTGTCAGCACTGTGGACAGCTAACTCTTGCTGCCAATGATCTGTTTCTAAGCATAAACTGGACGTCTGTCGCCATTCACATGTCCGAGGCCACTCTGAGAATAAGAATAACGTGCGTCAACACTGCGGGCAGCTAAAGGTACATTTATACTCCAACGTAACGTCGACGGGCGTGGCGTAGCGCAGCGCGCACAGATACTGATTGGTCGCAGATATCGAGTTCCTGGTTGCCGGCCAATGAAAGGCGCGCGTTCTGCGCTACGCTGCGTTCACTGCGCTCGACGTCGGAGTATAAACAGCCCTTTACTCTAACTGCCAATGATCTGTTTCGAAGCATAAACTGGACGTCTGTCGCCATTCACATGACCGAGGCCACTCTGAGAATAAGAATAATGTGCGTCAGCACTGCGGGCAGCTAACTCTAACTGCCAATGATCTGTTTCGAAGCATAAACTGGACGTCTGTCGACATTCACATGACCGAGGCCACTCTGAGAATAAGAATAACGTGCGTCAACACTGCGGACAGCTAACTCTAACTGCCAATGATCTGTTTCGAAGCATAAACTGGACGTCTGTCGCCATTCACATGTCCGAGGCCACTCTGAGAATAAGAATAATGTGCGTCAGCACTGCGGGCAGCTAACTCTAACTGCCAATGATCTGTTTCGAAGCATAAACTGGACGTCTGTCGCCATTCACATGACCGAGACCACTCTGAGAATAAGAATAATGTGCGTCAACACTGCGGACAGCTAACTCTAACTGCCAATGATCTGTTTCGAAGCATAAACTGGACGTCTGTCGACATTCACATGACCGAGGCCACTCTGAGAATAAGAATAATGTGCGTCAACACTGCGGACAGCTAACTCTAACTGCCAATGATCTGTTTCGAAGCATAAACTGGACGTCTGTCGCCATTCACATGTCCGAGGCCACTCTGAGAATAAGAATAATGTGCGTCAGCACTGCGGGCAGCTAACTCTAACTGCCAATGATCTGTTTCGAAGCATAAACTGGACGTCTGTCGCCATTCACATGACCGAGACCATTCTGAGAATAAGAATAACGTGCGTCAGCACTGCGGGCAGCTAACTCTAACTGCCAATGATCTGTTTCGAAGCATAAACTGGACGTCTGTCGCCATTCACATGACCGAGGCCACTCTGAGAATAAGAATAACGTGACCAGAAAGATGATGGCAGACTCTGAAGAGCTCGTTCGCGGCTACGGCCTGGTATAATGCAGAGATAAACATACATCAGAAATGTAATTAGGCGGTTTGAGCTGTAGCTTGATTCAAACATTGTTGATTTTATTGTTATAAAGACAAATCATTCTGTCACTTGCATTCGGACCAAGATCAGGACATCTGAGTATTCGGTATGTTTTCAATTTTTGATATAAACAAATATTTCATATATAAGAAAGCCACAATTCATGAAGCGGGAAGCTGTCCTTGCAATCAATTTTTATTGACATACTTTTCATCTTTTACAAATTATTAAACCAATGCTGCGATCCAATATTGTGGACACATTTTCCTTCTAAAGTAAATTGGAAAAGTTGGTGCGTGTTTACCGGTAATACCCCAGGCCGCGACGCGACGCGAGTGGGGGTACACGCGTCACGCACCCGGGTTTCGAAGCATAAACATACGACTGACAGGGCCTCTGAGAGCAAGCAGAATGTTCGGAAGCATTTGAGAGAACCAAATCTGCTCCCCTCAAATTCTGATATTTTTCCCAAAAGCTTCTTAACGTCCAAAACAATATCAATTAAATGTTTGTAACATACGCATCACTGGCTTTATCATTTGTATGCCACATATATGTTACAGCTCATTATTGTAAACGAGGGTGCACCCGCGGGTACTATCGCAGTCATAGATTAGCGTGCATGCTGATTGCGACGCGGAAACTTGACAAGGACGCCACGTTTCACAGATGAATACATACTGCTTCGAAGGCGTCATTTTAGTAGACAGACTATTTATTAACGCCAGCAAAGATACGGTCGAAATCGGGTGAAGACACTTACTGTGTTCGCGGTTCACTTATTTCACTTATTCCCGCACAGTCCACTACACTTATAAAGAAGAGTTTGGTGACCGCTGCATTTTAACGTCGTTCCTCGGAAACCACTGCGAAGAAAGGCCGCTGCCGTCACGATGTTGAGGCGGAACCTGAGGCAGAGAAGCAGACGCTGTTCGACGTATGTACGATGCTAGGCCTTACTCCCGCATCGAACTTTTCGATGGCAATGCTATCGCTGGATTTTCACGCTGTCGCGCAGAACCTATTGCGAATAAAAGTGGACGCGGTTACGACTTAGCGACTTATGGTCGGGTAAGTAAAAAACCGCGTTAAAAAATAGAATAATTGCTGGAAGATACTGGAGTCGTAGAAAATCTGCCCGGCAGCCATGTTGAAAATATTCATTTGCCAAAACAAGATTGGTTCGGGCAGGTCGTGACGTCACGGAAACAACGGGACGCGATTGGTGGCGGAGGAATACAAAATTCCCTTTGAGGGGGCATTTGCCGCAACCTTCTTGACTTGTAACCGACTATAGAATGCTCGAGATTCGTAAAATGTCGAAAAGAGCTCAATTTACGGCTCATGGTACTTGACGACCGCCCCTTGTCACTAAAGAAGATGCTAGGACCTTGGCCTACGCCAGTTCTACAAAAGAGGGCTCTTTTGCCTTACGCGATTTCATCTTGAAAACTAAAATAGCGGACAGTTATTGAGAGTTATTCATCTTCAACAAGAACAACAGAAACGCAACACCAAAGTGGAAACATCATCATATGGCAAATTTACATTGCAAACATACTTCAACTGTGAAATTCTGTATATAATAATCATATACCTTGCTTGTATATTATCGCGCT
The DNA here is from genome assembly GCA_013358835.2 of Ixodes persulcatus. Classification (NCBI taxonomy): domain Eukaryota; kingdom Metazoa; phylum Arthropoda; class Arachnida; order Ixodida; family Ixodidae; genus Ixodes; species Ixodes persulcatus. Next base: position 84,093 of record JABSTQ010010905.1, read on the forward strand.
AAATTAAGCTTTTAATGTAAAAATTGTTTGAATAATTTAATGTGCATACCGCCCCCTTTAGGGTATATTGTACAGTACACCAGGTACGTTTGAGTGTAGGAATTATATATAAATAGCATGACAAATCATTGCACCCTGATGTAAATAGTGTACTTTTATAACTTGGAGTCAAGTGCCGGGTGTTCTGTGCAGTGTTTATGTTTATGTGACAACTGTGAACTCTCAAGGAAATGGACACTAACCACTCAAGTTCAAAGGAGTAGGCGGCGCTGCTATAGCAGCAGCCAATGTCTCCTTTTTATTTTTTATCAGTTATTAAAGAAAGAAAAGGTGCGCGTAGTCGCGCCTTGACACGGTCAATATTGAATTGCAGTATTAGTATGAAACGCCAGCACTGTGCGTTTTCGTTAGTGATGTTCCACCCTGCTCGGGAGCAAAGCCGAAATTGCGTCTTGGATTGGCGCATGACGTCGACGCGGATGCTCAGCGTGGAGTACGCGACATTAACACAAATTTGACCCATTACGCAATACTAATGGTATACATTCGACTGGTCAATTTCCAGCCTCTTGGAGCACTCTGAAAAGCCGATGCCCATCCGGCAGGTCAAAGTCGGGCGCTTTAAGTGTATTCGCCTGGTTCTTTCAGAGCGCTCTTAGATATTCGGATCGCACGACGCGCACACTTTCAGGGAGCTTATTGAGGAAACCCTACGAGTCTATATACAGATCATGTAATAATCAATATGTACTACCGGAAACAATATGAGCGTGAACGGGCCTCCGCGTGTTGCCGCTACCTGAGGCGCCCCCCTGGCGGCGCCGTTGTAAAGTTTTGCGCACGCGTGTAAAAACCCTGCCGCTGTTCTCGCTTTGACATTTATCCACCCCCCCCCCCCCCCCCCCCATCTGTCGTCTGCTATGCGCGCGCTGGCGGCCGCTCGTGCTGTCGTCTGTTATGCGACTCGTGCGTGCCATGGCGGCCGCTCACGGTCGGCCGCTCACGCTGTCGTCTCCTATGCAACTCGTGTTTGCGCTGGCGGCCGCTCGTGCGACTACGCGTCTGCCGCACAACATTGCGTGCTCCGGCGGACATCCGCGCTTCTTGCGTTACGTGAATTGTGTTTGCCCTGGACAACTTTAATGGTGTTGATTTGCACAAAATTCTTCAGTGAAACACAATGCTTTTATTCTTTGAACACGTGGCCCTCACACGTGAAAACATTTCTTATGCCATCGGCCATGGGTTCGACAGGCTTATTAGTAGAGTGCTCATACTGTGTCTTTTCTGGACACAACCAAAACTGGTTTTCAAGAAAAAAAAATCGAAAGATAGAACTATTGAAGACTTAAAGTGTCCTTTATGAATAGAACCAACGCTGGCTTTCACAAAAATGTCGATAGGAGGTTGCATTTTTACTTCCCTCGGCAATCAAATTAAACAAAACTATTAAAAGAATAAGAGGGCATTAGTATGATGTCATCTCGACCCCGAGCATCGACCACGGCTCTCATCCTCGAAGGAAGGGAGCTGAACAGAGCGGAAACAAAATCCCGCTCGTTCCGCAGCTTTTCCCATTCTTCGAGGACGAAGCGCCACAATTCGTCAGCTGTGGCCTCGTGAAGAAGACGCCGCGCTATGGCTGCCTTTATGCCCCCCAGACATTCTCTACAACGTTCAAGTCTGCCCCCTTGGGGGGTCAGGGCAGCTCGGTGACGCAGCGCTCCTCAAGGAGGCGACGAACCGTCTCAGAGGTGTGAACGGGCGGCAGGTCGTGCTGGAAGGTAAAGTCGCCATCGCGAAAGGGAACTTCCAGGATGTAGCGGAGCATGACGTAGTCGGTTACTTCGCAGTAAATATGCGACGTCAAGCTCCTCGATTACTTCGCAGTAAATCTGCGACGTCAAGCTCCCCTCAATCTTAAAGAGCGGCCCAAGCCCGTCCTTAAAGAGCGCCCCCCCCCCCCCCCCCCCCCCAGACGTTGACCATGGTCCGACCACTGGCTGCGACATCTTGGACGAACTAAGGGTCATAGCTGCGTAACAAAAAAATATTTAACAGTTTCACTTTTATAAAATTGATGGCGCGTTACAAAAGACTGGTTCTAATAAAATGAAAGGCAGTGTTTTATACCGATGGCAGGCGGGCCGCCACACGCAGCCTCTAGTCCCACATGGTCGTAAATGTTGACTCGTCAGGAAAGACGACAGTCCTCCACTGGTCGACTCTCCACTCTTGGTGGTCTTCTGCAAATCGGTACCGTTGAGCCTTGTTTGTGTCGGTGAACAGAGGCTTCTGCCGACATTCGGCTCTTCAGCTCCGCCTCAACAAGCCTTCGTCGGATCGTCATTTCGCTGGCGCCAAGATCGAGGGCTTCCTTGATGTTTCGTGCCGACTGGAACGGGCCCATGGAAATTGCCGCGACGATATGGTGGTCCTCTTCGGCTGTTGTTGCGCGTGGTCGACGCGGGTGGGGTGCTTCTTGAATACTTCTCTCGTTGTTCCTATATGAAATGAAATGAAATGAAATCTTTATTTTCCAGAAATTTACTCTGGCGGGCTTCCAGACAAAAAGCTACCATATGGTAACTTGACGGGGTCTGGGGCCCTAATGCAAAACAAGCATAGCAATCTGGCTTAAAAGTGTTATACATTAAAAAGACTCGTTGTACAGCATATAGAGTTTCTCTTACAAACTAGGCATGTACTTAAGTAACACTAAACAGAGTAAACAAGTGAGAGCGCAGGAACATTCGGCAGCAAGCATATTATGCAAAAGCGAGAAAAAGAAAAATGTCATACAGAGACATCCGCGTTGATAACACACTGATACAATTCAGCTCTAGTCAGAGAGTATATATCTATGTGTTCTAGATAGTACTTGTTCAGTAGAGAAGGTAACATATGGCGAAGGGATTGTAAAGCATGATTCGTGCGGAAATGAGGAACATACCATATCTCGGAGCAGCGCATACTGATCGAGATTTCCTTTTTGTTCAAGTCCGAGGTGCGCCAAAGAAATTCAATGAATTCATTTGTTCCGAAAAGGAAAGCATACAAAAGACGATACACGTGCATATTTGTAATGGCAATAATTTTGAATTTTTCGAACAGCGGTTTAGTGTGATATAGGTAGTGTACATCCGCGATGATGCGTAGTATCTTTTTTTGAAGTAACAGTATTCTGTTTAAATTCGAAGTTGTTGTTGTGCCCCACACGAGGTGACAATAATTTATATGAGACCGGAAAAGGGCATGATAAATCATGAGTTTAATGTTAACAGGCAATATTGAGCGGCATCTTCTAATAACGCCAATGACTCTGCACAACCTGCTGACCAAATTATCAATATGGCGATCCCACGACAGATGCTCAGAGAAAATTACGCCCAGCGTTTTGTGGTGCTTAACTATATCGATTACTGTACCACTTAAGGTAAGGGATTTAGTGAAGGAGACGCGCTTATTCAATGACCGAAATACGAGTGCCTTGGTTTTGTTTACATTAATCTTAAGGCAATTTACCTCAGACCATCTGCCAAATTGCGCGAGAATATCGTTCCCCTTAATAATTAAGCTTTCTGCGTCTACGCCCGAAACAAAAAGGCTGGTGTCGTCGGCATATATTACAAACTGTGCTAGAGTACTAACCTTTACCACGTCGTTTATAAAAATGTTAAAGAGCAGAGGGCCCAGTATGCTACCCTGAGGCACGCCGCAGGTTACGGCTTTGAGAGAAGAAGATCGTCCGTCGATGCTGACACACTGCTGGCGATTGGAGAGATAGGAATCCAAGAGTGAGAGTGCTGGACCACGTATTCCATAACACTTTAATTTATCAAGGAGTATTTGATGATTGAGGCAGTCAAACGCCTTACTAAAATCAATAAAAATACCTAGTGTTAAAAGCTTGTTTTGAATGTTATTTAGAATGATTTCTTTCTGGAGTAAGAGCGCTGACTCTGTCGACCTTCCCTTTCTGAAACCAAATTGGGCGTCAGTTATTATTTCATGTCGAGAAAGAAAACCTTCTACGCGAGTTTTGACAAGCGTTTCTAGTCCCTTAGAAAAAATTGGCAGGATGGAGATTGGTCTATAGTTGGTCATTAGGTTCACATCACCTCCTTTGTGAATCACAGTAACTTTGGCAAGTTTCATATTTGCGGGGAACTCACCGCAAGCCAAGCTGAGGTTAAATATATGTGCGAGGTACGGTGCAATTATGTCGACGACAAGCTTGACTGGTTTCATTCGAAAATCGCTAATATCACGACTGTTACTATTTTTGAGTCGCATGAATATTTTGTAGACCTCAAATTCATTTGTTGGATTAAGAAAAAGCGACGAGCTTGGGCTCTGTGCGATATATTTAACAGCATCTTCATTATATGTGCTTGAAACAAGATTTACCAAGTAGGAATTGAAGCATTCTGCCAGTGGGACACCGGATAGCATTTGGTCATTGATCAGTAGCTCCCCCATTTCATCGTTACGTGGGTTACGCTGGAGAACCTCATTTATAGATTTCCATATCACAGCAGGAGAAGTTTTCGACTTATATCTGAAGAGGTTTGCATGATACTGTGCTTTTGCTTGTTTTAGTTTAGAGTTTAATTTATTTCGATATTTTTTGAAGGATGCTAAATTGTCTGGGTGTCTCGAGGAAATAAACTTTTTGAACAATATACTCTTTTTTCTAATCATCTTGATGTGATCAAGTGTGATCCATGGTTTTCGTGATTTTCTCGACCGAGATATTACTTTATACGGAAAACATTCATCATAGCACTTCTTGAACAAGTCATGAAATGTATCGTAGGCATCATTAACGTTTGATTGTAATGTCACAGATGTCCAGTCGAGAGCACATATTTTGTTTCTAAAATGCAGCAAAGCATGTTCTGTTAATGGTTGGAAAGAAAAAACGTTTGATTTCGCTCTTGATTTCAAATCACAGCAACAAAAGGCGAGGAAAATAGGAATATGGTCGCTGATGCTACAACTGATCGTACCAGCTGCAGTAAGTCTTTGGCCCATATTTGTAATGAAGAGATCCAGTACGCTTTCACTTTCAAGAGTAGTTCTAGTAGGTGACAAAATCACATTTGCATATCCGAAAGAACTCAGAACATTGCTAAATTGGGTCACAGCATAAGAAGGTTCCATCATATTAATATTAAAGTCGCCACCGAGAACAACAGAAAAATTATTTGTTGATGCAAATTCCAAATAACTATCTAAAAAGGATAAAAAACGTGCGACGTTGGCCGACGGTGGACGATACACGACAGAGAAAAGCCGACTGCCACTAGTTAAAGTTAAAATTTCATAGTCTTCATTCGTCTCAGTCAGGCAGTCTAGTATTTGGTAAGTTTCGCGTTGCTCTGCATAAATGGCGACACCGCCACCCCTCCGACAGATTCGATTTAGGCAAAAATGTTTGTATCCAGGCAAATTTAGCACGGGCTGGTCATCTTGGTACCACGTCTCTGAGAACATTATAACATCAAAAGCAACATCGCAGTCATCCAGAAGTGTGCAAACATCGTCCTCCTTGTTTTGGAGGGAACGCACATTAAGATGGAAAACAGTAACATCTTTTGGATTTGTGTTTTCCTTAACGTCTGATGGCAAAATTAATTCATGGTACTCCATTTTACTGCAGATCTACTCAATTTTAGCCAAGTCATCATCATGGGCAATATGGCAAACGGCGCTGTTTTCGGACTTCCTAGCAAAAATTTTTCCGCTTCGCACCCAGGCGTATTTCCAGCCGCACTCTCGCTTACGGTTGATAGTGAGCGCAAGCAGTCGTCTCAGAACCGGACATAGGTTTTCATTGACATAGACGGGTGCCGCCGGCAGGATATTAAGTTGCGTGGCCGACACCCGGGCACGTCGTGCCTTCTCAAGAATTGAGTCGCGCTTTCGACGGCTTGCAAGCTGCACGATGATATTAGGCGCCGTGGTGTCGCGGCCCGGCAAGCGGTGGCATGCCTCAATGTCGTCAACCGTGACTGGCTCACCAATCTGCTCGCACAGCCTGGTGACCACGTCAACAACGTTCTCATTTGGCTGCCTGGCAATACCTTTGATCTCAAGGTTTGAGTTGCGTGAATACTGCTCCATCTGTGTCATTCTGGTCAGGGCCACCCTCATGTCACCCCGGAGTGTGCTGCACGTCTCACGCTTGTATTATTCCACTCACTGCTTTCAGCGGTCTTCCAGCCATGCTGGAGATAGCCCTCTGAGAGTAACCTCGGTGGGACAGCTCAACTATGTTGAACCGTTCGTCGTCAGGAACTCTAGCCATTTTTCACTCATATAAATCTTTTCCGGGCTCACCGTAGTTGAACGCTAAGCTTTGCAGATATTTTGTCTTGAATTTATCTGCATGTTATCGCCGTATCTCGACCCAATGAAAGAAGCCAGCTACTTATCACGTATCAAATGTGGGCATTGCGCTATCGCACAGGAAACTCCTGAATCATGTTTAGACGTTTGTCTGAATTGCGACGGAAATACCTATACTCAAGTAGCACGCCAGACAAAACCTGACGAGGCCCAAATTGAGCATTGCTTAGGCTCACTTAGGGCCTAGTTTGGCCCTTTTAGGATTTCGCTCCATGGCGATTGGGGCCCTTGTATGCCCTACAGAAACCGAAAAAAGCCTACTTTTGGATTTTGTTGGACAATTCTGGCACAAAATTGCCGCAATCCAGCCAAAGAATCTCAAGTTTGGCTTTGTTTAGAAAATTTCGGGCTTTTTAGGTCCTAAATGGCCGGAGAATAACCATTCTTGGGCCAGAGAAGAGTGATGCTTGGGTAGTGGTTCCAGACGTATTCGTAACTATATTGAACCATTTGTCGCGGTACGCAGCATGGAATATATTTTATTTTTTGACTGGCTGCCCAAGTGATCGAATTACTAGACGAACTCAGGGAAGCATTCTGCATCGCATAAAAGCTAAAAAATGTTCGCATAGTCATTTTTTATTTCATGTATGATTTGACAGGTCTACTTCAAACGACTACTTCAACGATGGTGACAACAATGCTGCGGGCGTAATGCACGGGTAACTTTCAAGCACCTGCAAAAGCTTTTCTAGCTGCTGCGCGTGACTTCGGGGCGTGTCACGACTTCTCTAGGGTTATGGGCAATGATAACATTAATTTATGCAACGAATGAATTTCCCGAGGATCTCAAAACTGAATAATTTTATGTTTGCATTTCGTTAGCACAAAAATGTTTTCGGCACATGTGGGTAGGTACTCACAAGTGTCACCTATTTTACAGGCATGCTGCGAGAATGTGGCCTGTACAACAAGCTGGAGCGGCTGGTACAAGGCTCCACGTTCAATATATATGGGGACCCTGCATATCCGCTGCGGCCTTTGCTGATGCGGCCATATGCTGGTGCATATCAACCACTTTGGAAATAACTGCCGTGCTGCTTTAGCTACAGGATGGACTGAAAGCAAGCTACACCTACCAGCGTCGTGCCTGTGGCCGGAAATGGTCCACTGAGTTCGCAGATAATTCTATTGCCGCGCATGATAGCCTGGTATTTGCGGGCGTGCGCTCTCGTGTGACCAGAGAAGTAAATCTTTTGATTCAGAGACGGTCGGCGGATGGGTCTTGCTGTGCCGTCCACGAAGCCCCAGCAGTTGTTGAGAGGTGCACCTCTGTTGTGGACGGCCTGCAGGGAAAACATTGTTTTTTGAGCGTACGATGATACAATGACAACTCTTTTAGCAGTCTTTGAGTTTGTAGGGTTAAAGACGTTAGCACCAGTATAAACCCAAGAGGCAGTGATCACATAGCGAACTCTTGTCATTACTCTTTCTTCAAAATTCCAGAATTATTTTGCTGCTCATCAAGCCGCCCTTGTCTCGAACAATTTGTAAAAGAACTATCTATGTATGCCGATAATTTCATCAAAATCGTTACACATGGGTCTTGTTGTAAGTACTGGAATGCTTGCACTGACATTCGCAAAATCTGCGATGTCGTCCACGCTGAGCCACCGGTGTGTTGTGAGGTCGTCGAGGAAGTGCCCAATGGTGCTCTCAATGTGTCCGAACAGTTTCGCCACAATACTTGACATCGCAGAACAGTGGCGGCTGAAAACTGGCTCCATGTCCTACCACCTGTTGGAGTAGGCGAGGCGGCGTAGTCCTATCAGGAGAGCTTCGTTACCGGACACTTTCACACCTTGGCTGCTTTCAACGATGTCTGGAATTTGAAGTGCCGCATTCAACAAATCTAGATTGGGCTTATGGAAGCGGTACATCCTCCGGAAGTCGTCTTCTTCCAGGACGTGATGTCCAGTAAGCCGCCACTTGACTTGAACTGCCGTGGAACGGGCTCCTGATAGCGAAGGAAGAGGTCTTCTTAGTCCGCCCAGTTCAAATCCAAACACAAAAGCTGGTCGCATAGGACGCTGCCACGACCTCGCCTTAACTTCGGCATAGTTGAGCGAAAGCGCGAAAAGTCAAACAAGGCGCGAGAAAAGAGTAAAAGAAACACGACGAGCAACTACGTCTACGAGTAATCAGCTTTACAACATACAGCGCAAATGCTTGAACTGTCTTGACTTCAAATAGTCAAACATTTATTAATTTGCCAGAAATAAGTTCATCTGTTCCAACTGGTTTTACCCTCCCTATTATTTGTACCGCAAGTCACAATAAACTGTCGTTGCAGCGCAAATGGTTTGCGTTTTAATAATTTTTCACTTTTAAGAAGTTCGTTTGTTGCCCACAATGGCGCTGCAAGCGAAAAAGACGAGCGTACCGCGTTGCGATGGGTACCCCAAAGCGTTGGGGTCCCCTATCCTTAAACTCGCTAATGGCAGTGCTCCAGTGAGGAAAGGAAAAACAATGTTTGAAAATGTTGCTCATGCTCATGTGTAACAGCATGCGTATGAGTAAAAATATCCGTAACCAGATTTAGAGTGTTCTACCGAGTGTACTTGAAGTCCTAGGCGGTCCCGAAATATTTACTGTATTACCTTTGTTTAATCACCTCCTCCGTGTCCTGCTCTTGTTCAGGAATGTGAAATACAATTGTGTTGTTATTACGAATATTGTCTTTGAGGTCGACAAGTGTTTCCTCCTGAGAACAGATGATTTGGTGCATACTCTTTTACAGCATCCTTAAATAGGTACAGCAAGTTCCACTTCAGACCTTGTATATTCATAATGCAATCAACTTGCTTGTAGGTACTGTTACGAGCTGGGGGATGGACAGGCTGGACACCGGGTTTGGGTTATAAGATGATGATGTTTTTATGAGATATAATTTGATGGTGTTCGATGTTAAGTCCCATATGTCTCTGCCATTTACATAGCCGCGGCGACGTGACGATATTGCGTCACTTGCGAAATTCTGTGCAATTAGAAGTGACTGTCGGCACTGATGAAAATGAGGTCCAACAGACCCTGTCCTTGGCCCGGAGGTTTATGGCTTCGCAGCAGAATCTTCTCTCGATATCAGAGAAAGAGGAAGGCGAAGACCCGTTGACGTTGGCTGCTTCGACAGATTTCCGAAAGTTTTGGTTTCGGGTCTTTCATGGGGTCTTTGTCGAGCGACAGTGTTGCAGACCGTCTCTGTAAGTGTACTGTAGTTGGAGCACGGCCTCGCCGGGGTTAGAAACGTAACAGTACACAAGATCAATTTTCTCGCCTTGTCGATCCTGGGTTACTTTTATCGGTACCACGTCGTAGCCAAGTAGCACAGTACCCTGGCTCTAGCTCGCACCAGGTTGGGCAGCCAAGGAAACTTTCCTTGGGCCATGCTTGTTTTGCACCAAGGCTTCAGGTAGAGCCAACCTGGCATGCCAAGATTGGCAGTAAGCTGCAATTCCCCGTATAGCCAATCTGGGCTCCATCCTGTAAATACAGCCTGGGCCAGGGTGGCTGTTTCCGGGTCAGCCAATCCTGGCTATACGGGGTAAATACAGCCCAGGCCAGGGTGGCTGCTTCCGGGTCAGCCAATCCCCACTTAGCACGAGAACGTTCTGAGAACATTCCGGGAATGTTCAAAAGAACATAAGCAACATTCTTGGAATGTTGCAAATTTACGTAAGAACATTCTATTAATGTTGTCAGAATGTGGTGCAGGCACTTATTGCTACATTCGGGGAATGTTTTCAAGGGGATATTCTTAGAACGTTCTGAGAACGATGTAGCACATTACCAGGACATTCAATCAACATTCAAATATCCTAACAAGGTTCTAAGAACGTTCTCAAAACATCCAAAGAACATCCCCAACTTTCTTTAAATGTTGCAAAGTTATACAGGGACATCCTTTCAATCTCCTCGGGATGTGGCGTGGGTACATCCCTACATTCAGGGAACATTTTCTGAGGGTTATTTGCAAAGATTCTACAATTACGGTTTTCTTTGGAGCACAAATGAGCCGTACTACATATATGGATATGGTAAAGCTCCTCACAGGGCGATCAATAGTTTTTAATCAAAGATATGTTTAGAAGGTGCAGGCACAAGATTCCCGCTTTCCCAGCGCACCAGCCTGAGCATGTACTAACTGTACTCCTACCTGTCACTTGTCAACTTCTTTCATTCAAAATGTACCGCATACATAACCGATTACTCACTCCGAGCTTAAGAACAGATACACATGGCATCCCACACGCAACTGCAGGATATACCTTTTCCTTTTAAAGTAATAACCCCACCCACATGCTAAAAATCGGGTCTATTCAAAACTGCACCTCTACATACCCAGTGAGTGGCAAGTTCGTTATCAAGTTTTGAAAACCATTGATTTTCTTCTACACCTTATATTACATTCCTCGGTAGACTTGTATAAGATAAAACTGATCCCTTATGCTCAGTTTTCATAAACTCCACTTAATTTGCAAATATTTGGCACAAAGTGGCATATAGTGGATGGTGTTTCGAACCACAGATTGTGTGAGAGCTCCGTAAAGTTGGCTTCACCTGCGAAAATTCTAGGAATGTTCGGAAGCGAACGTTCCAAGAATGTTGCTCATATGAATGTTCGAAGGCGAATGCTCCAAGAACATTGTGCATACGAATGTTCGCCAACGAATGTTCCTAGAATGTTGAGAAGCTTACCTTGTAGGGAATGTTCGCACACGAACGTTCTGAATGGTGTTTTAACGTTCCTTCAACATTCAGAACAGCCAGGGAATGTTCGCTCGACATTGGCTGCTGGGCTATATGGGTAAAAAGAACTCGGACCAGGGTGGCTCTTCACGGACGAGCCAGTCTTGGTGATGATAATGTTACAGTATGTGTTTTTCTACTTTTCTACTTTTCTTTTGAAGGAACAAATATGCTGTCTGGCAACATGGCCGAACGCTGGCTGTTTCTTGTATTGGTTGGGCCAGGGAGTCTCAGTGAAGCACACATCCTGGCAGTGGCCTGTCTATCTCAGCCGGCCCTGGCCGGGAAAATGCGAGCTCCAGCCAAGGAAGCGCACATCCTGGCAGTGGTCTGTCTATATCGGCCGGCCCTGGCCAGGAAAATGCGAGCTCCAGCCAAGGAAGCCCTTCCCTGGCTGTAGCATGGAAACCTTGGGCCAGGAAATACAATGAAGTGCCAGGCTGGCAGGACGATCGTATTCCTTGGGCGATGCTGGGCCAGCTTACTACAATCAAGCGCCAATATTGGCCCAAGCTGGCCCAAGAAAGTGTGCTACCTGGGAGGAAACACACTACCGTGCGTCTAAAACTTTACGCAATAGGACTCTCGTTTCTGACTGGGTCTCGAAATTTCGCTCGACATCCTCGAATACAAAATCAAATTTGAATTTATTTATTAAACTCCCATCGGTGGCAAAAGCCTATTGAGCAACGCAGAACTACTCAACCATAGTTTGTTTTTGTTCGTGGTCCCGGATTTCGTTCTACATCATTGGACAGGCGCACCAACATTTTTGCCACAGTCGGACATCAAACGACACAACTCTTAAAAAGCCCCTAAAAAATGCTTTCTGAAACAGTGTGGTTGGGACATGCGTGTAAAAAAAAAAAATCACGCAATTTTTTTTCTTTTTTAGCATTATTGACGGCACGAGACGCGATTTAGTCGGCAATCACCTCCTTTCAACTTTTCTACGGCATTTGGGGCGCATGGAGGAGAAGTGGATTGTCTTCGCCTTCACGATCGAGATGGTGATTCCGGAATGACCCGTGACGTCATGGACTTCGCGCGCAGAATTTCAAATGAATCTGTCGCCTTCAATTGTGCTCTTCTTTTTTTGTGAGTAAACTTTATTTTTTGACGCGCGTGTTTCAACCGAACAGTTTTAAAAAAATATATATATATTTTCCTTTTCAAAGGCTTTTTAAGGCTCGGCATGATAACAAAGCAAAGTACATAACCTCGAAAACATTAACACGTTAAGTGCACACAAACTTGTGGAACGATAGAAAACGGTGGCCTATGAGACAATGTTGCCATGGCGATTGCGCTGAGCTCAATGAGCGCCCAATGAGCCCAAAGACCGCTCTAGCCCAATGAGTGCTCCAGTGCGATCTTTCGGGTGGCGCCTTCCCGGTTCCGATGTTGTACAATCCGTCGACTGCGCTCGGCTAGCGGATGCGATCACCGCATTCAGGCAGTGACGAGCCTTCGGCCGTCGACGGTGATACAAGCGCAGCCAAGAGGCTCAAGTCCTGTCGAGCGATAAAAAGCGCTGGCATATCAGATGATGTTGCCGTGGCGGTTGCGCCGAGCCTCATAATGTACGGAAACGGAAATATTGTGCAACAATGTACGGATGTACACCGAAACACTCTATGGAAAGGTACGGAACCATTGTGCAACAAATACAGACCTCCCTATAACAGCCCACTGCTCTATGACAATGAACCACAAAGCATTGAGCGTCCAGGCCTCTGTCTCCGGTCCGATTTTAAGCATTTAGCTTAAATGTCAATCACATATGGACCTCATTAAGCCAAACATAAAGGTTAAAAGAACCTTGAGATATCTCCACCCGCTTCAAAAGTTTGAGAGATATGCACCTTACCAGATGATCATAGTACGTCTGACGCTGACTTGACGTACAACCGCGCTGCATAGTGTGACAAGGCTTGCGTGCCCATTGAGGCCTCGGCGAACCAAGTCGAACGAAGCATTTTCAAACAAAAGTGTTTACAAAAAAAAAAAAAAAAATCACAGAAACAGAAGTGGCCTTACAGTGGTTCGGTTTCTTGTGTATAGCTGAGTTGTGTAACTTTACCTCGTGTTTAAATAATTGTTTCCTTCGATTGATTCTATGACTAGAAAATGGATGCGTTCCGTTTGATACTTGCGTTTCGTTACATTTATTCTGTGACTTGCAAATGAATATGTAAGATTCCATACTCGCGTTTTATTTGACAAGACTCGGCACGTAGACATTGTCATGCATAAACCATGCGGCCGCGTCGTATACGCAGCTTAACCTTTTTTACGAGACATCTTATCCTGTTTACACAATTTTAACAAAACACTAAACGAAAAATAAACCTAGCGATTACTTGATTCTACATGTGATCGCGCTCTAGCTTTGCAATCATCATACCAATAATTGTTTCTCATATCAAAGTTTCTCATTCTGGTATTACCTTTGTATTAGACCTAATTATACATGTAATGTGCAATAATTTTGATGCTGTTTAATTTCCTGCTATAGTATCTGTCGAGAACTACCAGTATTGATTTCAAAGGTTAAAACGCGCAAATAAAACAAGGACATTAAAGACACAACGACGACAGGACGGGTGCTAACTCATAACTGATTTTATTAGAAAAAACACTGCCACTTTTATACAGAAAATCGTTTCCCACACCTACACTAAAAGTGACAGTGTTTTAGGGGCGAAGCTCCTTAGGATCTAGCCTTGTCCGTCTGTCCGTCCGTCCGTCTGTCCCTCCGTGCTCACAAAAAAAATAAAAAAATGTTTGCGCAGTCCGCAGGATTCGAACCTGTGCGGGGAGACCCCAATGGATTTCTAGTCCATCGCCTTAACCACTCGGCCACGACTGCGGGACGAGTAGGGGGCTCTGAGATGTGGTAGTAACTCAAGAGCTGGGGATGTCATGGATGAAACGTTGCATGTAGCCACTCAACGTCTATACAGGAGAGGGCGCTGCGGTCAAATGCGTATATAATCGCGTTAAACTTTGCATGCATTGGCTCAACGTTTATAGACGAGAGGGCGCTGCGGTCAAATGCTCAAATGCGTATATAACAACGTTCCATACCACACATTCTCTTTCTGACATGGACCGTTGACTTAAGCGGTGGAGATGCGTTCCCACGGCTTCTAGCGGATCCAAGCTGATCCGCTAGAAGAACCACTGGCTCTGCGTTTCACCGACCATAAAGCAGTAATAATGAAGTCCGAACGCAACCCGGAACTCAGCACTACCCATGAGCAATAAAACAAAAATCAGCACCATCAGCACTACCTACGAACAATAAAATCAGTATCATCAGCACCACCAGAGCTTCGCCCCAATCAACATCATTCACCACGTAGAGATGCGGTCATTTTTTTTTCTAATAAAATCACTTGTGAGTTAGCGCCCGTCCTGTCGTCTTTGTGTCTTTATTGTCCTTGTTTTGATTGCGCTTTTTAACGTTTCAAATCAGTATGAACCAACTCGCCCAAACAAAAGTTTTAATACCAATATCGCTCTGTCAGACAATGGCAGGGCCAACGAGCAACAAACTTAGCTCCCGGGCACGCCACAGAAAAATTCTTAATAACAAATTGCTTTTATTCTTAAAATTCCACGATTCGCAACAAAATACCATTTTTGTTGAATACGCTCCGCTGCTGCTGAATTTGTCAAGCAATATATTGGCTGTCTGTTTATATAGTAAAAAAAGACGAACATACGGCCAACATTTGTTGAAGCGCAACAACCTTAAAGGTGCGCGTTACGCGTATTTCATTTAGCACAAAATAGGCTGAGAAAATTAAATGCTGAGTCACAGTTCTGACCTGCCTGTGTAGAGTAGGTTAGTACAAACGTTACTTACTTTTGGCGTATTTACTTTAGAAAATATAACAGAGCACTGAATGTTCAATTCGTAGAGAGTAAAACATTAAATAAGAAGAAAACCTAGTACACCCAAATAATACACGGGTATATAGTGCAATTTGAATGTAAAAAAAAAGATGGGCAAACCAGTAAACATGCATTAAAACAATACAATCTACAGGAAACAACAACAATCATTAGTTAACACAAGGCTACAACTGACACATAAAACAACGCAATGAAAACTTGCACAAATCTAAATTGCGCGGTAGTTTGAAAAGGCAGAGTACCCACAGCTGCTACGCTGGGCAGTAATGTGTTCAAAACCTCAAATGAACTGAACGTAATTGAAAAGTTCAAGAGGTCAAGAGTTGCACTGATTAAAAATTAGTCAAAAGAGGCTATATTTCAAAGTTAGTGTGAGTAAAGATGGGAGTTAAGGAAAGCCGATACATCACTTTTCTTTTTTTTTTTTTCTCGTCTGTAGTGTCGGTATGCCATTGCTCTGCATTAGTGGAAACGGGGAACCCAGACTTTCATATTGGCCATGGGCTCGCCGTTCTACCAAATCCAACTCCTATTCACCGCATTCGGTGGGAGTTGGTTCCACGAGGGCGCCACAGTATTTGGTGCCCCAGTAGACTTCCGGTAGTGTATTTATTTCTTCTTCAGTAACACACAGCGATCGGAAAAGAAGATTTTCCTTCGGAGAGGTACCTGCAATAGGTTTGTAAGAACCTGCGCGCTTTGTAGAACGTAGTACAAATAACAAAAGGATGTGTGACAAGAGGAAAAGAAGAGGAAAACCGGAAGCGCGCAGGGGTCCGCCGATAGTGGGCGGCAGCGAGCTTGTTTGCAAACAAACATCGGTGAATAAATGTTTTTGTGTAAATACATCCTAATCTCAAGGCCTGACTCATAAGTTGTGTATGTAAATTTACCGGATTCGAAACGTTTTGTAGCTTCCTCCTAAAAGAAGCCAACCTGCTTGATGCCGAGGCACAAACCTCCGCTATACGAGGAGATATGTACTTGAGTGTCACATACGATCACGCCAAGGTATGATAATCTCCTTGCCATGAAAAACCAAGTTTCTGTAATTCAATAGCGACACTAAAGTGGTTCCTTTTTCTTAGTGATGCGTGAAAACAAAATGGCGTTTTTAGAATCAGCTTTAATTTCGTAGTTCACGACATAACCGACTGAAGGCTATGACCTAATAAAAATTGGTCAGCTACTTAAAAATAATGCAGTCGTCAGCAAAAAACACGTATGGTTATGGCTTGATCAATGAATGATGCAATATCGTTTATGTACGCTAGAAATTTAACCTAAAAGGCTTCGCTAGAGAACGTAACAGACAGAACTGGAGAAATGGCACTTCAGACTTTGGCATACTTTCCTGTGAATTAGATAAGCTGCATTCTTGTTAACAATTCTGTGTGGAAGACCGAGGTATTTAGAGTTTAAAAAGTAGGCGTCCGTCAGGCGACTTATCACTAGCTTTGCTAAAGTCTAGAAATGACACGGAAACTCGTCTACCACTGTCGAAAATTGTGCGAACTTAAGAAAAGTTGTTGCAAGTTGAGTTGGAGTTAATAACCCTCTAAAAAAACCGTGCTGAAACAAATTGCAATCGAATTCCCCCTTTGCTTGAAACAAAGTTAGCAAATCAATGTTTAGTAATCATTAAATCGAGTATAACGCGTTTTGATCCGATGTAGCTCAATTACTATTTGAGAACGTGCGTCAGATTAGATTCCAAGTCGCATTCCCGTCGCCCGAGCATTGCTTTGACAAGGGAACGAATCAAATGTTCACAAAAGGGGAACCCCATTTGGATCGCTCCACAAAGCCACTTCGGCGGCTTTGTCATTCGGCCGGGCGCTAAGCTGCAGTCGGCCGGCCGATCCGTTATGGTTAGGCTGTTTACACAAGCGACGGCCCGCGCCGCCTTCCGGCTAGGCCGCGCTACTCCGCCGGTGGGGACCGGGTTGCGGATTATTCGCCCTTAATCCCTAAGGCCCACTCGCACTCGCGTCTCAGGCTGGCTCGCCATGGGAGTTCTGAAGAAGCGTTCTGTGATCGGCCACGCTACGACGTTCCAGTGATGCACGGTGAGTCGAACCCCAAAGATCGATCGCTCTTTAGCTGATCGGGTTTCTCCCTCCATCAGTGCTAAATCAGTGTTTCATCTATCACCGTGTTAGAAATCCAGTTTTCAAGTTTTCAGAGTGTTTGTCAGGCGAAGCAATGAGGCAGTGACGCGGGCAATCATCACGATATGACAGCATTGCGCTTCTCCCTGATGGGTACCAGATAGCGGTGTGCAAACAATGGTTCGAAACGAATAGCACGATACCATTCCTTGCCTCTATAGACCTTTGCAAAAATTGCCTTGTGCGCGCTGCCATCTTTGTCTGCTGAGCTGTGGAACGCCTTCTGAGCATGGTCTGTTGGTCTGCTGTGCGGTATATCGGATGCTGCGCATGCGTCCACAGCTCAGTGACTTAGCATTTTCCGCCCGGGCGCTTCGTTCGAGACTGCCGCTGAAAAGGTCTATAGTGTTAGGTAAACTGGCCGAATGACGCGGTGCTATTTGGTTTTCGAACAACCATTCGCACACGCTTAGTACCTGAAGGTTTTTTTGTGGTGGCATATTGCAGTCTCATGCACTGCCTCGTGTTCATGGGGTGATCAGAATTGGCCTCGCCCTGTCGTTTTAAAGATGCGAGTGGATATATTCGATTACAGCTTGGGAGCGAAAGGGCCGGCTAATTCTGATGGCGCATGTCCCTTCACCATAACGTTCTGATTGTCTTCAATGGTTACTGCTGCAAACTTATAGGCTGCCCAATCTAAATGAAATGATCGTGGCTGACAGAGCCATATAATGTTTCAACTGCCAGTGGCCATGCTTGCTTTCAGTTGGAAAACAAAGAGCACAGCGAAATAGGAAGGCGTAATTCCCTTCACTAATACTTTTGGGTTTTCTTTATCGGTTAATGCTGTAGCTTATTAGCTGCCCAGTGTTAAGGAAAGTATTGCTGCTGACGGCGCATTGTAATGTTTTCAATTGTCAGTGGCTATGCTGACTTTCAGTTTTAAAACAAAAGGGTACTGCGAGTTGTGAAGGCGTAATTCCTTCGTTATTACTTTCGAGTTGTCTTTATCGGTTCATGCTGCATTCTTTATAAACTGCCCACCCTTAATGAAATGATCATGACTGACAGCGCCCCATCGTTTTTAAAGTTCATTGATTGTTTCTCAATTTCAGTTTAAAAACAAAAGGGCACAACGAATTATGTCGGCGTAATTCCCTTCGCTATTACTTTCGGGTTGTCTTTATTGGTTAATGCTGGAAGCTTATATAGGAGGCGCACACTTAATAAAATGATTATGGCTGACGGCGGCTTATCATTTTTCAACTGCCAGTGGCTATGCTCGATTTCAGTTCAAAAACACAACGGCAGAACAATTTATGGAGGCTCAACTCTCTTCGCTGTTTCTGATTTTCTTTTTCGAATAATGCTAAAATCTTATAAGCTGCCCACTCTTAATTAAATGATCGTGGCTGACAGCAGTGTTGCGGATTTGCCACTCCGGAGTTGGAATGATTCCGAAATCAGTGCGCACTTTCGCGACCCCGGAATAGAATGGGAATGGAATAGCGGTATGGAGGGGAAATGGAATGGACTCGGTTCTTGTGCGAGCTGTGTCGATTTTCGTCTAGGGCAGGGGTCTCAAACTCATTCAAGGTTGGGGGCCAGATTGCTCACCCCAAAAAGAACGAAGGCCAAGGGAACCCCCCCCCCCCCCCCTCTCTCTCTCTCCCTCTCCTGTTGGCGCTCGTCCTTTCGGGGCAACGTTTTGCTATTTTGGGACAAACATATAAACAAACAAACAGCAGTGTTTTTTCACGCTGCAAACTTCGACTGTCCCAGTAACACCCCAGAGATTTTCTAGAGAAGAAACCTTCTGCTTTCTACTTTTTGTAAGCTCACCGTTTTGCCATCTTTAGCTTTCATTTAAAGATGACTACTTTGGGCCCACGCCTGATGTTATAAGAAGATTTAAAACACGAACGTGCTGGCAGTTTTCAATAGATCGAGAACAAGCATACCGTCTTTGCCCGTCGCACAAATCACCAGCCATAAAACATACATCTTCACATGGCAGTTTTTTTTTCTTTCCTCAGGATTATTATTTATTTATTTATTCTTATTTTCAGTGACCCACCAACAGCTTAACGCCTCCTAAGTGGTGCACTTATCAATGAGTCAAGGAGTAGTCAAATGTTAAACAGGATAAAAGTGAAACGTTAGGAAAAAACAATAGCCTCAACACACTTTCGAAATTTACGCTTTTCATCAAAAATATCAAGGCTAGCATTCGCACGGATCTGTTTTAAATGGTTATAAGTTAGTTGTAGGCGTGTCATGGGTGCAGCATGGTAAAGGTCAGTAGGGTAAAACAAAGTAGAAAGTCTACAAAACTTACGAGGAACGTGCAAGTAGATGTGACTGAGTAGCTCTGGGGAATCAATTATACCATTTCCAATCTTATACAAATATGTCAGTTCACGAATTGTTCTCCTGTTGTGCAACGAGTCTAACTTCACGAGTTCACAAATCCTCTCATAACTATAGAAATAATTCGGATGAAAATAACGATCAAACAAAACACGAACGAATCTACGTTGAACACTCTCAATTACACCTGAATTTGTCACTCCAATACAGTTCCAGACAACTGAGGCATATTCAACACGACTACGCACCAGTGAAGAAAACAAACGTAAAATACAAAGTGGTTTAGAAAAACCGCGTGTCACTCGTGTAATGGCTCCCAGCACTCTAAAGGAAGCATTTGTAATTGTAGTCACGTGATGATTGAAATTAATTGCAGGATCCATGAAAACGCCTAGATCACGGATGACCTCTACGCGAGTAATCGCGAGCAACGCGAGATTATAGCAGCATTATAAGAAAACACTTCCGTTTTAAATGTATTTCTGCCGGCTAGAAGCCCGAGCTCATAGCTTTATCTTCGGCAGTTGTTCCTGCTGAGCAAGAGTTTGTGCAGCCGAGGTGCCTCCCTGAACAAAGAGCTTGCACTAGTGGCCTGGTAGTGGTAGTGCCGTTCCGGTTGATTTACACGAGAAAGGGCCGAGAAGCAAATTTTTAGGCGAAGTAGTACCCCGTCCAAAAGGAAACAGAATAGTAGAAATTGTGTGAACATGTTATATGAGCAGAGTTCTTTTTCGAGCGAAAATGAATCGACAATATAGAACTATTATTATGGCGCTCCCACGGCGCTTGCGGAAACTGTACCGGTTGCAGGGGAGCAGGTGATACCTTCACGGGCTTGTCCGTTGGATTACATACCGTACAATGCTCTCCCTTGAACTTTCTTGTTGGTTCATATGAGGCCACCAGTACTTATACCTGATGGCACTCGTTGTTCTTGTTATCCCTTGATGTGTCTCGTAAGCAAATTGAATGACATGCTCACGTAATGTCTTCAACACCACAATCTTTTCTTTTTGAGAAAGCAGGTCAGCGTATACAGATACTTGTTCTCGGACGTGGAAGTATGGCCTGAGTTCCGGGTAGATGTCTTCCGGCGACATCGTATAACGAATGACTGCAGGCAAAACTGGAGCGTTCGCCGCAGCCACTTGAAAACCCACTTGGGTTAAAGGAACCGTAATAAGAGCGATCATGTCATCTTCAAACGTTGAACCGTCCTTGTCTTGCACAGGAAGCCTTAAAAATGCGTCGGCTCTCAGATTATTGCTTCCTCTGAGATATTCCATTTTAAAATTGTAGTTCAACAAGCGCAAAGTCTAACGCGTGATACGCAACGGTCGGATTCCAGAACGCTTGTTGTAGAGGAGCGTAATCAGTGCTTGGTGATCCGTCCCTATTGTAGTATGCGGAGGACCAGGCCGATGGGGCTCTTCGCTGTACCATGTTTATTGCAAGACTGCCGGAGCCATCGGGTGACCAAATACCCGGGGTGGAACGTTATGCCGGTAGCTGGGCATGGCGCGTGAGTACGCGCTCGGCGGTGCGCGCATATTGTATCACCGACACAACACTCCCCCAGACTTAGTTAAAAACAAGTAAACTCTTGGACGGCAGTCACAGGAAAGTTCGTACGAATAAATACGATATAACAAACCCACACACGAAAGAAACCTTAAACATTTACAGTTTTAGATGAGTATGACGGCACACTTTTCTTCTTTAAGGCGAAAACCTATCAGGCGGACGCCGGTGCCGGTCGGAGTACCGATGAAGTGTTCCTTGTGGCTGTGGCAAGGAGGGGCCTGATAATCGAGTTGATCCAGTTTCTTGTCCCTCAGACATCGGTGGCTCATCTCCAGGCGGCTCGTTCTCAAGCTCCCATTGCCCTCGGGGTGACGACGTCGGAGGGGCACTTGGTATCAGCAAGTCGCCCTCTGGCGTCTCTGGGGTAGAGGTCTCCCGCAATCGCAGATGGTCTTGTGTCGCCGCTACACGAAGGTTCGCCTCGACCTGGTCACGCGGAGCCCGTAAGACACTGGTCCCGACCGAGCCACATCTCCGGGCGACAAACGGTTCCCCTGCCGGACCCGATCTTGGGCTAGGACATATAAATAAATAACGGAGGCAATAAACCAAAAATGACTAAAAAAAAGAACATAAATTTTAAAACTTGTGTGTACATGAATTAAATAAAAGAAACCTCCCGCACGCAGGGGGCACCTACTTCATCGTAGGTGCTTGGTGAGCGGCGTCACTACGAACCCCGAGCCTTGTGGGTTCGCCCACCCACGTCTGGCTGTGCGTGGCGTACCCGTGTCCGGGGAAAAGGGGACCCTGGTGGTTGAGCTGAGCCCGGGGTATGTTTGGACCCTTCGGGGCCCCCCGGGCGAGGCAATACACCGCTTCGGCCCCTGCTTCTCGTAGACAGGTGTCCTGGCTTGGCCCGACCAGGTTGATTCAGTCAGTCGCCTCTTCTACCCTCTTCTTTTCACTTTTCCTTCCACCTCTTTCTCTCTTCTTCTAAACTCGCTTCCTTCCTTTTTCTGTTTCTTAGGCGGCAAGGGCCAACATTGAGTGGAAACAGGTCCTGTTCCTGCAACCACACTAGGGTATAGTGCCCGGGCAGCACTGGTAGAGTAATTGTGTCAGCCAAGCCCAACTTACTATGGCACATTACCTACCCCCTTGTTGGGCTCCGTGGTGGGCGGCGCACCCTGGCACTGAACTTCCCTTCCCATCTACATGGGTTCTAAACAAAAATCACTGATCGGGCCCTGAAAAGGCTCCGCACCGAAGTAAGAGACCATCCCGCACAACGTATTGAGTTCTTAAAATTCGCAAAGTTTCTAGTACTTCACTCAGAGGACGAAAGGCCACTTGCAAAATTATCCCCCTTTCTCGTATCAAAGGTACTTGAAGGTATTATTGGAAGGAATTTCAATGCCAAAAAGATGGCATCGGGTGACCTTCTTGTCGAAACTAATACAAAACAACAAAGTGAAGCTCTCCAAGCTTTGAACTCCGTCGCAGATTAAAAAGTCAGCGTAACACCTCATCGCAAGCTAAACACCGTACAGGGAGTCATATCTCAGGATGACTTGAAACATCTGAGGCAGAGATCGTTGAGGGCCTTTCTGGTGAAGGGGTTGTAGCTGCACGCCGCATCACCATCCGCCGAGACTGTGTTCAACGAAAAAACGAACATGTCATTCTGACCTTTGATTCGACCACACTACCAGAAACTCTGAAGGCTGGCTACCTACGGTGCCGTGTACGGCCCTATGTGCCGAACCCTCAGAGGTGCTTTAAGTGCCAACGGTTCGGCCATGGGTCACAGAGCTGTAGGGGAGCCCACACTTGCACGAAGTGCTCCAGCAGAGAGCATGTTGCTGACACCTGTGAGAACAATCCAAAATATGCCAACTCTGACGGTCCACACCAGGCCTACTCCCGCTCCTGTCCATTGTGGAAGCAAGAGAAATAAGTCCTTACTTTAAATGCAAAGGTAAACATTTCCTACCATGAAGCAAAAAAACAAAAACATTTTTCTTTCTTGGCAAAAGGCGGATATGCCGAGGTCGTGCGTAGGGGACCTGCACGGCCAGTAATGGCGTCGGCGGGAACCCAGACGTCTCCGGACGATCTGCGGGTCTCGTCGGAGTCCCCATCCAAACCCGACAAGAACGGTGCCAACGGCACCATGTCCCAAGCCCAGGGAGGGTGCTGGCCCGCCAGCATCCACCCCAGAGCAGGGATGGCCCCCCCCTGACCTCTGTGCTCCCCCGGGGCCGGGGCCAGCCACCCCGAACCACTGCCCCGAAGAAACCCGGTGAGACGTCGAGGCAGTTGGCCCCAGCTGACGGCATCACCGGAAGAGCCCATCGAATGTGGGCTCAGATCCGACGACGAGGCTATCCTCTCGGGATCGGAGTCTTCCCTTGCTGCTCCCTCTACCTCTAGTGGGAAGCTGAATGATTGCGCGAAAAAGAAAAACGCCCCGCGCATAAAAATTGATTTTAAACCTTAGTAACCTGTTTTTACCGATGTTTGCAGTTTATAAGTTAAAGTTTATTTTAATTTTAGCTCTGCTACGAGTAAACATTTAGGTAATATGCAGCGCAACTGTCGCGGCCTTTCTCGTAATATTGATGACGTTAATTGTTTTATCAATGACCTACGTCCTGCGGCACTCTGTTTACAGGAGACCTATCTCAATGACAAACAGACGCAGGTCTTACGCCGTCACCAGGTTTTTAGGAAGGACCGCCTTTCTCCCAAGCCTTTTGGTGGTGTTGCAGTAGTAGTGCAGAGCGGGGCTGTGTGTGCTCAGGCTCCTCAACAAACGACACTCGAGGCAGTATCGCTTCGCGTTCTCTTTGACCGACTCATCACCCTTGTCTCGCTGCAGCTCCACGAGCTGCAAGGACTCGTAGATCAGCTGCTTAAGCCTTTTATTTAAATCCAGGTGATTTTAACGCCCACCACCCTTTGTGGGGAAGTTTTCGTCAGGATTACCGTGGTGGAAGTATTGAGCGACTTTCATTATCCTCCGGGCTCTGCCTTCTGAATAAAAAGTAGCCAACGTTTTTTGTGCTGCTCATAACACCTTTACATCAATAGACCTTTCCATATCATCACCAGCTTTACTTCCGTGCTTTTCATGGAAGGTTTTAGATAATCCATTTGGCAGCGATCATTTCCCCATAATTTTAGAAACCGCAATTACCCCTTCCTTCGTTTTCGACCCACCTTCCAAAGGTGGAAGTTAGAAAAGGCTGACTGGGCTCTTTTCGGTTTAAATGCTGTACTGGATCCATCGCTCTTTCGTAGTATGTCCCCCTAGGAGGCGACAGTGTTTGTCACCGAATGTCTAATTAATGCTGCTTCATCTTCGATTCCGCAAACATCCGGCGTCCTACCCGGAGGTGCAAACCCTGGTGGAATGAGGACTGCACAGTCACTCGCAGGAAACAGAACCAGGCATGGGGTATATTTCGCCGTTAGCCCACTTCTTTTAACCTGATTGAATTTAAAAAAAAAAAAGAAAACGTAGGGCCAAGGCACGTTGGACACGGAAACAGGCGAAGAGGACATCATGGCAAAAATATATATTTTCTCTAAATAGCTTTGTTCCAGCTAAAGAAGTGTGCGATCGCGCGCGTAAAGTTCGAGGAGATTACCAATATTTCCGAACTGCTTTGTTTTCTTCCCCCTCTGTATCGCTGAAAGATTATGCAAATGTTCTCGGGAAGCATTTCCAGCTTATTACTAGCTCCTCTAGTTTTAGCGAAAAATACAAGAAGTTCCAGTCGACTGCTGAAAAGCAGCCCATCTCGATGTTGGAGGGTGGTTCATACATCTACAATAGACCGTTCACAATGTGTGAACTCAAGGTCGCTCTTGGTGCAAAGAAGCGGTCTGCACCAGGGCCAGACAGACTCCACTATGAAATGCTGAGGAAACTGTCCCCTGAATCTATGAACGGTCTGCTAACTTTTTTTATTCATCTATGGCAAGCTGCTGACTTTCCTCGTTGCTGGAAACATGCCCACATAATCCCTTTTTTGAAACCCAGTAAAGACCCTTCCATTCCCACGAGCTATCGTCCCATCGCACTCACAAGTTGCTTAGGGAAGACTTATGAGCTGCTTGTGAATCGTCGTCTTGTCCATTTCTTAGAGATTGAGAATCTTTTTGATGTAAACCAGCGCGGCTTTCGGGAGAGAAGAGCGACCACAGATCACTTGGTTCGCCTGGAGACCGCTATACGTGAGGCATTTGTACACCGGCAGCATTGTGTCTCAGTGTTTTTGATTTACACAAAGCATATGATACCACATGAAGGTACGGAATACTTAGTGACTTGTACAAGTGTGGTGTGCGGGGCCGCATGCTTCAGTGCATACAGAGCTTTCTCAGCGAAAGAACTTTTCAAGTCCGATTGGGCTCCACACTGTCAGATGTTTTCTCTCAAGAACATGATGTTCCACAAGGAGGAGTGCTGAGCGTTACCTTCTTTGCTGTTAAGATTAACAGTCTAGCAAAGGTTATGCCATCATCAGTGTCTTACTGTTTATATGTGGACGATGTGGAAATTATCTGTATCTTCCTGTAACCTGTCTAGTTGTGAACGACAGCTGCAACTTACAATCAATAGAATGTGTAGGTGGCCAGATGAAAATGGCTTCAAAATTTCTCCTGAAAAAAAAAAAACAGCCTGCGTTCCTTTTTCGTTGCACCGGGGATTGTCTCTTGATCCTTCCTTGCATCTTAATAGCATTGAAATATCAGTCCAGCGAGAACACAACTTTTTGGGTGTGATCTTTGACAAGAAACTTACCTTTGTGCCTCATCTGAAAAATTTGAAACGGAAATGCTTGATGTCATCAAGCATCCTAAAGGTGCTGTCGCATATGTCGTGGGGTTCTGATAGGCGCTGTCTCCTACGGCTGTATAACTCCTTAGTTCGATCCCGCCTCGACTATGGTGCAGTAGTATATGGGTCAGCGCGGCCATCTGCTCTTAAGATGCTTGACCCAATACACCACCTTGGACTACGACTTTCGACAGGTGCATTGCGCACATCTCCTGTGAAGAGTTTGTATGCTGATAAGCATCGAATGTCCCAAATCTTTTGTGGGGTGTGCTCTGTATTCTGCCTCATACAGCAAAGCCACACAAGTTGACTGTAGCGCAAGCATTTTCACCGCAGAGCTTTATGCTATTTTACTAGCGGTCGAACATATACTCGACAAGGGTATAATGAAACCTGTTATTTTTGTCGACTCACAAAGTGCCTTACTGGCTGTGTCCTCCCTGATGCCCACAAATAATCTCCTTGCATAACATCTACATGGGAAGATAAACAGCGCCCTGCGACGCGGTGGGGACATAAAATTCTGCTGGGTGCCAAGTCAAGTTGGGATTTTGGGCAATGAAGAGGCGGATAAATTGGCCATGTCTGCCCGAGGCTCATTAATAACATTCAATGGCTTACCCTACCAAGATTTGAAAGCACTTCTGAGGAAATCTATTTTTCTCAAATGGCAGCTAGAATGGGATACAGAGAGCAACAACAAACTTCGCATTATCAGTCACGTTCTGGGCATTTGGGAGAGCTCTTATAACAGGGAACGTCGTGTGTAGGTTCTTCTGTGCCGTCTAAGAATAGGTCATTCCCGTGTGACACACCAGTATATGCTTCGTGGTGAAGATGTTGCACTATGTGAACATTGTGGAGAGCTTCTGACCGTGTTGCACATTTTGTGGCATTGTTCGTCCCACCAACCACTCCGTCAATCATGTTTTCCCGAACGTTTTAGGGATCACCTCCCATTTCATCCCTCGTTTGTGCTTGGCCATAAAGCTTTAGTTCCTTTAAGCCGTGTTTTAGACTTTTTAAAACAAACTGGATATTTATACCATTTGTAAACGTGTAGCCTCAAAGTAAACTTTTGTTTTAGAATTTTCTAAATGAGTTAAGTTTGGCGCATTATGGCCCTCGTTGCTGCTCCAATAAACTCCTAATCATCATCATCATCGTCGGCCACACACTTTTTCCCACTTCAACCCTCTATTTATTCACGCGTGAAAGGCACTTCCTTAAGAGGGAAACAGCTATTTTCCGCGGCGCCTTTTTTATTTTCTATTTGTTGATTTCACTTGGTTTTCATTTTATCCTAGGAGAATAGCTTTCTTTTTAAGAACATATATGTTCTTAAAAAAAGATGCGTCTCCCCTCTTCGTCAATTTATTGTAACCGACAGAACCGTGGACCTGTCGGATCTTCGACATTCAGTATATATACTGTATGTCGAATATCCGGCAGGTCCATGGTTCTGTCGGTCATAATAAATTAACAGAGAGGGGAGACACGTCTTTTCCTTTCCCCGTATCATGGGCCACGGAGACAGATCATTGCTTAAAGGACGGCTTCGTCTTGAAGCAGAATAGGTTTCTTCAAGGACGAATATATATATACGCTTTTCAATGGACGTGCGTTCATCACTGCACCTGATGATCACAGCTTTTAAAAGTGTCGTCAGTGTTCCCGTTTCTTATTGGCCACATTAACAGAGGTCGTCATTTACTAAAAAAAAGAATAGAAGGTGACAAAAAAGGTTTCGTCCTTTTATATATGTATACGTTTATAAGTTATAATAAATATTAAAACACTGCTATCCTCCCGGCACTAAAAAGAAAAATATTTCTATTGCTCAAGTAGGCGGCGTTCGATGAAATGGCGTTCAAAGAAACGGTGTTCGATAAAAACTGCGTTCAATGAAACGGCTTCGATGAAACGGTGTTCAATAAAACGGCGTTTGATGAACTGTCCGGACCCAGGGGCAATGTCAATGAGCCTCATATTTTCTACAATGTCAAGCTCACTGCATGCCATGTCATAACATGGTGTCGTTTCATTTGCTAAATAAATTTCTTAATACTTAAAATGCCTTTATGTAAAGTAGACTAATGTCTTTGTTTAAAATCTGAGCTTGTTTTAGGATGCAAAACTGTTTCTTGGGAGTTTAAGCAAAATTAAAAATATAACCATTTTCTTGGTCCTAGCTGGTGCGTGCCTGACCCATTCAGCAACAGCCCGTTTGGCGTCGGCTTCCTGCACAATGATGGCTGGCTCATTGTTTTCTGCCTTCTGTTTAAAGCAGGTGCGCACATCTCCTGTTTCAAAAGTATATAATTACAACACAACGTCAGCTACCACAGTGAAATATGGATAATTTCATGCCCTACTTCAGCATAACTTCCCCGCAGGGGGCACCTGTGAAAGCAGGTGTTTGGAGAGTGGCGTCTCCACGGACCCCGAGCCATGCGGGTTCGCCCGCCCACGTATGGCTGTGCGTGGCTTTCCCGTGTCTGGGGAAAAGGGCATCCTGGTGGTTGAGCCGAGCCCGGGGTAGGTTTGTACCCTTCGGGGCCCCCCGGATGAGGCAATACACCACTTCGGCCCCCGCTTCTCATAGACGGGAGTCCTGGTAAGGCCCCGCCAGGATGATTCAGTCTAGTCGCCACTTCTGCTATTCCCTCCCTTCTTTCACCTTTGTCTTCTCCTTCTTTTCACTCTTCTCATTTCTCTTCTTTCCTTTTCAACTCCTTTGGCGGCAAGGGCTAACCTTGGGTGGTGACAGATACTCTCGTCCAGATCCACACTTGGTTATAGTTTCTGGGTAGCGCTAATAGAGTAATGCTTCCAGCAAAGCCATATTTGTTATGGGGTGTTACCTATTCCCTCGTTGGGCTCCGTGGTGGGCGGCGCGCCACAGATTCCGAACATCCTTTGCCTTTTTATGGCGTCCCTCTCTTCAAAACCTCGAGCAGAGCGACCCCCCAAAAGGGTTCGCCCCGCTCCCCCTACTTTTGTAAAAGCCGAAGAACCCGACACCTTTTCACGTTTTCTTATACTTCATGCTGCAAACGACAGTCTACCGTTGTCAAATATGTCACCTTTCCTTGTCTCTAAGGTCCTAGAGCAGACGATCGGAAAGAATTACAAGGCAAAAAAACTTGCTGGGGACCTCCTCGTTGAGGTAGAAAATAAAACTCAAAGCACAGCATTACTCAAGTTGACAAGCTTAGGCGAACACCAAGTTTCTGTAACCCCGCACCGCACTTTGAATACAGTCCGCGGCGTCATCTCTGAGGATGACCTCCTTCAGTGTACTGAAGAGGAAATCCTTGAAGGTCTGCGTCGGAGTGCTGTTGTAGCCGTGCGGCGAATCACCCTACGACGAGACGGGCAGGAGATACCAACCCGACACCTAGTCCTGACTTTTGAACTCCACTTTTTGCCTTCCACCGTGAAGGCAGGGTATCTAAACTGCAGAGTTCGTCCTTTCGTTCCGAACCCACAGCGATGCTTTCGTTGCCAGCGTTTTGGGCATGGCTCCCGAAACTGCCGTGGCCGAGAAACTTGTGCGAAATGTAGTGCCACTGACCACGTCGCTGACATTTGTGAAAATGGCCATAAATGCATAAACTGTGGCGGACCACACCCCGCATTTTCACGCACATGTCCGAAATGGAAGGAAGAAAAAGAGATAATTACATTTAAGGTCAAACACAATCTTAGCTACCAAGACGCTAGAGAACAGCTTGCCTTCAAGGCAAGAGGTTCATATGCCGAGGCTGTGCGAAGGGGACCCCCACTGTCTATGGCATCCGTGGAGACGCAGACTTCCCCGGAAGACCTGTCATCTCCACAAGGGTCCTTTTACGTACGTCCGGAGACGGTGGGCAACCCACCGCCTTCATGCTTCAATGAGGGCGTTGTGCCCTCTAAGGAGGGTACTGCACCCTCCAAGGAGCCAGACGTGCCGTCACTGGCACCAGCTGGCCCTTCTGGCCGGGTGCGGGGGCTGCCTCCCCGTGCCTCTGGCAGCTCTTCAAAGCCTGGGCGGTCAGATTCACCTCTGCCGCCCAAAGGACCCAAGGTCCCATTGGATGAAAAAATGGATGTGAGCATCCCGCTCTCCGATGAGGACCTTCCTCTCTCTAGATCAGGGTCGGTTTCCTCGGCCTCCTGCGTGGCTGCAGGACGGCCTAAGGACACTGCAAAAAAGAAAACCATCCCACGGATTGTGGCACCAAAAGACACATAAACTACATTTCACAATTTTTGTATAACACATTTATTGAAGCGTTTCCTTTATTGAAGATAAATGTCTTTCTTCCTTCAGTGGAACTGCAGAGACCTCCTGCCTAACTACGATGATCTGAGCTATCTTTTAGAGGAACACCGGCCCATTGCATGTTGCTTACAGGAAACGCACTTAAAGACCACCCAAACTAATGTCTTAAAACACTTCCAGGTGTTTCGTAGGGACCGTACACATGCAGCTCACGCAGCTGGAGGTGTTGCGGTGGTTGTGCAACGTTCAGTTCCTTCTAACGAGGTAGCCCTGCAGACTTCACTGGAGGCAGTGGCTACACGCATTTTGTTAGATCGAATAATTACAGTCTGTTCTTTGTACGTACCTCCAGGGGCGGATTTATGGGTCAGGCCTTGGGGGGGGGGGGGGGGGGGGGCCCAGTCTGCTGAGATATGACACGGTCCAAACGTTGCCCAGGTCTATTTTGTTGACCAAATATTTGCTATGTCGCCAAAAACTAAACTTCTGGCTGGTGTATATCAATGATTTTATTTTAAAAAAAGTTGACCTTGGGGAGCTCAGGGGGGGCGGTCCCCCCCCCCCCCCCGCCCCCCCCCCCCTAAATCCGCCCCTGCGTACCTCCCAATTATCAGTTACATATGGAGGAGCTAGAAGACCTTGTTAATCAACTTCCTTCACCTTTTTTACTTTTAGGAGATTTTAACGCACACAATCCCCTGTGGGGTAGTGGCAGACGGGATTCTAGAGGGGCCCTTGTTGAACGTTTTTTGCTTTCTGCGGGATTGTGCCTGCTAAACAGAAATGAATCTACATATTTTAGCTCAGCAACTCACACTTTCACTTCCATTGACCTATCTATTTGTCATCCATCATTATTCCCATTGCTTTCATGGAAGGTCATCCCGAATCCTCATGGAAGTGACCACTTTCCCATCATCTTAGAATTTAACCATCTTCCCATGACAGTCCCAACGCGCTCTCCTCGTTGGAAATTCGAAGATGCCAACTGGCCTACTTTCAAAGAATCATCTCTTTTTGCATGCACATCACTCGACGATCTCGATATCGATAGAGCCACCGAACATATCACTCAGCACATTTTACAAGCCGCCATTCTCTCCATCCCCATGACGTCCTCGCATCTACCCAGGAGACCAAAGCCCTGGTGGAACAAAGATTGCCGTTTGGCTAAAAAAGAACAAAATCGAGTGTGGGGTATATTTAGACGCTACCCTACAACACACAATCTTATTGAATTTAAACGAAAAAGGGCCCAGGCGAGGTGGATTTGAAGGCAAGCAAAGAAAAAAAAAGTTTTAGAGGGTACGCTTCTTCAATTAACAGCACTGTATCTGCGAAGGAAGTCTGGGATCGCGTACATAAAATTGACGGCTCTTACCGGGCATTCACTGTCCCACTCTTGAGTCGGAATGGAGTGTGTCCTGCAAGTCTTGAGGAACAGGCCATCATCCTCGGTGAGCACTTCGAGAGCGTCTCCAGTTCCAAACATTACACTCAAACGTTCCAGCGACACAAGATCAATGCAGAAACAAAAGCTGTTATCACATCAGGTGGCACGCACGAACCTTATAATACTCTATTTACATTATACGAACTTCAAATGGCGCTTCTTTGTTCCAAACAAACTGCCCCTGGACCAGATGGTATTCATTATAAAATGCTCGAACATCTTCATCCATCCACTTTGGAACTAATTTTGTACCTTTTTAATCGAGTTTGGCTCGAGGGCCACTTTCCATCCTCCTGGAAGATTGCTGTGGTTGTACCAGTGCTGAAGCCTGGCAAAGATCCCTCTTGTGCATCTAGCTACAGACCAATAGCTCTAACTAGCTGTCTTTCCAAGACACTAGAAAGGATGATTAACAAGAGACTCATGTTTTTTCTAGAACGAAACAACTGCCTTGATAAGTTCCAGTGTGGCTTTCGTTCAACACGGTCCACTGTCGATCATCTCGTCCGCTTTGAAACCTTCGTACGTGAGGCGTTTGTTAGCAGGCAACAGTGCCTCCCCATTTTTTTTTTTATTTGGAGAAGGCATACGACACGGTCTGGCGTTACGGCATACTGCAAGATTTATTCGATCTTGGTTTCCGTGGCCGAATGTTGAGTGCTATACAGAATTACCTGCAGCATCGTACTTTCCGCGTGAGGCTGGGAAAAACTCTCTCTAAGGAGTTTTTACAGGAAAATGGTGTCCCTCAGGGGGGTGTACTGAGTGTCACTCTTTTTATCGTCAAACTTAATTCCATTGGTCGTGCAATTCCTCCTTCGGTGCAATATTCTTTATATGTTGATGATCTCCAGATCTCCGTTTCATCCTGTAATTCCTCAATTTGTGAACGTCGCGTCCAACTTGCTGTCAATAATTTGGTCAGATGGGCCGATACAAATGGCTTTAAATTTTCTCCCGAAAAAACAGCTTGTGTCAGCTTTTCTCGTCGACGTGGTGCTCTTCAGGAACCGTCTTTGAACATGTATGGTTCTCCTATTGTTGTAAAAAATGAACACAAGTTTTTGGGCCTTGTGTTCGATTCCAAGTTGACTTTCGTTTCACACATTAAGAGCTTAAAACTCAAGTGTCTTAAATCTCTGAACATCCTTAAGGTTTTGTCACATGTATCATGGGGCTCCGACCGACTGTGTCTGTTGCGTATCTATCGCTCAGTCATTCGCTCTCAGCTTGATTATGGTTGTATTGTCTATAACTCTGCTCGGGCATCAGTTCTAAAGATGTTGGATCCTATTCATCATCAGGGACTGCGATTGGCTACTGGTGCATTTCGCACCTCCCCAGTGCTTAGCCTTTACGCGGAAGCTAACGAACTGTCCCTTGAGTATAGGAGGTTTTCCCTGGGTTTTATGTACTCTGTCAGGGTGCGCTCTTTCGCGGAGCACCCCGTTCGTGATAATATTGAGACTATCAAGTTCCAACGCACATTTGAAAACAAACCTTCCATAGTCCCCCCTTTTTCGATGAGGAATTATACTGCAGCACAATCTGTTGGGATGGATGCAAAGCCTCAGTTAGTCCAGTACCCACCAGATATAGCTCCATGGAACAACTGCCACATACATTGCGACCTTACACTGACCAAGTATAACAAAAATAATGTTCCACAGGACGTCATAAGGCAGGACTTTTTTGAGCTTCAGACCAAATATCACGAGTATGCCAGTTTTTATACGGACGGGACAAAAAAAGACTCTGTAGTAGGCTGTGCTATGGTGGGACCATCGGTAAATCAGGTGAAGAGAATAAATTCAAAAGCTTCTATACTAACAGCAGAGCGTTATGGTTTGCTGCTGGCTGTTGATCACATAATCAAAAAACGACTTTTTCACGCTGTAGTCTACACCGACTCTTTAAGCTCCCTGAAGGCAGTCGCATCAATGAACCGTATAAAAAACCCACTGGTTTCTGAGTTAAAGCACAATATTATCCTGGCTGCTAAGAAAAATCTTGACATAGTCTTATGCTGGGTTCCTAGCCATGTTGGCATTCCTGGAAATGAAGCAGCTGATTGTGCAGCCAGCTCTGCTAATGATCGAGAAATTGACACACACCAAATACCCTACAAAGATTACCACAACTCTCTGAAACGTTGCATCAAAGCAAAGTGGCAGCTGCAGTGGAACAGCGAAACCAGCAACAAACTACACGCAATCAAACCTTTTCTAGGCGAGTGGCAGAGTGCCCGACATCGGGAGCGCTTTTATGAAGTCATACTCTGTAGGTTAAGAATCGGTCATACTCGTCTCACACATGGACACCTCTTGAGCGGGGAGGATGCCCCTGAATGTGTGTACTGTAACCTACCTCTAAGTATTATGCACATACTCATTGAATGCCCTATGTATGACCAATGCCAATATAAACATTTCTCACTGCTTTATAAAGAACACATTCCACTACACCTCGCTCATTCCATACAGTTGTGTTTTTAATTTCCTCACAGATATCGGCCTTCTACACCGACTGTGATTTTACTTCCTATCCTAAATTCATTGTCATATTGTTTACACTTGTACACATTCATGTTCATGGTTTTATCATATATTTCGCTACTATAGCTGTTTCCTCTTCTTAAACCCGAATTACAATAGTCTAAGCTTGGCGCAATATAGCCTTAGTTGCTGATGCGCCATAAACCCCCAATCAATCAATCAATCAATCAATTCAGCATAACTTGGCAGATATCGGTAACTATTCCTCCTTTGAAGTTCCCCGACTTTTCCAGGCTTTCTCTGACTATTTCTATCAAATTCCCTGACCATTACAGAAGCTTTCAAATGTGGTAACTGCTACTAAACACTTCATAAGTGAATACGACTCGCAATTTAAAACAATTTATTGAAATCGGTCCTTATGTTGCTCAATAAGTCAGACTTACAAAGTTTCGGGCAATGTTATGCACCATCAAATCAAAAATATCCACTTCATTATCCCTTAGGCTATAACCGCCCTTGTGCGAGAATGCATACCACAACTAGCAGCTTTGTAAATTAAAAATGACTAGATAAAAAAAAATGAAAGCCGTTTACAACTCCCTGTAACGCCGAATTAGAGCGCAGCCCTCGAGGGGGAGGAGGGACGGGTACTGAGGAAAGCGTATAGCCCTCCTCCTCACCTCCTCATCCTGCCTGCTACTCTGAGCGGCGTCGGCGTAACCGTGAGGTCACGTGACCCTCGTGACGGGGGTCACGTGACCCCGCGAGGACGTTTCGGCACTTTGCCGAAACGTCGCAGCAGTTACGGCGTTGGCGACGGCGACACCGCTCAAGCCGGAAACGGGCACCTAAGAGCTGCGCTCTAAAAAAAACACCATAACAGCAGGTGCTCAATAAACGATATGGATACCATTCGCTATCACAATTGCGGCTAACCAAGCTGAGGCTAATCACATAAAATAAAAAAATCTAAATGTTGGAAAGCGTTAAGAAATTGCAGCAATAAAAAGCAAAGATACAGGTTTTTGCTTGGGCTCTGGTGCACGTTCTGGAAGTTGTTTTAAAATAAAGTATTTCTCTCTCTCTCTCTCTCTCTCTCTGGAAGTTGAGGGGCTGGCTGAGTGTTTGGTCGTTCCTGCAGAAGAGGCAAACTTGGCGGAAAAGGAGGGCGCGGATGAATCCCGAGTACAAAGGTGTTGCAGAAAGTTCAGTGCCTACATCTTGTCCATAGAGGTGCTCATCCTCAGATGAAGCAAGGATATGCTGCGGTCTCTTCCTTTTTCTTTTCTCCCGCCCTTCATTATTCGTTGTTAGGTCGGACGTCGCTTCCGCATTTTTTCCCTTGTACTTTGCATCTTCATATGTCACTGAAGCAAGAAAGCCGAGCACACCAGTGAAATGTTTAACCACAACAAGCTCGTTTGCGCCCTAACCTTTTGTTCATTAAATCGAATAGGCTCGCATTATGCTTAGACAGTTTTTGGGTTAAAGCCTGCCAACTTTTGCGGGCTCATGTATATAATCTGTTGGGATCGGGCCAAGCTCAGGCCTATATTAAACCAAAAACAAATTTTGTCGGGCTCGGGCCGGGCTTAAGTTTCTGTCTAAAATTCTGCCGAGCCCGAGCCGTGTCTCTTCAAGGCCGGCTCTGGCCGGGCCTAGAAATTAAATATTGTATCGGGCTCGGGCCGGGCCCGGGCCGTGCCTCTACCGGGCCGGTTTGGGCCTAGAAATTATGGCCCGTGCATTGCTCTAGCACACTCTACATCGGGTGACCAGAGCCCGCGCTCCGCTCTAAGCAGAATTGATTGCCTATTTCTCTGCCCCAAGGTTCTCAACTCTTTGCTCAGGGCGCACTCGATGGCCTTTCCGGCTCACTTTCCCTGACTGGGCTCGCTTTTCGACAATACACCTGACAATTCCCTGATTTTTCCCGGTAACTAAAATTTCCAACAATTCCCGGTTTTACCGGTCGCTAGACACCCTGCTATACTTACAACATGATGCCGTCACCTGACAGGAGAATGTGGCCCAGTCAGTCGAGGGCTCTTCACGCTTTCTAATTGCCATCATCAACCGATTTGATCTGTAGGGTGGCCATGCCGTGCGGCCATTGCGCAACCAACAGGTAGGGACAACTGAGACATCATTTTCCGCCAAAAAATGGACAACAGAGTACATTTCCTGAAATCAACAAATAAAGCCTTTATTGCGGAGTATTATGAACGCCGGAGTCACCTCCGTGTCCGGAAACGATGCTTTGAACTGACGCATTGACATAATGAACACAGCACCCGCGCATTCAATTCCATCCAGAATGGCGTGTTCCCGACCTTGAGGGTATAGTAGAACGGGGCATTGGTGTTGCTACCTTCGAGACCATATATTGCTTCGCTGTTTTTATCTTCCTCAGCTACCAAGTTCCGCAAATTCTTTGCTACGCCTGGTTGGCGTGTCGGCGGTGCTCTACAGAAACGTTTAAAATACCCCTCGTTGCAGTTATAGCAGATAACGTTAAGGTGCGGGCATGACGAGGCAAAGTGCTTGGGAGATCCACAACGGAAACATTTTTCTTGGGCCGCCACCGCTTTTGGTTTCACCACCGTCAGCTTCTGCAACTCAGGCTGGTCGGTCTGCTTATCATGACATGTTTGCACGTTCGATAGTCAATGCTTTTTCCTCATCTTTCTTGAATGTCAAACTCTGATCTTCAGCACACAAAACTCGCTGGATGTCTGCGCGACGCAATGCGCAGACGAACCTTTCTCTGACAGTCTCGTCCAGATTATTGCCGAAGTTGCACGTCTGTGCCATTTTTCTTAGCTCTGCTACATATTTGGCGACTGATCTTCCTGTTGAGCTCTCTTTTGAAAAATTGCCCTTTTTGCGATGACTGATGGCCGCGACGACAAGTGGTTCCGCAAAATTGCAAGTAAATCTTCAAAACACTTCAGCGAAGGCTCCTCAGGCGCTACTAGACTTCTCAGCAATTTGCATATGTCAGGTCTTATTAGACTTCCGACCACGTCAACTCTGCTTGAGTTCGCGACAGCGTTCGCTCGCAAGAAGGCTCGCAGCCTCTCTTCATACAATAACCAGTCACATCGCGCGTCGTCAAAAGGTTCCACTTGCCCGAATAACGCCATCCTGACTTCCTGCTGCTCCCCTGTTCGTTGGTTGGAGCTGTCAGCTGCTGAAACGTCAGCTGCAGATGTGCCCGACCGTTCTTGCATCCCGTGGTCGGAGCAAAATCCGTGTCCTCGTCGCCACTGTGTCGCCACTCCAGAGGACCAGGCCGATGGGGTTGTTCGCTGTACCATGTTTATTGCAAGACTGCCGGAGCCATCGGATGACCGAACAGCTGGGGTGGAACGTTACGCCGGTAGCCGGGCATGGCGCGTGAGCACGCGCTCGGCGGTGCGCGCTTATTGTATCACCGACACAACACCTATAACAAAAGGAAGGCCCCAAAAGAAGACATGCCATTTTTCGCATGCCCAGATGCATGCTAAGGCCTCTTTCTCTCCCGTGGAGTACCGGCTCTCGGCACCTGTGAGTGAGCGTGAGGCGAACGCTACAGAACAAAGTTTATTACCATGTTGTTGCTATAAGACAGCACCTAAACCGCAGTTAGAGGCATCTGTCGTTATGACAATCGGCAGGGTTGGATCGCACTTTGTCGAAGTAGTGGCATTTTTAATGCATTCCTTGATTTTCCAGAAACTAGCCTCGGCCTCCGGGGACCAACCAAACGAGACTCCCTTACGGAGTAGTCGCCGGAGGGGCGCGACACCCAAGTGTAGAACAGTAGGGGATGAACTTAGTATAATATTCTACGAGTACCAGGAATGCTTTTAGCTTCGATGAATCTGACGGAGCAACAAAATTTAAGACGGCATCGACCTTAGATGCAAGGTGCGCTATTCCTTCCATGGACGGTCGATGCTCCAAAAAGGAGAGCTCCTGGACACTGAACAATGCCTTGCGGGTTCAACTTCATTTCCGCCTTGATATACGAAACAAGACGCTACGGAGATTTTCATCGTGCTCTTTCCGAG
The DNA here is from genome assembly GCA_013358835.2 of Ixodes persulcatus. Classification (NCBI taxonomy): domain Eukaryota; kingdom Metazoa; phylum Arthropoda; class Arachnida; order Ixodida; family Ixodidae; genus Ixodes; species Ixodes persulcatus. The sequence goes on from JABSTQ010010905.1 coordinate 122,316, forward strand.
AGTTCCCATATGCTATGATGTCGTCTAGGTAAAACTAGACACCTGGACATCCTTTCAAAACCCTTGCCATGATCTTCTGAAACACTGCAAAGGCAGACGCTAATCCGAAACAGACCCTCTAAAACCGAAAAGTCCTTCATGGGTGATAAACGCAGTCAAGTCGCCACTCGCAGGTTCAAGCCGAACTTGGTGGTAGGCAGACGCCAGGTCTAACTTTGAAAAGTGAGACGCTCCTCTCAAGGAGTTTAAGAGTTCATTTATGTGCGGTAATGGAAACGAATCTATCACCACAGCCTGGCTTGGTGCCTGCAAATCGATACACATGCGGATATACGTTCACCTGGTTTCTTTACGACTACAATGAGAGAGACCCACTCCAAAGCATCGATACGCTCGATAACGCCTTTACGTTCTAACTTGAAGATTTCTTCTGATACCGCGTCACGTAAAGTCATGGGGAGACGACGAACCTTTGATTGACTAGGTGGTGCATTGTGCCGCACCTTCATTGTATGTGTTTGGTTCCGGACCAACCCCAACTCCGAACTAAACAAATGTTCATACTCTTCGAAGCCAGGAGGGAGCTTAGACGTGTCCCGTAAAGACAAACTGGATGAAGTTGAAGTGCGTTCAAGACACTTTTTTTTATTATGGATACGTTTATTCGTGTCGGTATCGTTTGTTTTGGAAACATCGACAGCTGAACTTGCCGAAAAAACGTGGACAGGCTCTTCGAACACTTTATAAATCGTTTGATTCTAAGTCGATGACAGTTGTGGCCGGGACACATTGCCACCCAAAGAAGATGAAGAAAAATTGACGCCAGGCGCTTCCGATGAGGCTAGTTGTGGCTGCTGACTGCTCTTTCGACGAGAGAAAACGATTCGTCGACTCGACAGAGTGACGAATCGTTTCCTTTTCGATTCGTGATGTTGAATGCCAACATAACGAATCGAAATGTCTACTGGGATTACGCACCGGTACTACCACCACATAACCGGGGTGCGGAGATCTCTACCCTGACCACCTATACAATCGTCTTTTCAAAAATCCCATCCACGTCGCCCTGTTGTATTGCGGCCGTAAAGTGCACTCACGGTGCCACTGGCAGTCCGGGGTGGACGCGCCCGCCGGTGGTCCTGGCCGGGAATGGCTGAGCCCGTGTGGGAGTGCCGAGGCCGTGAGAGAACACCCGTCCAGACAGGGCGGTGGTCAGGCAGAGTCTGGCGCCACGCGCTGGCGCATTTATTCACGCGTGCCAAGAACCATCGTATTCACGTGCATTTATCTTAAGCACTTTGTATTTTACAAACCACTACAGTTCTTACTTCCAATGAAGTTCCAATGGGCTTTTAATGTTGTCAAATATTGGTCAGTCATTGGCACCTTATCGGATAAATTGGATTCCGTATCCCATGGATTGCTAATGGGCTTGCAATGTTGTCCAATATTGGGAGGTTATTGGCACCCCACTGGATAAATTGGATGTCAAGTTCTGATGGGTTTCCAATCTTAGACAATATTGCCACGCGCGTCGCCCAGCGAGCGCGTGCGTGGCCGAATGATTACGGTGCTTGGCTGTCGCGTGGAAGATACAGGTTCGATTCCAGGGATCAGAATGTTCTTTTATTTATTCTTTCTACTTGGCGTTCTCGCAGGTTCGAGACCTTCTCGTCTGACCGAGTTACGAATTTTCTACGCGCCGAACTTTGTACTCCGAATGTTCCAAATACCCACGCGGGTACAAAGAGTGCTCCGCGTGGCAAGCAGGAGTCAATTTCGCCCCAGCGTTCGATCCTGCTGTTTCGCCGCCATTTAAAAGCCGCATAATTATGGCCCGTGCAGAGCAAAGCTCCTTGTTGTCGTGGTATTTTTTTTTCTCACTGGCACCGCGAGAAGGGGCACAGGAGGTGGGAGGGGGTACAAAGTAAGCACTCAAATTGTGTTCCTTCAACAACGTGCACAATTGCACTTACCCATGCAACAAAAAATTGCAGCACCGAAAAACAAAACACAGTACAAACCTCTCCTCGTAAAGACAGGTGTTTACCCTCGGACTTTGAAGGAATGCTCAATGTGGACACACCGTACATTCCTGCATCTAGCAAAAGCGCACACACATACACACAAAAAAAATCTTTTTGCGTGTTACTCACCTTTTGTTATAAACAAGGCACTGGCAAGGGGGCGTAGGTACTTCATATCTGTTCCTGAGCAGACAGAACAAAGGCACAAGAGCAACAGGCAAGGGCACTTGCCCATTCAACAAAAATTGCAGCACCGGGAAACAAGGCACAGTACAAACCTTTCTTCGGAAAGACTGGTGCTTACTGTCGGACATTGAAGGAAATTCTCAATATGGATAGATCGTACATTTCTGCATCTAGCAGAAACACACACACACAAAAAAAAAAATCTTATTGCGTTTTACCTACATTTTGTTATGAACAAGGCACTGGCAGGGGACATAGGTGTTTCATGTCTGTTCTTGAGCAAAGAAAGAACAAAGGCACAAGAGCAACAGGCAAGGGCACTTGCCCATGCAACAAAAGTTGCAGCACCGACAAACAAGGCAGAGTACAAACCTTGCTTCGCAAAGACGTGCTTACCCTCGGACCTTGAAAAGCAATGGTCAACTTGGACACACCCTACATTCCTGCATCTTGCAGAAGCTGAAAAAATAATGTTATTGCGTGTTACCTTTCCTTTGTTAGGAACAAGACAATGGCAGAGGGACCCAGGAGCTTCATGTATGTTTCTGAGATGATCTGTAGGGTAAGTTTCAAGTATAAATAAGCTACAAAAATGATTGCAAGGGCAATTATCTCCTACAACAGATTTCAAGAGGCAGCCATACAATACTGGGAACTGTGACTACAAAAGAAACATCATTGTTTTTATGGAAACCATGAGGCAGTTAAGCAATCGACGTTTATTTTACCAGCTTTATCGTTATCAAGAATTTGCAGTACTTGCGGAAACATACCGAGCATGAGAGGACGCAGCATGACTGTCTGGCCGCAATCAGGTCAGTCTTTGGTGGACTTTTATACTTGGCACGCATCGGTGGTGGAGGATGCGACACATACGCCTTGCGGGACTCCTCGAAGGTGGGCCATTTCTCCAAGCAGATCACCAATTCATGCAGTAGTTCATCACGGTACCCTAAAAGTCAATACTTCAATTAAGTTACGAGTTTGCGACAAAATGTTTGAGCAAGGTCTTACGAAAGTTGCGTTGCTTTTATTTTCTGCCATTGTGGGTTTACCCTTCTGTGCTTTGGACGACACCAGCCTGAAACATGGTCCCCCTCACTTGGTTACGGCTTGCTCGCGTCGAACATTTTTATTAAAGTGAAGCACTGCCACCAGGGTCCTGAATTGAAAACAGACAATATAAGACAGGTTTCTCCAAAACGCTTATCGTGTTCAAAACAAGGCTGCGAAACGAATCCCTGCATTCGGACCCTTTTGAATGATGCTTCAAGACATCTACGAGCGGCGGGGACTACTGGGGAGGAGATAGAGGAGTGGCATTCCCTAGCGGCGACCTCGGGTACCAACACTGTGTGGCAAACAAACCCTCCGACAGCAGTCATTAGTGCATTCGCTGCCATGGAAGACGACAACGCAAGGCTAGTTAAAGGTATGTAACACTAATACTTTCTCCTAAACGCATCTAGATATAAGTAATATAGTTTCCTCTTGCGTTCAATGTCATCGAAGTCCTCTGGGAAGGCGGAATAAGTTTATGTGTGGCAGTAGCGTAGCCAGGGGGGAAGCTTATGGGGGCTTCAGCCCTATCAGCCTCCCCCTGCGCTGGATTGTGCGTGGCCGGCGCGACGTTCGTGTTTCGCTGAATGATCCACAAAACACGCATTTCACTTTTCAGTGAAAATGGTGGACGACCTCGGCAAAAGCAAGCAGTGTCTCGTTGAAGGACAGCGAGTGCTCAACTGCGATCATGCCATAAAGTGCAGCGTTGCACCATAGTCGACGGCGGACAGTGTGCTCCGCATCGTCGCATGCGCGCTGCAGTCCTCCGCGCTGCATATACCAAGGTCAAAAGCATGCTTCGAGCACTGTGGTACGCAGCAAGTGCGCACCATATCGCTGCAAGCAATTATGCAGCAAGCGCGGAAATGATGCGGCGTACGCTAGGCGAGTGCTAGTCCCGGACTTGTTTATCACACAGCGATTGTTTGTGAAGATGATGATAATGAAACTTTACCCCCTATAGTCCGATCTCCTCGCCAGTGTAGAGAATGTAAGGTCGATGCAGCATGGATAGGCAAGCAACAACAAACTAGATGCAAGATGACCTTGATTGATTAAGGTTTGGTGCTCCAAGAACCCATGTGCTACTGTGAAGAGAGGCAGGAAAAGGTAGATCATAAAGGCGCAGGTAAAGTGCCGAAAATCGTTAGCTCACCTTGCCTTCATTCCTTCTGGACAAAATGTCCGAGACTTAGAGGAAAATTTAATGAGCACGCTGTTGAAGGATACCACAGATCACGTCTGGGGCCCAAACGACAGGTGCTCGAGGTCCTTGACGTACCGGGAGTTAGAATTCATTCGTCGGACATTGTTGTAAGCTGGTGTGCCCGGAATCAATACACAGCTTTGGCAAATATTGTTGAGGAATACTGTATGTATTCTTGCCCCCATCAGAATCACAAAAGGGTTATGATGAACAAATGATGAAATACTGAACTTACCCACAACTATTTAAGTGCGATCAGCGAGTGACCGGTGCAGGCACTCGTCGTAGGGTCCGGCCATGGCCGCTGTGCCTGTTCGCCACGTGATTCAGGAGCCTCAGCCACATACTCACCAGAAGTGGGCCGTTGCATTCCCCCATCATGGCACAGAAGTAAAGGTGGTTGGTGACAGGCTGGATCCACACCTCCAGTTCCTTGCAGAAGCCACTCCGACTGGCTGCCTGGAGCTTCTACACACATTGAAAGTGTTTGTTTCTTAGCTATACCTCAAACTTGGTATTGCCATATAGGAAAGGAATAATAACTTGCTCAACAACGTTTGAAAGGTGCCACGTGTCGAAGTAGTACGTTGTGCTCCTCTCCAGGGTCCTCATGTGGTGCTGCACCCCCGGGTGGAGGTCTGCATAAGGGTTTCTTTGGTACAGAGCCTAAAAATAACAAATGAGCTGGCAATCTATCTGCCAACTTTTACATACTTGACATGCAAGAGCTAATCGTAAAGCCTTGATCCTTGAGCGTGTTGAAACCACGGACGAAGGCCACCTTCTCCATGGCATTGCTCGAGGACAGTTCATCTGACTGATCCTAATATGTATATGTTTATTGACTCAACAGTCACTGTACTCCGACATAAAAAGCATATTAAAGAACAGTGATTAAAAATAAAAGGTATATCAGTTTACAGTAACCTCCTTTGCTTTGATTAGTAAATGTTATCTCGCAAACCTTTACCTGCTCCATGGGGATGATTTTTGGTGGTCTCCTCGTTGAAGGTGTAAATGCAGTACTTCGCTGAGAATCGCGGCGAGTCACAGCGCCCGTCTCCAGCCAGGTCGATGGCCTTGCCTCGTAGTCCTTCCAGGAGCTCGGTGTTGCGTCGCTCGTACAACTGGCAAGCGAATATGTTTTTTTAAATGCCACTTAATTTTCGAAGCCCCTTCTTAACTGACCTGTTTCACGGAAGACAGCAGGTAACCCTTCTGGTAGTAGTAGTAGAGGCGGGTCAAGACGGTGAAGATTTTATAGAACTCAGCAACCTCAGGGTAGTTTCAACATCGGCGCCTGAAAAGAGAATCACCGCACAAATCAATGGATTGCCTGCTGCTTTGTTACCCACCTTTGGTTGACTCCTCCACGTTCCTTTGTGCTCGTTTGTACAGGTGCTTGTTATCGTCAGTAGAGTGCCGCTGACTGCAGTGCTGTTGCCGGAAAGGGCAAAGTAATTTCGGCTCACCCGCAAGCGCTCCAAGAGGCAGCCCTCAAGGACAATGAACTTGTGCGACTTATATTGTGGCGCCTTCTCAGGGTCCTGTTGGTCACTGAAAATGTAAACACAACTGTAACACACACTGGAGATTCCTTTGAAGTATTACCTTAGAAAGCTTTCTTCTACAAAAAGCGCGTAGCTGGTGTCCGGCATACCAGGGGCATCAGACTCCTCTGTATCACCACATGCAATTAAGCATGTTTAAAATCGCCAAGAGTTGGCCCAAGATCACACTATAATGGCGATCCTGAGCACAATTAAGCGTGTTTGAACGGTAAATCGTGGGTGGCCAGCTTTGCTTCCGATAATAAGAACCCGTCCGGGGGCTGGTTTCTGAACCTCGGTTAACTTTACTTGCGGTTGAAAGTTAACCGTACTCAGTTGCTGCCATGTTTTTCCCGACGCCCCGACTCTGCCAGTGATGGTACCCTAAAACATTACATCCAAGTACTCGAGTTAGATTTTAATGGTGGTTATCTTTAAAGCACACCGGCCGTGGTGTGGCATTTATCCTTCGTCTATGAGGCTTGTGCACATCCTCACCCAAGTCAATGTCGCTCTGAGATTCGGAAGGTACGTCCGGCTCTTCCTCCGTGTCCACGCTCATGTCACTGCCAGAGTCCCTGAATTCATCTGACGAGTCCTCCTGCTCACGATTGCTGCCTACATACCAAGGCCTATCCAGCTAATCAGTGGAACGTACCTGCCCTCCACTGTGGTCGCCCTCAGGTGGTATAGGTGTCAATCTGCTGTGGCGTCTTTCTTAAGAGCTTCTTCAATGGAGCAGACAGTAATTGCTCGCCTGAGAGTGCGATAGCCACAGAATATTTCTGTGCGTTGCAGGGTGGTAGGACGAGAAGTTCAGGTATCGGCCAGGTGCAAGCGGGTACAAAAGAAATGAGAGACCTGTGAATACAAAAGCAGTGTGCTAAGTACAAGAGGAAAGCAAACAGAATAACTGGGGAAAAGACAGGCTCACATGGTGAAGTCTCTGTATCGGCTTACATGCAACGAAGCAGGAACAAAAAGCGAAGTCAAGCAAAAGGAGCATATAAAACATGAACAACGTACAGAGGCTTATATACCCTTACGTGCAGAGCACACAAACATCCAAAGCCAGTCGAAAAAAATTCAGCAAGATCTCAGTACAAAAGCAATGCCAACACCAAATAACAGAAGCTGCACTGAACACAAAGAAAGCAAAGAAAAGGAAATAATGAAAACAGGGACAGCAGTTACCTCAGCAGAGGGGATCTAAAACACTAATTCCTCCTACGAGGTACAGCCAGAACTTGCTGGCGAAGTCCCTGTGTTCAGCTGCCCTAGCTGCCAACCTGCGACTCTTTTCCCACAGGAACAGTTGCAGCCCGTGAGAGACAGAAAACGCCTGATAAGCTTTGTTTTATCTCGTGGCACTCTGGCAGCTAAAGACATTGGCTCTCTGTGGCCATTCTTGCGACAGGCTGTTCAGGATACCCTGCGCACTCATCAAATCTTGGATGAGGCTGCAAAATAGTTTCACAAATTGCGAAGAGGGTGCGTGAAGTCTCAGATAGAGAACTCATTGCATCTGGGACATAATTTTTGAGCCTGATGAGGCTGTTTGCAGGTGCTGTGCAGACTTGAACAGCTGCAGCACAGGTGTCACACGTGGCATTATTTTGAGGACTGTCCTCACCACGTACCCACTGTAATGGTCAAAGCTATTCTATTCAGGATGTGACATGATTAATACCGCTTCCTCAAGCAAAGTGGCTGTGGGCACAGTGGGCCGTACATTTAGGTCTGCGAGATCCGTCAGATAGAACGAAGCATCGTCCAGTCGTTGAACCATGCAACTCCTAGGGAGTTGGCAAAGGATTGCCCTGTCGTACTACTGAAACAAGTTTTCCAGGCAATCCTGCGTGAACCAGGATGTCAAAATAATTAAACGAGTGTCTCTCATTGAGATTCTGCTGCAGGTTCGAATGGACTCTGTTGAGAGCATTACGCTCATTTCCACAGGTTTAAATACTCCATCTCCTATTGTCATACGGAGCAACTGGTCCTTAAATTTGCTCGAAAAGTCCAAGGTGGCTTTGCAGCGGGCCACATTTTGTCTACTTATCAAAAGGACCGGATGCCTGCGGCTCATGACGTCAAACCACCTATTAACCTGTTTGCAAAACCTGGCCGCAGTGAGGAAGTCCTAGCTCAATCAATAGTTTTCCACCTGGAAGCGAAGGGCGGTGACCATTCAGTTGCTCAGCACCCGCAGGGCAGTGCTCAGCTACAAACAAAGAAATGCGGACAGTTTTTGCTTTTCAAGCCTACGCAATGTTTAATAAATTCGCCTGAAGAGGCGAAAACATAAAATCTGGAAACCGCGCCCTCAGCCAGTCAAAGATCTGCCTGAGGACAAATGAAGGGGAAGGCCGATAACTTCCACTCGTATTGTCCACACAATTATATTTTTTAAAGCTTCTTATGAGTTTTTAAGACGCCCTTTAAGTTGTCATCACTTCATGAGCACAACACTTTTGCATTTAAATTACCGGTGCTTCCCTGTGATCGATGCCCGCACTGCAGTAAAGCACACTCCATGGTCACTTAGGTGGTTGCATAGTGCTACAAATGTCACCGACCTCGATTTGAGAACCACTGTTTGATTTCGTTGAAAACATTTAAGGATGGCCCAGCTATTTAAAATCTGATCGAATTTCCAGCCCCCCGATTGCTTGGCCTTGCGCGTGTCAGTACATTCGCCTATTAGCAATACCGGCAGATAGATGGCGGCACATGTAAAGCCATGTAAAGATATTAAACATCTGAATAATACAGTCAAAGGTATATCGCAACGCACCTCTGCAAGCGTTTCACGGGTTGACACATGTATACAAAGAAAAATCCTCATTTGTCTACCAAAAAGGTTTCGCCTCTGCTCCGCACGGAACACTTATATAGTCACCTTCTTAATGGTAACTCTTCCGAAAGCTCGCAGGTTTTATAGCAGAACGCATTATGATGGAACCCTGCATGTCCGCAACCAACGAGCCGACCGACCAACCCGAAATCCGTTTGCACAGAAAGCGACGTACCGGAAGGATATGACGTCATTTTCGGAAGTGACCTCACTGACGATGTCATGTCAACAGGTTTACGTCGCCTGTCACGTGATTTCAGTTGCGCCGGCGCGACCTTGCGCGCGACGAGCTTCATAACTATGTCGTACGGCATCATTACGAAAGACGCTGAGACGCCACGAAGTGGCAGGCTGAGATGTCGTGCAACGCGTCTGGTCCATAGTCCCCGTGAATCATCAGACCCAAGTAGGAGCTCGGTCGGAAGCGTTCAAGTATGCCTCCGAGAAGGCGATGCCAAGCGTACTCGCCGGGCCGCTATGATTACGCGCGTCAGTGGCGTCGGAACAGGGGGACTCCGTTCCCGCCTGCCGTCTAGACATTTCAGGCATTGATAATTAACAGTGCTGTAGAAGAGCGGCCCGGCGCTCTTCCCCAGCACTGTTTGCGTTAGCGTCTATACAAAGAGTCGCATAAATTCTTCGTATAGACGCTAACCAGGGCGGCCCATCTGTGTGAGCTAACCTCTGTATAAAGCTGCCTGTCATCTGCATGGAGTAGCCAGGTTTCACACGGCTCCGGAGAGGGCTAGCTAAGCGTCCGGGTGCTCGCAGCTTCTTTAAAGATTGCTGTGGTGAAAAACTGTATTTTAATTCTACGTATCGTTTCGCGCCAAACGCGTCTTCGATCTCAAGCAGTATGGTCGAGGCTAGTCAGCGAGGCTTATCCTTGTAAAGAAGCTTGGCAGCGCAGGCGTGTCATTCTGCTGCGCTTGAGTATTCGTTTGATGTCGTGTACACTGCTCGTGATTCAACAGCGACATGTGAGGTGCCCATCCGCAGCACGTATGTCTCTTCAACACAATATCTCCAGACGAGACAGTGGAAAAGCTTTAGGCTCTCCGCTTCCTGAGGGAACATTTTGCGACCATTGCGCCCGCTCTCTCATACTCACTGTTGTGCGGTCGGAATATCATGGGATAGATGTCGTCTAATTGATGCAATCCTATCGCAATTCAACGTCATTTGCAGCAAAGCATGCAGAGGCATGGCTCAATTTTTTCAACATCTATAATATTGACAATGCAGAAATAAAGTCTTACTCTATAGCCTGCAGGTCAGGCATGTATGGAAGTTATTCTGTTCAATGTTAACAAACTATTTAAGCTTCCCACAACTGGTATGCTGAGGAGATTGTTGCTTGCATTTAATCAGTGGCGTACATATCGTTGTTTGGCCCGACCACATCCTTGAGGGTTTGTGTGGTCGGGAGATGCTCGAGGCTACTCACGGGGACCCCTAGGCTACTTAAAACCTAGGTTGAGAGTCCGTTCCCTATAAAACATCAAGGCAAGACCTGCTCATCACTATGAACGTCTCAATCACCTTCATCTTCTCGAAATGGTTTGGGTCCAGAAGCTCGGGACGAAGCTTAGGGGCCAACTTGAAGGTGAGGTTCCACTGGAACTCGACAAGCTGGCAAACCGGCTCGAGCGACATAGTTGAACACGTGAGCCCGTTAACGGCTACGACGTCTGATGGCAGTGTTATCGTCTGGCCACGCACACGGTGCCTATTAAAATTCTTGATAAGGTGGAGAACATCAGCCAGGAAAGCCAGCTGCTCCCCAGGCACTTGTGGCTGGGGAGTCATGTTGACGACGCTGCTGCGCCTGCCAGCGTGTACACCTGTTTCCACATCGCGCGGTTGCTGCTTCCCATGTCACTCCTGACGGCCACATCCTGAAGCCCAACACTGGGGCTCCGTACGATCAGTCTTCCCTTCGGCAGCGGCGTCTTCTCCACTGAAGGAGCTGCCTACACCAAAACAATATACCAAAAAAGTAAAGATATAGTTATACAAAATCAAAAACTCTAACAAATATAGAAAGGTGGCAGTTCTAGTCTGTTACAGGTTTAGAACCAGCAGGAGAAGTCTCCCTCCTCTCTTTCTACATTAGCGGAGCGAACGCTGGAGAGGAGGAGAGTGGAGAGGAGGAAGCCACCAATCACAACGAGGAGAGGTGGTTTCCTCCTTTGCTCCCTCCTGCTATTCTTGATCTGCAACGCACTATAGTATACTGGTGTGTTGCAATCCAGAGCTGTCGGGAAGTCAGAAGAAACAGGCAACAATTAGACAATTCATTTCTCAGAGGTAAAAAACAATAGAAGCCCGTTTCCAGGTTTAAAGTGTCGCGAAAAACCGTCGCAAGATTACTACTTCTCATGATGTGCGGCAACTAAAGCAACAAACGGTAAGCAGTATACAAAAAATGCATAAAATAAAATAATAAATAATTTAGTTGCATTTAATTACTTATAACAACACAAACATCTCTTTCACCGTGAGTCTAACCAGGTGCCTTGGGGCATAGCCTCCTCTATACGGAGAAAGCCTGGCACATCGACGACGGAGCCATAGGGCGCGCGGCCGCAGAAAAAAGAAGACGAGGAGCGCGCGAAGCGGTGACCAATATGGTAGCGCAGAGCAGAAAGCGCAGAGATTGGGTGCGAGCGCTTGGGTCATGAGCGGCCGCTCCCCGAACCACGTTTGTTTTCGTGTTTTCGTCACCGTCGTTTTCGTACTCCGGGAGAAACGGCGGCGGCGATTCGAAAGGGCGCTGGCAACAATGCACCATGCCTGTGGCGTCGGCGGAGTTGTCGGCATACTAGCGGAGTGCGTCGTCGTCGGACCATCGTATCGTGCGCGGAAGAAACATGCAGTTTTGACTAAACGAAACCGACGGTCGCGACCGTCGGTTTCGCGTTCAAAGACCGTTGCGGAGATGCGGGCGCACGGAGAAACGGGAAAGGGTTGACGTTGAGCCTCTCCTCTCCACGAAACCGAAAAGAAAAGAGGAAAAAAAAAGTGTTCCTGCGTTTGGCCGCTCGTTCTTGTGTGGCGCTAGCAGACAAGCATCCCTTCGCTCCCCGCTTCCCCGCCCCTCCTTTCCCATTTACGGCGGCCGACTCTTCTCGCGACGTGCCAGGCTTTCTCCGTATAGAGGAGGCTATGCTTGGGGTCATGAGCCCAATGCTCTGGGCCTGCTTCAGCGGAGCAATAAAGGAGAGCTGTGCTATAGCTGTACTGGCTGTACGGTTTGGGTTAGAGGTAAAAAGGATACCCACGTAAGAGATCACGCCACCTATAGTTAGGGAGGCTGCGACTCTGGTTTTCGATTTAAAAAGTATTTAAATGTACTGTGATATTCCGAAATAAGTCGGTTGGAACGAGAAAAACATAGTGCTTGCACCAGCTCGTCGGCACACTCAGGGCTCGTCGCACCACAACATTTCGCAAACACTGTCGCGTGCAAACCGACCAACAACAATGCAGGCTAAGTGTTTGCTTCCCCAAGCATTTCACCTGCATTGCACGAACGTAAAACAGCTGTCGCTCTAACTTCTTTGCTATTTGTGGGGAAAAAAAAAAACACCATCTTTTGTCAGTTTCTACACGTGGGTCTGTGGCCGGGGGCCGGGGGGAGGGGGGGGGGGGGTTCAGACCCTTTGAACTTGCCCCTCGCTACGCCGCTGGATCTAACCTACTTTAATCGGCTTTCTTAATATATGCTGGAATTTCATTACAAAGATGGCGTTTTTTAGGTGACAGTACCAATCGATGTACTTAGCACAATAAAAAAATCAAAGCAACATAACTGTAACTGCTAATTAGCATCTTTGTAATCCAAGGCATTTCTTGAGAACGGATCGACCACAGAACCGACTTTGCCCTAACCCCTTAACTGGGGAGTTTTATTCCACGCGTTTGCACACATTGAGGGCGTTTTTCAATATAAAATCTTAAAAAAAAATTGCTTGTGTACCGAAAATTCACACTTGTTTTACTAGGAAACCTTTATCCCTGTACTTTCACGGATATTAAATTTTAGGCTCCGCTGTCGTGCCACGGCAACTTAAGGCACGCAGATGTGCTCGGCGTCGACACATCAGGGAGGCCCACTTCATTCTAACTGCTATCAAGTGACGAGGTCTCATTCTCGCCAAACATGTACTTATCCGAGTTTTTTTTTGTCATTTTGCTCATGCAACGCCATAATGTTTGTGTCCGTCAAAGCTTAGCTCCGTATCTGAGCAGCTATATATGTTAAATAACAAGAACAAAAACAGATATGATTCTGCAAAAAAAAAAAAAAAAAAAAATTTCGCCAGCTTGCAAACGCAAAGCAAACCCAACGTTATCATATTGTATTCGAAAGTGACGGCACCTACATACTCAAGCAAAAATAAGTGATGCGTGTTTAGAGGCGTGCACCTCCACTCGAAGGAAGCTCCGTGCATCTAAAGACGCGCTGCTTAAATGATTTCTTTAGAACTGTCATGATATGTTGTGGGAAACCATGTGAAACTGCTATACACGGGGTATCTTTTATTTGTTATAGAATAATGTTAAAAAAAGTGGGGATAGCCACATGAATGTCATCTTCACTGTATATTTGTGGGGCTCGGCGGCCATTACATGGTTAAGCAACCGTTGCAATACATTCACTAATTAAGCAAAATTTATTTATTTTCTTAACGAATGGTTTGATTGGTCGTGTGGTATATGCAGTTTTAAAGGGTAACTGCAAAGAAGAAATTGTTTTTTTAAACAGCCTAGTTGCAGCAAGCATGTCAAGTTTTCCGCGAAAAAAAGTGTTTACAGCAATATTTATTGCGCGAGATTTTGCGGCTATTTCGTCCGTTTTAAATCGCGCGCCACAGAGTTGTATTATACTTCACGGAGTGGCTGTTAAACGTCTCGGAGTGACGTGCGATAGCAACTCTTCTCATTAGCTAAGAGATATATTGGCAGCTTAGATCTTGGCTGTTAAACCTTCGGGATATGTTGTAATTTCCTTTTGACCGGCATACTTTTACGTTTAAAGAATAACCCATGTAATAAGAGTTATCCTTCTTTACAAAGGTTTACAAGACGGGCACTTCCGTTTGGATTCATACCAAATCATACAAAAGCTTCGCTATTCTTTTCATGGCCGCCGCAGTCTCTGCTCCCGCCTGTCTCGCCTACCTCGAATCGTCGTTTCGCCGAAGCGATTAGTGTTTCGTGTTGACCCAGGTGCTTGAGTTAGATTTCCTGAAGTAGTGTGTTTAGCAGCTGTCGCAGGTATAGGGCGGGTTTAATACTTTCGTTTTCCTCTTTGCTTTCTTAACGTGCTTTTTTTTATTTTTACCTGCGCGTGCAAGTGTTGTTCTTTTGGAAACGTCAGCTCCCGTAAAGCGGCGCCGTTGCTCTGGACATTCGTGCCAGATGAGTGATCGCGACAGCGAGTCTTCCAGCAGTCATGTCGCCCCGAAAGATGACATACTGAATGCTATTTGGCTGGAGGCAATCGAGTGCTCGCGTAGCGACAAACGTGTCCAGGTATGGTCTCGTCATTTCGCTCCACAGGTCTTCGAGATCCGCACCGGGTGCACCGAACGTCCGCTACTGAGACACAGCTGCTACGTAAAAAACCGAGCACAGTCAGGTTTTAGAGCGCAGCTCTTAGGCGCCCGTTTCCGGCTTGAGCGGCGTCGGCGTAACCGCGCGGTGCATTATGGGATGCGTGACGCCACTGATGACGTCATCGGCATCGTCACTGCTGACGTCATCAGTGACGTCACTGATGACGTCATCGGCATCCGCATCATCATCATCACTGATGACGTCATCCGCATCGTCATCGTCACTGATGACGTCATCGTCACGTGACCCCCCCCCCCCCTCCCCCCCGAGGTCACGTGACCCCCCTCCCGAGGTCGCTTGACCCACCCCCCCAGTACCCTTCCCTCCTCCTCCTCAAGAGCTGCGCTCTAATTCGTCGTTACAGGGAGTTGTAAACGGCTTTCACTTTTTTTACGCAACAGCTGTCCGCAGAAGCCTTCAGACGTCCGAATTCTGCGTTAGCCTACAGATTTTTTTTCTTGGCTTCCGAACCATTTTACGTGAAATTGTTTGAAATGAATTTGTAGTGTTATCGTAAATGTGTACTGTTATCGTAAATCTTGGTTCGTGATTGCGCCTTTGTAGATCATCTTATTCAGACGCAAACGACGGGCTTAACAAAATCGTTTGCATATTCTGCATACCTCGCAAAAGAACTTCCCCAGTCACCTTGCGAAAAGCGCGAAACACGAAGTCTGCGCCGTCCTGACTTCCCGGTCTTTTACCTGCTTTAGAACAGTTTGTACCTGCTAGATAGCTATGTCTACTGAAACTGCAACTTAAAACTAGGGGCAGTGCCAAAGAAAAGAGACCAAGTCGGGAAAGCTTGCTCGCCCTTCTTAATTTTTGAACTCTTAAGTGATTCTACCATAATATATGCTCGAACGCTTCTTCCCAAAATAAAAAGCGCTAGGTTCACTACATAAAAAAATGATCTCAGTTCATGTATCTGTGGGCAGGTAGACAATATAGCCTAAATTTATTCACACCGCATGATGAACGCCACAAACTCGCACGATATTTACAGGAAAATATCGGTGGTGACTTATGTTTCCCTGAAATTCTGTATAACCGGTCGTTTGCAGGACCGAATCATCTACTCGAGCGGTGTGCGTCGCTGTGCAAACACGTCGCTTTTGAATCGCAGTTCAACAACACGAAGCGTAAAACGGCGGATTTAGGACAACAATCTGGAGTCTATTGTTCAATTATAACAACGTAATGTTGTTGAAAAGGCCCCGCAGCTTTTTACTCACGGTATGCGTCGGGAATCTTCCACATTTTGAAACGGAACGAAGGAAGATTTACTTTTAAAAACACTCGCTGCGTCGTCCCGGACCAGCTGGACCGGATCAGCTGACGACGACGGGACTGAACCCGTTGGAACTCAACTCCACAACAACCAATTTGCGCTCTGTGTTAGTGTGGGTTTTTACCTCCAAGCCCCGCACCAGACTTGTACACGTTACTGAAAATTAGTAAGGAATTACAGTTACAATTGCTCAAGGCTAAATTGTAATTTATTACAGTTACAATTACTTTCCCATAAAAGTAAGTGACCGTTACCCCAAAAAGTAATCCGTTACTTTCGTGGCGTTACTTTCAACAATATTGTCTGCAATTAAGAAACAAAGGGAAGAGGGTTATTCAAGTTCTTATTGTTGCAACCTGTTCCATTTAATGTCCTTGAGTATTTTGAGCAACAGCTGACTCTCGAAAGTCTCGTCAGACATTTTGCACTATTTCTTACTGAAGATGTCGACTGTTACGCTGAACACCCTTTGAACTGAGGCACTGTATGGAAGTGGCATATTATTCCTCACGAATGCTTTATGCTCTGCATTGAGCTTCTTCAGCGAAGCAATGGAAGTACTATTTACTTCGAAGATAGAGCAAAGCTTCGTCGTAGCAGCCGTTGCCTGATATTCGAGAGCTTTAGTAGATCGTTTCGATACCTCCATACCCCCGATAACGTTACGATGAATGCGCACGTGCGGCGGCGGGGTATCGGGTATTGTTATCGGAGTCATCGGACCAATCTACTGAAATTCTCCATTGTCGAAATCGCGAAGCTGTAGAAGTCACCATACATCTGGCCAAAACTAGAATAAGAATTAATTTATGTCCATCTTAGTATACCGGCACATACTGTCAGACAATAGCAAAACATAGTTGTAACAGTAAGGTATTATCGATATTCTTCTTCCTTTGGTTCTGAACAGGTCGAGTCTCGGTTGAGACGTTGGTGAATAAAAAAAGGTTTCCAGTATATAAATATAAATAATCGAAAGAAAAAAAAGGACACTCATAACAGCAATTAATTAGAACGTCGGTTAAAACAAGGAAATGTAAACGCACGTTTGCCGTGTGTACCTTTCTTGATTCCGTTCAAAAGCGCACGGAGCACGAACCGACTGCAGTTTACTCCGGTGTTCTCCAGATAAACGTCTGCTGGTGCCACGGGCAGCGATGGGCAAAGAACTAAGTCATACCCCTGTCAGACGGGAAACTAAATGTCATTTTGATCGAATGTCATTCACCGCTCGGCGAATCAGCTCGTGATCCTGGTTCTTCACGTGATCCTGGTTCTTCATCGCTCACGCTCATTGGCTGAGCTGTAATGTCATTTTGCTTAAATGTCATTTAACGTGCCCGTCTGACAGGGGTATAAGCCGCGCTATGGCCCCACTCACGAATTTCACTCTCTCCTCAATCCCAGAATATCAAGTCTACGTCAGCCACCATTATGTTTTATTTGTAAAAATATCTGCTTGAGAAAAGATGCGTCCTGCTGGGGTAAAAACAGGGAGAAGAAAAAAGGAAGACTATTGCCATTTTCCAAGTGTTCGCAAAAAGCTGACTCACAAAAAGAGTGACTGAGAGGCAGATAATGTGGCTGGAATTCACACATGAAGTGGGCCAACCCTAGAAGTTGGACTACAAAAGAGTAAGTAGCTCTTAAAACAGGGTCAAATAAGGTGAAAGAAGCAGAAAAAAATACGTCCCGTTTTCTAAGAGAAGATGATAAGGGTGCAGCAATGAACGAGGATGCTTGCGGCAATAACATCTCCACATATTATCACCTCCCTTTTAGTGGATCTTAGGGCAGTCGGAGCGTGGTCTCGTGTTGTGACATTATGAAAATGGTCCTAGTCACTATAACCGAGAAGGACATTGTTAATTCTTGTCTGTGCACTTACCACCTCGAGCTTCTCGAAGAGGCACACAATCACTTGGTGTCCGCCTCGCCCCGCCTTCGATCGCAAAGAAAAACAAAGAGTCTAAAAAAGCGGAAATAACTTGCCCCCCCCCCTTTTTTTTTTCTTATATTTGTAGAAATGTTTGGATTTTTCGACATTGTTGTTAGGGTCTAAAAAAAAAAATAGATCCAGGGGCTTAGTGTTGCAAAAAAAAAGACTTCGCGGAACTGAAGAGTGCCAAGCCTCCCTTTGCGGTGTCACTGCGCTCGACTTTACCAGAATAAAAACAATCCTTTCTTTAAAAAGAGGCGGGGGGGGGGGGGGGTCCTGAAAAAAAAATGTAACGGATTACAAGAAATCCGTTACGTAAAAATGTAAGGGAATTACTTTAAAATTACTCTAGAAAATATGTAATTATTCCGTTACTAAATTACTGATAAATGTAAGGGATTACAAGTAATTTCGTTACTTGTAACGGATTACGTACAAGTCTGCCCCGCACCACACACCACGAACGTTTAAGTTCTTTGCTGCATCGCCGTGTTGCACCGAACAGAACGAGATCGCCGAAGTCAACGCAGCGCTGTCGTGAACGTTGGCTTGTGGTTGCGCACTCGTGGACCCTGTGGCTCCCTTCGCTTTCAAAGCACACACGACGATTACGAATGACACTTTTCGTCTTCCGGGAACATCACAGGGGCACTTCTCCGGTCAGGTCTTCGCTACATGTGCTCGCAAACCGCGGAGCTTCGCACGTCCCGTCAAACCAAAACAATACCGGCGCCATGCTGAACATGCGTTGTTGCCAGATCTTCTCCGACAAAACAAAAACAAAGAAAGCAAACCGGATCTAGCTTCCAGCGTACATCGGCGGCACGGGCGGCAACCCCCCCCCCCCCCCCCCCCACACACACACACACTCCCATCCCCTCCCCTCCTTCCCCCGATCCGCGGCGTATCTTCCACAAGACGCAACGGAAGTCGAGACGCTGCGTACGTCGTTCAACTCCGCAGCCAAGTAAATCCAAAAGCAAATCCAATTGTGAGGGGCGGGGCGTACCTCTCCGCGCGGGTCGAAGAAGCGGGAGTTTCAAATGTGGAGAGGTTCTGACTCCGACTAAATTACGACCTGCAGCGTAAACATTGCTAAAAAAAAAAATCTTTTTTTTTCGCGGAAGATTTGTTTTGTGACGTGCTTTGTCCCAATTAGGCTGTTAAAGAAAAAAAAAAACGCTTTAGGTTGAATTGGATCCACAATATCCGCTAATGACAATCGCACGTTTGTATTTTGAGCCTGGTGGGTGAATTTTTCGTTATAAACGGCCCACTCCGGCAAGCGCTCGTAGAACAGCCAGCGGAGAGCACGTGACATCCAACGCAATCGTGACGTAGTTCGTCTCGGGATGAGCAAAGCTACGGCGAGGCTGAAGTCGAGAGGATGGCCTAGTCGTTCTAGTCACCGAAGCAGCTGCTTTTGTACGAATTTTGAGTGACGGGTTAATCTTCTATAATCTTGTAGAGGGACAATAGCGACTTCTGGGTCACACAAAAGGGATTGTCGGGAAGAGGGGAGTTCCTCCTTCCCCTCTTCTCTAGTCGTGGCCGGAGGCGAGACAGTTACCATCACTAGTTGTCAAGGTTCCTAGACGGGCATTACAAACGAGGCGTTAGCGACATCCACCAGGCGCTCTTTGCTAATCGTTTAATTCAATTTAAAATTCCTTTTCGTGACTTTTTTAACAAGATATTATTGCGTTCGATGTGATACTGCTCCTTTGAACACATATAGACCAAAAAATAAGCGTCGAAATTTCGTGTAGGGGTCGAATTATGAAGCCTGACCCAAGTGAGGCAATTTGCGATAAGACAACTAGCTCAGAGATATTCACTGTTAAAATTTTGCTTTCCCTCGCCCAATTCAAAACCGTGCACTGAAAACTGCGACTGAGCAAAAAATGATGCGTCGAAGCGTAACGATGTTTCTTCTGTCCCTCAGTCACTAACTTGGAAGTGTGATGGCGGCGCTGCCACCAAAGGCACGCTGTCGAGAAACTAACGAGGGTCCCGAAACTACTGTGGCACCCCTCTACGCATTATAGTCAGGCGCGTCTTAAGCGAAGAAAGGCAAAATTGTGGCAATTAACATCTCAAAAGTTGTTTCTTTACGAACTGGCTAATTTGGCTTGACTTTTAAAAGAGCACTCCGGAGCTGTCTGAGATGCCTTGATGTCTTTTTTATGCCGTAACCTAATCTACCTGCTCTAAGCACTCCAAAGATCCAACAATTACAATCACGTGCGGCCTACTTCACTGTTAAATAGGTAATCAAAGATCGTTAGTGTCAGACATACAGATGGCGCCACCGAACCTGGCCGAATAGGGTCAAACAATGAACAGCGCTCGTCAGCCAATCGCGAATAATGGCTTCTTGTGCAGACAAGCAGCCGACCAGTCCCGCTCGTCCGCACGGGAAGTCATCGCTCGCGACTGACTGACGAGCGCCATTTGACGTTCAACAAGATTTGGCTGGGTTTGGTGGCGCCATCTGTAGGTCTGAAATTCGCGATCTTTGATCGCATTTTTGATCGTGAAATAGGCCACACATGATTGTAACTGTCTGATTTTTGGGAGGCTTAGAACACATAGATTAAGGTACGGCCATAAATATGCCATCTTGAAAGCTGCAGAACGCCCCTTTAATAATGGCTTCCCTTAAAACTGAAACTACTACATGGCCCATTAAATCTTTAAATAATAAATTTAAGTAACAGAATTTGGTTATTTAGTCGACATACTGGAAACTTATATTCACTCACCTAATATTTGCAGAGCCCTACAGATGTCTGCCATCCACGTATCTACCACCATCTTTTTTAATTCCGTAAAGAATAAAAAATATTGCCATGTGTGGTGCACCTTAGGTGACTTCCTTTGAGACATTCTGTAATGAAACGACACGTAGTAGAGACCTATGGATACTAAAATAGCTGTCACACCAGCCAACTGCGAGGTTGGCGCTGTCTTTTATGGCAACACACATTTGGACACTTTCATTGGGGATCTCCCTGCCACTGGTTAAGCAGATATCCAACTCTTCCTTCAATAATTTGGGCAGCAGTTCATTCTCGGGGTATTTGGTCTCTATACTCACATTACCATCGACTAACCACGAAGGCTCTGGTAGCGTAAGACTGCCGTCTTGCGCTACCACTGACTGCACTGACTGGCGCTTGCACTGCACGAGCACTCGTGCGGCCGCCGATGCGGCATCCGAAGCAATTAGCCGTGGTTTTAGCACATGCGGTCGACATTAGATCATGCTAGGGTGAGACGAATTATTGACGACGTGTGCGGCCAAAGGCGTCGCTGCAATAAGCCCACTACTATTGGTCAAGAGCTGACTGCGACGTTGTTAGTAGGATCTCATTGACAATAATAAGTGTAGCGCCTGACCGTCAAATTTCACCGTGTTGCGTTGAGCAGTTGATGACTACAAGTTTCCACCATACTTTTTATATGCACTATTAAACTTGTAATGCCCAATAGGTGACCATGCAGTAGCAACCATCTCAATTTTTGAAACGAATCCAAAGTCACTGGGTACTGCAAAATTAATGAAATTGCCGCCAGCTTGGCGCTTTTGATCAACTGTTGCGCCAGGCTGAGAGTGAAAGTCTGCGATCGCTCTGGCGGCATTAAAAATGATATTAGTGTGACAAAAAAGTCACAAAGGATGATATAATTTTTAGAGATCTGTGGAGATAGCTAGATTAAGAGACAAAGGGCGTCTGCAACGACAAAGACGCTGCTATTGGTGATGAACGCTTTCAGTGCACTGACGCATCACCGTGATCTTGTCGCGCTTTCAGAAGGACCCTCTAAATACTGTAACGTCACGAGTGGGAACCATTAAAGGGATTGTCCGGTCGAATTTTGTATTCGAGAAAACAATTGAATATAATCGCTATTGCCTCGCGACGCATCGTGCGTGCAATATCTGAATTTTATATGCCCCTCAGCAGAAGTAATTGAATTTATACTACTCCTATCGCATCCTAGCGTAAACGATACTTTCGCTGGCAACATTGGTGCTCTGACATCACACAACGCAAAGCGAGCATTTCCGTCTCGTCGTTTGCCTGCGAATGAACGCTGCAGCGTGCTTTGTTTTTTTTGTTGCGCTCGACTTGTTTCGTGGATGGGTGAGATTTTCGTTGCGCGGTTGAGTGCCACAACCACCGGGCAGCACATGCGAGCCACGACGTGACGTTCCGCACTCTTCCGCGGAACGTGCAGTGACGAGCAAAATGTATTGTAGCCGCGCGCATGGACTGGGTTTCCGTCAAAATAGAGATCCACCTTAAGCAGCAATCATCTCACGGAAGAGAGCTACGAGCTGAGCTTTTAGCAGACAGAAGGCTCGTGAGCTGGGGTCTGATGCTCCGGCAACGATATTCAACTACGTCCGCCCACTCTTCGCCCAAATCGGATCAATCGGTTTGATTATGCAGCGAAACCGAAACCAACAGCTAGGCCATCTGGAAACGATGCGTACAGCCAGATTCTGTTTGACTCGCGCGTGAAAATGGAGCGTGACTATGATTCATCAAGCTCGTCCAAGTCAAGTGACGACATGCATTTGAACGATTCGTCGTTTGCCTTCGACCCGCAGACATCGCCTCCGAGGGAACGACCCGCAGCGGCGCAGCCTCATCGCCGATCCAGTGAATCCGCCGATATGTGTACCCAGATTCCGCTTCGTCTACCTAGGGTCCGCTTCAGAGGCAAAATCCATCCTTTGCTTTTCAAGCGCTCCTAGTTCGATCGGTGGCCGCCGTAGTTGCGTTCGCTCGAGACGGCATACGTTTACTCGAAGCTTATGGTTGTTTTCGAGTAATATCCTGCTAAAAGGCCCGATTCTTTTTTGCACACGCTTCGTAACTGCATTAAAAGGAACATATTTCAGTAGGGTACAGCCTAGAAGACTATATAATTCGAAACAAAATACAAGACATCCATCGACCAACGCTTGATATCCCGACCCTCCGACAAACCTTTGCGTTTTGTGACGTCACGCAGCAGCTACGGATGGCAGCCATTGAGACTGGCGAAATTCGGGGTGCAGTTTCGTACATATACTCATGACAGGTTGAATTAATAAGGGGAGATCATATATCAAAATAAAAATGATGTTTGTCTATATGAAGGCTCTCTCGACGTAACGAGCGCAAAAACTTAAGCACTTCCGGTTTCGACCGGACAATCTCTAGCCGCCAATAGCAACAAATCTTCCGAAAGCTTCTGATGCTTCCCTTAGCACAGCGTGAGTCTCTGAAATGTACGCTTTTCAAGATGTGGTATTTTATACCCGTTTGTGGTGTGAGACGTGCTAGTCAAGGTGCCGTGCTGCGTCGTCCAAGAGTTCATGAAATCATATTTTAACTAATAAAATCCACCACTTAGCCGCACCTCTGAACTAAATGCAACTGCGATCCGTTGAGGAAACAATATTTCGTAGTCCGTTTACACTGGGCAAGATATATTGGGTCCACGCCATACAAACCTCATGTCGCCATTCCATTATAGCATTCTGAAAGGCTGGAATACCTGTCTGTTGAAGCTGACCTTTTATGTTCATTATATTTCCTTTCTGGTACTTAGCACCACCATAGAACATAGAACATAGTTTTATTGATAGAACAATCATTTTCAAAATACAATAGCGAGCCGGAATAAGCCTCAAGGGCTTTTGTACCTGGCTCGGCAGGTGACGAAATCATATAGATTAGATAATGAAGAAGATTAATGGAAAAACAATTTACAATCTATAGCACACTCGTTCTCTGAAACCTCAGTGCGTCTAAACCCAAACCGAAAAAATACACACACCAAACAAACACTTTAGACGCACTGCAACCGCAATGTAAAAAAAAGGGAAAGAAAAAAAAGGAAAAAAAAAAATTGCACTTTAAAATTTGACTTTATTCCTCTAAGTTCCGTAAAGCATTCCTAAGTTTTTTGCTTGACGTTATAAGGAGCATTGATTCTGGTAGGCGGTTAAATACATGTGGCACGTAATACACTCTCACATGCTCACCATAGCGAGTTCGAATACGCGGTACCTCAAAACGAAGAGATGGCCTCATTGGCCGCTGTTGAATATAAGGGGCTTTGAAATTGGGAGAGTTCCAGAAATGACGCAGCACGACGGTTTCCCTAAAAAGCCCCTCAAAAGACGACATGTGAAGTTCCTGAAATATTTTTGCACTTGAAACGTCTGGCATGCCAAAAGCGACACTTTTCAAAATACTTTTCAATAATGAATTAACTCTTGCGCGCCAGAACAACGAACATCCCATAACAAGTGTTATGCCGTACCGTAAAGAACTATATCCCAAAGCCTGTGCTATCATTTTCCTAACACAGAGAGGCAAAAACATTTTAACATTGTATAGTAAGCACGAAACACTTCTTAGTTGTAGGCTAAAGTATATGTATATCATGCAATAAATATTGTGGGTTTCCCCCTTTTATGGGGTACCACTTAGAAACACAGAAGGTTCCTTGGGTCCGGATAAAAACGTGTTTATTGACTCAAATGTCACACGCTTGCCCTGAGGGCCAACAATGGTGGAGATGACGGTGCTGTCTCTTTTGACAGGATCACCAGTCGGAGTCCGCGCTGCCGCAATTGACAGTATCACGGAGGGAGAGGATCAGATAAAAGAAAGGAAGGCTCCGTCGAGCAGAGCCTCCCCCAGCGAGAGTCCCGCCCGTTGGATTAGGGCCGTGTTCTATACACCAACTCATGTTTACAAACAAACCGGAGCGCCTCTAGTGAAAGCCACCGGCGCCGCGCATGCGCGGTAGATGGTGGGCAAGAAGCCCGCCGTCGCCCATAAACAAACCATTGAATTGCGTTGTTGTCGGCGTCGGTGGGAGCCCCCGTGCTCTTTTTCGCGTTGGAATTGTACATTCTACGTCCTCTTAACAATGTCTGAGTACTTGAGCGGCTTCAGCAAAATTAACGAGGCAAAACTTTGCGTGAATAACGTGACGTGCGGCGGTTCATTTCACGTGGACGCCGCAGAATGAGCGCTAAAGCCTGACTCCCACGATGAGATTCTGCTCGCTATCTTCAGTCGCGACGTCGCTCGGGCTGCAAGAGTTTGGACCGTAGCTGAGATGGTGGACATTGATACTGAAAACCGCAGAGTAGAATCGGGCATTACAAGTCGGTGACGGCCACTGGTAACAATGATCAACATCTTCTTGTATCTACTGTTTACACTTAGCCTACTTACCCCAACCAACCTTCAAAAGTGTTTTGAGGCCTGCACTTACTTCTTATCTCAATTACCGGGTCAATGTTTGGTTTACGGGCCACTGTCGTTTGAACGAGCTGACGAAAAAAAGCAGACAAGTTTGAATGAGCAGACGACAGTTTGAACGCATGCGCAATGGTGCGGGCAAGCACCGCGTCCCGCGTCAACAAACCATTGGAATGTCACGTTGTCGGCGTCTGTGTGAGTATGCGTACTCTTTTTCGCGTTGGAATTGTCGATTTTACATCCTCATAGCAATGTCTTACCACTTCAATTGCCTGAGCGAAATTATCAAGGCTCGTTACGCCGCTAAACTTTGCGTAAATAATTTGACGTGCGGCAATTCATTCGCATGAACGCCGCAGAATGGACGTCAAAACCATGATGAGATTCTTCTAGCTATTTTCGGTGGCGACGTCGCTCGTGCTGCAAAAATGTAGAAGGTAGCGGCGATGATCGACGTCGATACTGAAAATCGGAAGCGGGAACAGACCAAGCGTAACAAGTCGGTGATGGCCACTGGTACCAATGATCAACATCTTGTATCTACTGTTTACACCGAGCTTACTTAAGTCTTTTGAGGCCTGCAATTACTTCTTATTGCAATCACCGGGTCAAAGTTTGGTCTATGGGCCGCTTTTGTTTGAACGAGCAGACGACAAAAAGCAGACAAGTTTGAAAGAGCAGACGAAAGTTCGAACGATCAGGCGGCCGTGTCAACTTGGCGATTTTCTCTCGTTCATGTTGGAACAAAACAAATACATCTGGCGACCACGAAGTGTTGCCCGCACAAGCAATCGTAGTTCGAAAGCGTCTGCTTTGCCTTTTTCACGGCAACTATCCTCGTTCTCGGACAAACGGAGGAGGCAGAAACACATGAAAACTGATCTTCAAACCTTTCCAGGCTCTCTTGGTACAGCCCCGTCGCAGTATTTTGACGAGAAGGCAGGTTTTTTGTCTGGTTTCTTCCGAGAAAACACAGGAATGCATGTCTCGCACGGCGACTTCTGCCCACCACCCCAGACCGGAAGTGCGATCGACGCGCCACCACCGCGGCGTGACGTCGGAGAGTTGAGTTTGTGTATAGCCTGCGGGAATGGACGCGCCCAGGGTGGGTCGGATGTAGGTTGGCTCCCCGGAGGGGCGGACGCGTCCAAGTCATGATCCCAAGGGGTGTGCCTTCGGCAAATCACCCGAGAAGGACGAGGGAAAGCCGCCCACCAGGGAATATGGCCTAGCTCCTGCCTGAGCTAGGCCTAGATAGGGATGCGGGGAACACGTGGTTCCCACTAAGAAAAGTAAAAAAATAACCTACCGACTCTCGAAAATCAAAACAAAACAAAACAAAAACAACGCGGCGGTGCCGGCTCCCACATGCATGGGGTAACAAATAACATGACGTCTTCGGTGACGTTCTCGACGTTGCCGTAGCTCGCTCACCAGGCGTAGTGTCCTTGGAGGAAGTGGTCGTGGGCCTTGGGACTTGTGACGGGACGAACGGGAACGGCTGGTCCCTGGTCGGCGAGCTGTCCGACCGCCGCGCGGGTCCCGTGGATGAAGAGCGGGCAGTCCCTGACCGGTTGTCGACCCCGACGGCGTACGAAGACTGCGGGTCGCTGGTTCGGCCCGCGACCGTCTGGGGTAGAGTCGTGAGCGGGGCTGCCTGACGAGTCCCGCGCAGCCGTGGTCCATGGACGCCGCTGAACTGCCGCAGCCAGGAGGCAGCAGCTCCCGAACGGCGCGAAGCCCAGCTGTACTGGCTGGGGATCCTCTTCGTGGATGCGGGGACGTACTGCGGTCGAATGACTACTTGGTCTCCGACCGCTTATGACGACGCTCGCACCGCGTTCTTGCGGTGACGTGTTGCACACGTGAGCGTAGGTGGCATTAACTGACCAATGGCCGTTACGCCTACCCTTTCCCTCGGATGCCGTAGTTCGGGAAATTCCCCTACGGGTTGATCCGAGAGCGAACGCTGAGGTGACCTTCTATCTAGGTCACTGCTTGCCACCAAACAATGGTGTCTGGCGCGTTCGCGAAAGCAGCAGGTGCATTATGATTTGCACTTCCCTTAATGTGACATTTCGCCACTTACTGGGGCTGCCTCTACGAAAACTTCGGATATTAGTTTTTCCGAGTTCGCAGATTGTAGCGAGACGCCTGTTGTTCATCGTCGGCGTTATCTCGCGTTTTGCGTGCATATTGCCGCGGGGGCTGCGTTTGTTCGTCCCGCTCTTCCCTTTCATGGTAGGGTTTGAGATCGCAGACATGCACAGGCCCGCTGACTTTTCTCGAGTCCTTCTCAGTCAGCTTGTACACGAGTGGTGAAAATACTTCGTGCACTCGGTACGGGCCCAACCACTTTGGTGCCAGTGAAGCAGAAAAGCCTTTGCTGGCATCGCTCAGAACATGGTTTTGTCTGAGCACGAGATCGCCTACTTTGTAGCGGAGATCCCGGCGAGAGCGGTCGTACTGAGCTTTTTGTTTAGCTCGCGCTACCCCGAGATTGCGACGGGCCTCCGAGAAGGCTTCCGTCATCCGAGTTTGTAGCGTGCGCGCATGTTCAGTCTGTTTCGACTGTGCGTCGCTCACCCCGGTGCTTGCCTTGAGGACGCGGTCCATTGGATTTGGCAATTCTCTTCCGAATGTGAGGAAGGCGGGGGTGAAGCCTGTCGAACGATTGACAGTGGAACGGAGAGCGAACCCAATTTCGGGAATGTATGAGTCCCAGTCGCGGTGCTTTTCGGCAAATGCTGCCAGCATGGGTTTGATGTTTCTGTTACATCGCTCCGTGATGTTCGCCTGTGGGTGGTAGGATGTGGTTGTTCTGTGCTTGATGCCCAGCGCTTTGCAAGCGTCCACAAATACCTTCCCGACGAAGTAGCTTGCTCTATCTGTTAGAAGAGCTTCAGCGAACCCGAATCGGGTGAACACCTCCATGAGCTTTTCAGTGATTGCTCGGGCCGTCAGCTTTCGTAGTGGGAAAAGTTCTACCCATTTGCTGAAGTGGCCAGTGTCAACCAACAGATACTGGTGTCCTTTGGGGCTCCTTGGTAAAGGGCCGACCACGTCGCAAGCCGCCAAAGACCATGGTTCTTGGCTGTGGATCGGCTGCATTAGGCCCGGAGGTTTGCCGCCTCTTGGTTTGAAGCTTTGGCAAGTGTGGCACGTGCGGGCGTAGCGGAATACGTCCCTTTTCATGCCCGGCCAGGTTGCGATGTGGCATAACTTTGTGTAAGTCTTGGAGCCGCTCGCATGTCCGGCGAAGTGCGAGTCGTGATAGTAAAGCATTACTGCGCACCTCAGACTTTTTGGCACTACCACCTTGAACACATTGTCTGTGTCCTTCTCAGATGGGATATACTTCAGCAGGAGCCCGTCGGCGTTCAGCAGAAATTGATCCAGCGTGTCAGTACCAGTACCAGATACATCCCGACACTCGGCGTTTACTGCAATACCAGCAGTCGTACGCCCGGCGGACGCGCCGCCCGACTCCACAGAGTCCGACTCACTCGAGAGTCCGTCGATCACCTTTCGACAAAACGGATCATTCTGCTGAGCTTTCAGTAGCTCTTCTTTGCTGAACACGATCCCCACTGCGCTCACTGCGTCTATGTGGTTCACGTTTTCGTCCGAGGAGGTCAGTGGTGCTGCCTCCATTTTGGACTGATTTTCGGCTTCGCCTGGCTTGGAGTTTGCCGTTGGCTCGGCCTGGGTCCTCGCGGAAAGATTTGCGCAGTCTACGGGGGCTCGCGACAGTGCGTCGGCCACCACGTTTGTGCTGCCTTTCCTGTACCGCACGACATAGTCGTATTTCTGCAGTAGCAAGGCCCATCTCGCTAACCGTCCTGCAGGTTCGCGAAGTCTGGACAACCATATTAGGCTCTGGTGATCTGTTTCGATCGTGAACGTGTTCTCGTCGACATAAATGTCGAAGCGCTTCAAGGCAAAAACAATGGCCAAGCACTCTTGTTCACATGTGCTGTAGTTCACCTCAGCGGGTGTCAGCGAGCGGCTAGCAAAAGCTATACCGGACCAAGCACTCCCTCGTGCTCTTGGAGCAGGACCGCTCCCAAGCGTCCGTTTGGATCACGAAAGGCTTGTTCAAGTCGGGCAGCTTTAGTTCAGCTGTGTCCGCGAGCGCTTTGGAGGTGCAGCGGAATGCTGCCTCCTGCTCGGGACCCCAACTCCATCTCACGGTCTTTCTCAGTAGCCGCGTTAGTGGCGCTTGGAGTGATGCGCAGTTTGGGATGAATTGGCGTAAAAGTTTACCATTCCCAGATAGCGACGGAGCGAGTTTACGTCCGTCGGCGCCGGAAACTCCCGGATAGCCTTTAGCTTCTCGGGGTTTGGCGCGATGCGCCCGCAGTCGAGCGTGAACCCAAGCAAGTTGATGCGGGTTTCGGCTATTTGGGCCTTTTCTGGGTTTAATGTGATACCCGCGGCCTTTAGCCTGTCGAACACATCCTTCAGATCTCGTAGATGATCTTCGAAGGTGTTGGAGTACACGACAATGTCGTCGAGATAGGCCATTGCATGTTTCCATTTGGCTTCTCCCAGTACTCGGTCAATCAAGCGTTGGAACGTCATTGGCGCTCCGCACAGACCAAAGGGCATTCTTGTGAATTCGAAAAGCCCGCGGTGACACACAAAGGCTGTTTTTGCCTCGTCACCCGCCTCCATTTGAACTTGGAGGTAGCCTCGGCTGGCGTCCAGGGTTGTGAAATACCGTGCGCTGCCGAGGTTGGAAAGGATCGAGTCAATGCTCGGAAGCGGATATGCGTCTTTCCGCGTTACGTCATTTAGACGCCGATAGTCTACGCAGAGACGTGAGCTGCCGTCCTTTTTTGGGACCAACACAACGGGAAATCCCCAGGGACTGTTTGACCGCCGGACAACTCCGGTGTCGATCATTTCGTCCAAAGCGACGTCGATGGCTTTTCGTTTAGCCAGGCTGACGGGTCGTGCGTTTTGCCTCCGAGGAAGCGCATCGCCCGTGTCGATCCGGTGTCGCACTTCGTTTGTGCACCCGGGACGCTCCGTGAACATGGCGTCATAGCGTCGCAATAATGTCGACAAACGGGCTTTTGCTTGCCCTGACCCGTAGCATGACTCAGTCAGCAGGGGGTGGGTGACCTCCGACGCTACGGCGCTTGTTTGCAACCGCATCGGGGTACCTGTCGAGGGGTTGATACCCGGTTTTTGTGATTCTGTTGCCTTGTCTTGGCAGGTGCTGCCTGCCCCATTAACCGGTGTTTTTTCTGGCGTTGGGGGTTCGCAGAAGGGTTTCAGAGGTGCGAATGTGCCCTCTCGGTAGCCACCGCTACTCACGTCGATCACGATTCCTGTTTTGGCGAGAAAATCTCTGCCCAGGATGATCGGAACGGAAAGACTGGGGAGATGAACGAAGCGTTGCCGTCTTACTCGATTCTCCCATCTCGAAACCAACCGCACAGTACCGCTTGAATGGGCGGTACCGCACGCGAGTCGAAAGGCCAAGTTGCCCTCCCTTATATGCACTGAGTTTTGCTGGAGGTGGGTCAACACTTCGTCGCCGAAAAGCGAGGCGCTGGCTCCTGTGTCCAGCAGTGCCTTGAACGTCCGACCGACAATCGTCAGGGCTATGAATGGTGCCAGCGTGCCGGTCGGAAAGCCTATTCTGTAGGCTGTAGGCAAAAGAGTCTCTTGCTCCGTGCCGTTTTGAGCCGCCGGGTTGGTTATCGGTGGCTTTGCTCGTTTCCCGACTGTTGGGGACCAGGGTTCTGCCGTTCTGGGCATTGTCGAACCAGGTGGTTGGCGCTATTACAGCCCCCGCAGGGGGCACCTGTGAAAGCAGGTGTTTGGAAAGTGGCGTCTCCACGGACCCCGAGCCATGCGGGTTCGCCCGCCCACGTCTGGCTGTGCGTGGCTTTCCCGTGTCCGGGGAAAAGGGCATCTTGGTGGTTGAGCCGAGCCCGGGGTAGGTTTGGACCTTTCGGGGCCCCCCGGGTGAGGCAATACACCACTTCGGCCCCCGCTTCCCGTAGACGGGTGTCCTGGCTTGGCCCGACCAGGATGATTCAGTCAGTCGCCACTTCTTCTAGTATCCCCTCCTTTCTTTCAGCCTTGTCTTCTCCTTCTTTTTACTCTTCTCATTTCTCTTCCTTCCTTTTCACCTCCTTTGGCGGCAAGGGCTAACCTTGGGTGGCAATAGATGCTCTTGTCTTGAACCACACTTGGTTATAGCGTCTTGGTAGTACTGACAGAGCAACATGCTCAGACAAGCCCTGACTGTTATGAGGTGTTGCCTGTCCCCTTGTTGGGCTCCGTGGTGGGCGGTACGCCACGGATGCTGAATTTTCTCTGCCTTCTATGGCGTCCTCTACCAAAACCACTTCAGGACAAGCGCCCAAGCGGCCTTATCCTGAACTAACCAAAGTCAAAGATGTCGAACCTGCAACCTTCACAAGATTCTTTGTTATTCATTCTGAAGATGAACAGCGCCCCGTGGGAAAAATGTCTCCTTTCGTTGTGGCAAAAGTTCGTGAGAACTTGATTGGTTATAATTACAAAGCAAAAAAGATGCACTCCAGTGATCTCCTTGTCGAAGTGAACACTAAGGATCAAAGCATGGCGCTCCAGAAACTGTCCCGCATCGTAGACGTTCAAGTAACAGCTGCCCCACACCGCACACTGAATACCATTCGAGGGGTGCTCTCCGAGGACGACCTCCTACACTCTAGTGAAGAGGAAATTCTCGAAGGCCTCCGACCATCGGGTGTCGTTGCTGTAAAGCGGATCATTTTCAAAAGAGATGGTGTGGAAACTCCAAGCAAGCATGTTATCCTCACGTTCGAAGGACACACTCTCCCAGCATTCGTGAAGGCGGGATACCTCCACTGCCGTGTCCGACCGTACGTACCGAATCCGCTGCGGTGTTTTCGGTGCCAGCGGTTCGGTCATGGCGCTCGGAGCTGTCGAGGCAAGAACATCTGCGCAAAGTGTGGAAGCACTGATCACGTTGCTGACATCTGCGAGAGTGAAGTAAAGTGTGCTAACTGCGATGGTGTACATCCCGCCTACTCGCGCGCATGCCCCATATGGAAACAGGAGAAAGAGATCCTTTCTTTGAGATCCAAGGACAACCTGTCTTACCCCGAGGCCAAGAAGCGCTATGCCTTCTTGGCAAAGGGGGGCTTCCTCGAAGTGGTGCGTAGGGGGCTTGCACCACCTTCCGAGCCTCGACCCTTCCAGGTTCCGTCTGGGAACCGGGAGGCCGTCGCTCAGCCCCCACCTACCAAGAAACCAGAGGTGGCGGCTTGCCCTCCACCTCAGAGAGGTGGCACTGGTGCCCCTCCCACCCAGAGGGACAGGCTGTCAAACGACATGCCTGCCCTGATTACCCGGTCTCCTCCTAGGAGGAAGGAGCGAGCCCCTCGCCCCAAGCCTCCAGAGGAGCCGTCCACATCTAAGGAGCAGCAGGCCCCCCCTGCTGCCTCCACCGTTTCACCTGAAGAGGAGCGGATGGATGTGAGTGAATCTCCTCCCATCCGTTTGGCTCCTCCTGATGACTCCAAACTAAAGAAGTCATCCCAAAAGAAACCGATACCACGGGTAACCCCGCCCAAGCCGCCTTGGGGCGTCTAGGCAGGAACCCCTTTTAAAATTTCCACCATAAATAGTTACAGTTTCATTCAATGGAACTGCCGAGGACTGCTTCACAACATTGATGATGTGCACTTTTTTCTTGATGAGCTGCGAGCTCTAGCAGTTGCTCTGCAAGAGACTTATCTCAATAGCACTCATATGAACACGTTTCGTCGTCACCATATTTTTCGAAAGGACCGTACATCATCTCATTCTTCAGGTGGAGTTGCTGTGGTGGTACGAGGCGATATTGCATGCACGGCAGTTCCTCTTCGCTCACCCCTGGAGGCTGTTGCAGTGCGCATTCTTGCTGATCGTCTCATT
Source organism: Ixodes persulcatus (assembly GCA_013358835.2). NCBI lineage: Eukaryota > Metazoa > Arthropoda > Arachnida > Ixodida > Ixodidae > Ixodes > Ixodes persulcatus. The sequence continues at coordinate 155,284 of JABSTQ010010905.1, forward strand.
ACTCTTGTCTCCCTTTACCTTCCACCAGATGTTCCGATTGACTTTTACGATTTGCAGGACCTGCTCAACCAGCTGCCAAAGCCTTTTTTAATTTTAGGGCATTTTAATGCACACAACCCCTTATGGGGCAGCGCTCGGTTGGACAATCGTGGAAAAGTCATTGAACGTTTTTTACTTTCATCTTCACTATGCCTTTTAAACAGTAAACAGCCAACATTTTATAGTGCGAGCCATAACACGTTTACATGTATAGACTTGTCTATATCATCAGCTACATTATTCCCTTGTTTTTCATGGAAGGTTTTAGATGATCCTCTTGGCAGTGATCACTTTCCCATTGTTTTAGAAAGTCATATTCCATTGCCCACTATTTTAAAGCGAATTCCCCGATGGAAACTTGATAAGGCTGATTGGGAACTGTTTCAACTGGAGGCCACACTTGACCCGTTAATGCTTGAGAGTATGACACCAGAGGAGGCTACTTTATATGTTACCGAGCAAATCATAAATGCGGCACATCACTCTATCCCCAAGACATCCACAAACCTCCCAAAACGGTGCAAGCCGTGGTGGACCCAGGAGTGCAGCAAAACTAGGCGAAACCAGAAAAGAGCAGGGGACACCTTTCGAAGGTATCCAATTCCCAAAAAATTGATGGAGTTTAGAAAAAGAAAGGCGAAGGCTCGGTGGACACGAAAGCAGGCAAAACGGACATCCTGGAAGAAGTATGTCTCTTCCCTGAGGTGCCGCATCGTATCCTCCCATGGTGGTCTGGAGGGAGTAGCCCACGAGGGGGGGCTGGCTGGTGACTGGCTATATAAAAATATATCCTCGCGTACGGCGAGGATATATTTGGTTTGTGTAGCAGACGACGCGCGATCGCTCCGATGACGCGATGCGCGCGATTCATCGCGTCATCGGAGCGATCGCGCGTCGTCTGCTACTCCCGCCGTCTGCTACGCGAGTGGTGCCGGTGCTAGCGAAAAGATCAGTAAATTCACAGGGCGATGAACTGAGGTAAAATAAAAGCCTCCAGCAGTATGAACTTCTGCCGACCCTTGTTTAGTTGCCATGTGTTAAAGCAAAGAAGAATTTTTTTTTTCTCTTGTGTCAATTAGCGCCAGCATCGTTGAATCTGAATCTCATGCAGTTTACTGTAGGGATGCCGCGAACCACCCTACGTTCGAATTCGAAAGGTTTCGATATTTTCGAACCGAACTCAGGTTCGAATTCGAAAGATTTCGATATTTTCGACCGTACGGAGGTTCGAATTCGAAAAATTCGCAACTTCCAAAAACCGTGGAGTTTCGAATTAAAAAAGTTCGAAGCTTTCACGATTTCTGAAAGTTCGGGTTTGATTATTTCGAATATTTTTTTACTTGAGGTTCGAGAAATTCGAAGACTTCGAGAACTCCTAACTTGAAATTCGAGAGATTCGAATATTTCGAATTTCTTGGATCTGAAATCCGAAAAATTCGAACGTTTCAAACTCTTATAGACATAAAGGTCGATAAATTCGAATTTCATTTACATAAAGTTCGAAGGTTTCGATTTTCTTTTAAAGCTAAATTAAAAAAAAAAAAGAAAACTTTGAAGGTTTTGAATTTTTTTTAAGTCCAAGTGCGCAAAGTTGGAAGTCCGGTCTCATGTTCCGCCACAGTTTCAGATTCAAATAACATTTTCACGCCTCACTGGTTTTCACGAAATCAGGTTTAGAAAAGTTCGGGTGTGATATTTAGTCTGTGCGAAGTTGGTTAGGCAATTAAATTAGACGACGAGTGTATGAGCTGGAATATTTGCCAGTGCAGAGTGACGTGTGACCATAGATCAGTAATTGTGAACGCCAGCCCGGGGGGGGGGGGGGGGGGGGGGTCATTAACGTGCATCACGAAGTAGTGATCACACGAACGCACTGTTTAACGATACTCATCCAGTTCGAAACAGCCAGGGGCAGGCAGATGGTTGAGGCTCAGAAAAACCTTGAAGCGATCTGGCAAACTGCCTCCCTACCTCCTTGCACGCTGGTAGTAATCCGATCGAACGCCGCCCGAGTGACGCTGGCATATAGTAAGTTTAGTTTGTACATGATGCAAAATCCTGAGACTGGGAATGAAATTTGAAAGAAAAAGTGTAAGAATAAAGGGGACAGGACAACGCCTCAAACTCAGCTCTGGAAATGAAATTTGAAAGAAAAAGCGTAAGAAGACAGAAAAAAGGGAACAGGACAACGTCTCAAACTCAGCTCAAGACAACGTCTCAAACTCAACTCAGCTGAAAACTCAGCTCAGGACAACGTCTCAAACTCAGCTCAGCTGAGTTTGAGACGTTGTCCTGTCCCCTTGTTTTCTTTCGTCTTACACTATTTCTTCCGAATTTCATCCCCAGTCTCAGGATTTTGCATCATGATCAACATACACCAGCTCGCCTGCACCTTGACAATTTTTTGGTTTGTAAATGCTTTGGAGGTTTATTTTCCGGGACGGAAGAAACGCCGAGCAAAAAGCACGGAAGCCGACACAACTTGAGGTCGAGGAGCGTTCTACCATACCAGTGGCGTCGGAAGAGGAAAAACGAGGGGGAAGGGAGGGGGGGGGGGGGGCTCCAGTTCTCCCCCCTACCCCCCCCCCCCCCCCCAGATATTTGGGACTGTTAAAGAAAACAATACGGGGAAAGAAGGGGGGGGGGGGCTCCAGTCTCCCCCCTACCCCCCCCCCCCCCCCAGATATTTGGGACTGTTAAAGAAACAATACGGGGAAAGAAGGCGTGGTCGAGCTTATTTTAATCTTAAATTATTTATGCATATGTATAGCCACTGTCGCTCTTCACTGCATAAAAGATCGCGTAGATGGTCATTGTTAAAAACTCGTTGTCAGAAGGCACTACTCGTCACATGCTCGGTGGTTCGGAAGTTCAAAGCTATGTCTTTTCGACCTAAATAACTGTGCCATTGGTAAAAAATAATAAGTAAATAAATAAACAGAACAATAAATGCAAAAATGAAAAGCTGGAGAGAAAAAAAATCTATTAAGAACCCGCCGGAAGTGTTGTTTTCTTGCATATTCAGAGGCCCAGAACTACGAAACAAGTTTCTCCTACCAAAATGTGTACATGCTAAGAGAAACACGTCCCAGAAACGTGAAATAAAAAAAAAAATATTTATTTTCTTTTTTTTATGACGGGCTGAATTTGAACAATTTTAGAAATCTTCCCCCATGAGTTAATTTATTCCTCAACGTGAAAAAAACAATAAATACATTATTTTGTATACTGCAGATGGTAATGATATGTACTGTCTGTGATAATTTAAATGCGATACCTCAAACAACTTAGACGAAAAAAATTACCAAGTTTAGGGCATAATTTCCCGTAAATACATGTTTGAAAATTTCTTCGAAACTCGTCTTGAACAACAATAATCATATCTTAAAACGACACTTACCTAGGCTATACATAGATCATTCTTAAACAGTTTAACATCTCTACCATAAATAGCTGCGGCTATAGCGCGCTTCAAATATGGCAAAAACGGCAATTGTCAAAAACCCGTCGTCCTTCCTCGCTCCTTCGGGAATCTATTTCTTTAAAACCAAGCATGCCAGATGATTGAAATAAACGGCATTGTCTTTCGCAAGGAATGCAACACCGCATGTAAAAATGAGAGATAAAAAAAAATTTACGAATACCTCACTGCTTGAATTCAAATGAAACCGCCCGCCGGTCTTTCGAAGTTCGACGAACTTCGAACTTTTACGCTGAAAGTTCGACGAACTTCGACCTTTTACGCTGAAAGTTCGAAGTTCGTCGAACTTTTGACTTTTCAGGAATCAAAAGTTCGACAACTTCCGAATTCTTTAGATTAGTAAGTTCAAAAGTTAGAAAATTATCGAATTTCTTAGCGTAGGAAGTTCGAAAGTTTGAAAAGCTTCGATATATTTAGTCCAAGGAAATCGAAAGTTCGAAAATCATCGAGTCTTTTAGTCTATCAAGTTCGAAAGTTCGAGAAGCATCGAATTTTGCAGCGTAAAGTTCGAAATTTCGAAAAGCGTCGAACTTCTTAGTTTAACAAGTTCGAACATTCGACTACCGTCGAATTTCTCGATATGGAAAGTTCGAAAATTCGAAATCTTTCGAACCTTTCGAACCGCTTGATTCGATCATTGAACCTTCGGGTCGAAAAAAGTTCGCGGCATCCCTACTTTAGTGCCAGCTAGACCTGTTACCACAACATGCAGTATCGGCCTAAGCCTTTACATTATTAACATGGCCCAACCTTCGATAAATGCTTTTCTGACTCGTGGCCATTTGCTTTTCTAACTTGTAATTTTCTTCTGTAAGCCGTGGCCGATTGCTTTTGTAACCCGTGTTCTATTGCTTTTGTAACTTGCGGCCCTTTGACCTTTGAAACCTCAATATGCGCTTTGGGCAGCGGAGAACAGACGTCGCCGTTTTTTTGCGCATAGCGGAACATAATGACTTGGTGCAGCCGAATTTTTGTAGTGACGAGGCTACGCGAGGGGTGCCGGTTAAGAATGTAAACTTTATTTTTTAAGTAAAACGAAATCACTAAAGAACTGCTGCCTGCGCAGTTAGACAAAAAGAACGAATCAATCAAAACAAGCTCAATAACGAGTCATTTCCCCGTTTAACTCGATGACAGCTGCCATCCTTGACGGCAGTGACTCATATAGGCTAGACAAAAAAGTTGTATCTGCCTTCAAGCGTTCCCATTTTGCGAGAACAGCGGCCCATAGTTGGTCTTCAGTGGCCGAATAAATTGGCTTCCGAACCATGGCCACTTCTATCCGGCCCCACACGTTCTCAATTATGTTCATGTCTGCGCCCTTTGGAACCCACGCCAGCTCCTCTATTCCACATTGCTGCAAGTGGTTCTTCACCACGCGAGCAGTGTGCACGGGCGCAAGATCCTGTTGAAACAAGAAGTTGTGGTCGGGAAAAAGACCACCGTGGACGAAAAGTAGCAGGACGGTGTCCACGATGTCACAGTAGCTGGCGGACATCAGCCTTCCAGCGATGCGGTGCAGCGGACCGAGACCATGCTTGGTGACTGCGCCCCAAACATTGACACACGTTCTCCCGTTGTTAGCGACGCGCTGAACGTAGGCCGGATCTTTACTGCAGGAGAAGACCGACTTTAGTTGCGCAATGCGCACTGTCACACTGTCCAGCAGTGCACACAGACGAGGAACAGAAAAAAAAGGAGCAATGAAAAAAGAACGTCAATGCTAGGCGGATGACTACGCAGTATTATAGAAAAAAAAAATGTCGATAGGAGTGACTGGCAAAAGATTTATTTCAAGCAGTACTGCATAACTTGAAGAGTTGAGAAATTACATTGTTTTGCTGAACGGAAACAACGAGTGCCTAGCAAGACCGCAAACTAACAAGACAAAGTTACCGCAACGAAAACGATCTGCTAGATGTATAGCAGTGTGCGTATTAAAGAAAGTCTTACCGTGCGCCGCGAACTCGCCACACGTGCACACATTGGTCCTTTCTCGTGGTAAACGTCGACTCGTCTGAGAAGACGACCCGGCCCCAGTCATCCGACGTCCACGAACGTTCTCGGTTGCAAAACGGAGCCTCCCCTCTTTGTTTCAATCTGTAAGTAAAGGCTTCTGCGCGGCCATGCCGCTAATCAAACCGGCGCCTCTCAACCCGCGACGAACTGTGGCGTCTGAGGCGTTCAATCCCAGGTGCTTGCGGATTTCTCGTGCCGACAGAAAGGGATCATCCACGGCAGCGGCTACAATGTAATGATCCTCGTCCTCAGTCGTCGCTCTTGGGGGAGGTCCTCGAGGTGCGTCACAAATCCTGCCTTCGTAACGGAAAGCTTGCACGATGCGGTTAACCGTCTTAAGAGGCCTATTTACAAGAGCCGCGATGACCCGCTGCGAGTGCCCGTTTTGGGCGAGCTCGACGATCTTCCGCCTGTCCGCTTCAGAAACCCTGGCCATGACGAGGTGGCTGCAATAGTTCTGACAGCCGTGCAAGGACACACCTATTTATCAAACACATCGGATTCATGGAAAGAACCACCATTCGTTGATTCTTACAGAATAAAGTATAAAACACAGATATCTATGAGCTCTTTTATCAAACAAAATTCATATCCTCATTGTATCAGTTCGGCTGATAATTCTGTCTCCACGCGGTTTCTTCCACGCGACATGCCGCGCGTAGCAAACGACGCGGCCGTAGCAGACGACGGGAGCAGCAGACGACGCACGATCGCTCCGATGACGCGATGCGCGCGATGAGAGTATATCCACGCCGTACCTGCAATATGCATGCCCTGCAGTTGCGCGCCTGGCCGCCAGAGCGCACTGATAGTACCCGGAGCCACGCGCTCCTGTGTTCCCGCTAACTGTGATTAAGGTACCCAAGCAGCACGAGTTGGCCAGTCATCGGCCAATGGCTGGCAATGGTCCTTGGCCAAGTGGCCAGACAGTGGCCAGAGACTGGCCGGTGACTGGCCTTTATCTGGCAATTGGCCAATGGCCACTGGCCATCAGCCATCGGCCAAGCATTGGCCAATGAATGGCCACTCTCTGGCCACTGGCCAAAAGACCATCGCCAGACATTGGCCATTGCTTGGCCAAAATCCGTGCTGCTTGAGTAGGTACTTACATGTCCTCTGGGGACGAAAAGCTGCTGCGAGGCCGGAGCTTCGTCGCGCACGTGATCACTTCCTCTAAAGGTGTATCCACACGACGGACCGGGCCGCGGACCGATTGATCACGTGATGCGCGACCCGCGGGCCGCCCGGCGGCAATGAGCATCCACACGGCGGACCAAAAGAGCAGACGACAGAGCGAACGGGCCGGTCTAACCCTCTACCTCACAGCTTCGCCAAACACATGCAGCGAGCTGCTTTGAGGCTATTTGCAAGGAGCCAAGATGCAGGTTGAACGAAAGAGACGTTTGGCCGAGGTGGCCCTGGCGTTGACTATTGAGGACGAGGAGGACTTAAGTGAACCGAAAAGGGCAATCCCACAGAGCGCGATGAAGTAAAAAGTTGCTTCGTCGCTCCATGCCGCCATCGGCGCACAACAAAAGGTTCGTCTTCTTCGTCTTCAACACTTGGCGCCAAAAGAAAACCACTTTGGATTTGGATTCCAATCAAAACAACAAAATCAGCTTGTTGCCAGACTTAGCGCTTCAATTATACTAAAAACGCCGCGGTCCGCCGGCAAGGTCCGGGCGAGAAAAGTCGCTTGGCATTTCTCAGAAGCGCGGGCCGCGGACCGCCGGCGGACCTCGAAGACCAGTGACGTAAGATCACGTGATGCGCGGCCCCGGGACCAAAACAGCAATTTGGTCTGTCGTGTGGATACACCTTAACCGTACATTTTCTTTTACTCTGCTTTACATTCGCAGTGGGACTAACTTTTTTTTTTCTATGTATCCGCAATCTGAGTTACCTTTGCAGTAGTCTCTTGACTGACTATAATTTGTTCCTCATTTGTAGTTGAGTCTGGGCCTTACTTTCGATACCATTAATTTTACTAGCAATAGTCCTGCACCACTCCTTGTAGTTTATTTGGTAGCTTCTCACATGAGAGAAACTTAGATACTAGATAGTCATAAATCAAGCTTTACATAAAGCAACATTACTTCACGGGGAGGCGTTTATGACTGCTCTAGGCACCTCGAAGCTTGACTTGTTAGATTCCACGAAAATGCAGGTTGTGTGTTTTGCGATTCTATCGGTGCTTGGTTTGCTTCCAATCAACTCGGTGACAATTTAAAAACAAAAATTAGACGTGACGTATTCATGCAAGTATTGTAATTTAGGGTCAATATTTTTTTCTCCCTCGCTCTCTGCTTTAACGTAAGCGAAGACATTTTTTGGGTATTAAGCATAACAATGTACTGCTCGAAAAGTGCTGCACATGACAGTAGTCATGCGATCTCACTCCATAATTTCCAAGACGAAGGTAATTGTGAATCAGTGATGCAGGTTGGAGTGAATGTGCTTAAAAACAGCACCTGCCTCTATTAACTTTACAACTTCATTTGGTAAATGAAGCTCTTGCAAAAGTGTGTGCACAGGCACGACTTGACATGCTAACTTTTTTTCTTATAGCCAGCCTAGCCTGGATGAGAGAGACACCGACGAGTCTACTAGTGATGACCTTCCTGGTAGCACCGATGACACCGGATTTGCAACAACATCTCAGCCATCATTTATAGATAAGCTAAAAAGAAAACGAACAAGGTGCACAGAGAGGCAGGAGAAGATCGAGCAGGCACTAGCAAAGATGATAGCTCTGTCAACCTGTTGCCCTTGGCATTCACAGCAGGTGCTGGATTCAAGAACTTTGTAAGAGGTGGTCGAGCCAAGTTATAAAGCACCTTCGATACCTACGTTGAAAAGCCGCATGAGGCTGCTGTATGAGCCACTAGCAGAGAAGGTGACGTTTCAAGTCAACTCAGCATCACCTGTAGCAGTCACCTCCGACTGTTGGACGTCTAGGGCGCAGGACTCCTACATAACAGTGACTGCGCATACCTTAAACAGTGACTGGAAATCGCAATCTTTCGTAATTGCGACAGAGGATGTGGATCAGTGACACACAGCAGAAAACCTTATGATGCGCACGCAAGAAGTATAATCTTGCATCGGAACCTCGACTGCAAGGTCACAGCTGTAGTCACAGATAATGCAGTAAACAACACGAACGCGGTAGAAAGCCTTCAGGGCCTTTTAGAGTTGAAGGATTTGAATTATTCAGCACACAGTCTTCATCTAAGCGTGAACAAGGGAATGAATGTCAGGGAAATTGAATCATCTGCAGAAAGGGTGCGAAATTAGCGGCTCACTTCAAGCACTCGATGATTGCCAGTGATGGGCTCAGTAGAAGGCAGGAGCAGCTTGAATTACCCTCCGGTCGCCTAACACAAAGTAGCCCTACGAGATGGAGCTCAACAGACCAAATGCTCACGAAACTCATCAAAAATCGGCCAGCAATTCAGAGCGTTCTCGCTGATCGCGCAGTCGTAACAGCGAAAGTAGTTCACAAGCTTGAAATATGTGAGCAGGAATAGAACACCGTCCGCGAGCTGGGTGATGTTCTCGAGCTACTACCTAGCCACTACAGTACTGTGCAGCGACACCGCATCCCCAATGTCCATGGCTCGCCTTGTAATGAGGGCACTCCTGGTTCCCAGTTTACAGATGACCCCCTGCTAGGAAAGTTCCAGGGAACCGGTCGAGTGGATATCATTCGCCGATTCTCCCTGGAGTAGGACCCACGGGAAAGCGCGGTGTGCGCGCGTCAGAGGGCTTCGTTTTCAGATCTGAGGTACAAAGACCTGCAGTGTGAGGAGCCCAGGGTCCGGCAAGAAATCCGTACTTACATTTGGGCCATGATGAAAGACACGACACCTTCGGTCGGCGAAGACGGGGTGAGCACGAGTCAACCGCAAGCAACTGCGCTCGACAGACTGTTTAACATTCAGCCGTCTTCCAGCGACCTGTCGGCGCAGTTGGAAGCGTACCTGTCCGAGCCACAGCTGGGGCACAACTTGGACGCTCTCAAAACGTGGAGGGACCACGAGTCCCAAGTTTCCAGCAGTAGCGCAATCGCGATGAAGTACATGTGCATCCCAGCCTCGTCTGCGAGCTCGAAGCGCGTATTTTCTACAACCGGAAATATAGTTAAAGGAGCTGTGCAACGATATTCAATTGGAATTTTTTTCACTTTACACGAGCTTACTGGCACTAGTGGGACTCAAGGATACTCGCATGCAATGCCACTGGCCAAGAAACTCCTTTGTTGCGGTGTAATTTCAAGGACAAAAGCGATCATTTTCATTCAATCTCTCCCTTGCAAAATTCGATGACGTAACGCGGGGATCGCAGTACACCCGTATGACGATATTTGAATGCGGTTCATAGATTGGACCCGAGCATTGCGTGGGCACTCGATTTAGGCTCGTGATAATTGATAGCTCGAGAAGCATTCGAGTAGTGGCCCGTGTCCAATCGCTGCAACGACGACAATAGCCGAGCCATAACAATGTCTGGAACTCAGCGCGTGTCCTGTGCTTTGCCAACCCCAGCGCGTGGCTATGATCAACATTGGCGGCATATAATCGGCTCCAGATCACGTGGCCGCTTGTTCTGGCTGCGAGTTGAGGGCGTGAACGCTGCTCGTTGTTTTTTCATTTTTTTCTGGGACTTCTAATGCGTCGGGTGAAAAACGAAGGCGTGTTTCATAGGTCATTAACGTCAGGGATCCGTTCTAAGCGGTATTTGCGCAAAGTAAAAAAATTGTTGCATAGCCCCTTTAAGGCTGACAAAAGCTGCCTCTTGCCGGAAACCGTCAGTTCGCTGGCGTTCCTCTATCAAAATAGGTCGCAATATGACAGCTAAAATGTCGGATGGCTTTTCGAATATCTACAACATTGATAAAGAATTGCTAAGACGGTTTGAATACTTTTTTTTAACATAATTTTCTTTTGTTGTATTACTCACCCAAATGGCCTTGCGTCCTTCTTTTATATAATTCCGTAAACTGCGCAAGACATTTCATGAAGGGAATTATTTGTTAAACGAGTAAGATAAAGATGGCGTTTCAAACTATTCTTTACGACAAACTCGGCACAGTTCGTTACACATTCAGTCTAGCTATAAATATGCAGGCGATTTACAGCCGCTCTTATGAATCTACGCCATGTGCGATTTTTATCTCACGGATGCTGCCATTCAACATTACGAAAATGAAAAAAAGCGCTAGTAAACCACGAAGGACGGAGAAGGGTGGACACAGTCTGTGTTTTCTTCTCTGTCCTTTGTCATGTTTTAGCGCTGTTTTTTATATTTTTTTGTTATCATTTATAACTAACTCGCGTAACTTTCAAATGTCAACAGTGATTCAACTTTCGCCGGTACTTGTGCATCGTTTTTTTTTTTTTTTTTTTTTTGTATAGATCCTAATTAGCGCTAGAATAACGGAAGTTATATTGGTAGTATATTTATGTTCATTTTAAAAAGTTGTATTTCTCATTTCGTGTGTGTGTGTGTGTGTGTGTGTGTGTGTGTGTGTTTGTGTGTTTGTGTGTGTGCGATATTGGTTTTATATTAACATTGAGCAAACACTAAAATGACATATTGGGTGAATGTATACAAAAATTAATATCTGATTTCCTATTTGAGCCGCCCAAAAACCTGTTCAATAGCTTTCCATTTACAATATCACCGTTCTCTTCAAAAACCTGAATGGTGTATTAGCATGTATATTTATGTTTCAGGCATGCATTATTTTTTTCTCGGACCTCATGCAGAAAAGGCAGCTGGGATACCGTTAGCTCTTTGCGTTTTAATTAAACGGTACAGAGTAAATCGAAATGTTATACAAACAATATAGAGCTCTTCAATTGTTTTCTCTTGTGTGACTTCGAACGACACGGCACAATACAGGCGTTTAGCTCCATGGCTCGCTACCTGTGTAATAGCCACACTTTCACAATTGATCTTTTTAAAGAACATTTTGTGATACGCAAAACAGTTATGCAACGTCTCATTTTCCCAAATGAAGTAGCCCATTTCCTTTCGACTCCAGTAATTTAAAATTTTATGACAAAAGCACTCCGTCTCCCCACCGATTCATTATTTCCTGACCCCCTTTATCCACTTCTGCTAGTTTCGCCGTTGCCAGACGAGGATGCTTGTACACGCACCAATTCCCCCCTCCTGTCACGAACATCACACAGAAAATTGCAGCAGGTGGCATCGTAGCTTTTGCACCAGAAACCCCCAAAGTATCAACCCTCAACAACATCAACCTTTTGTAGCACGCTGGTTCCTCCTCTGCTGGAATTGGTCATATTAGAGACGTCACAATGGCAATTCAATTTTTTTTTGTGCGAGGGGTTTACGGGAACACGCAGGAAACTTTCAAGCATTTAATTTAGACCATTTTGTTTTGAAGTCTTCTTCACGGGCAAGAAAATAAAACCATCACAACTGACTTAGCGAAATCACGGTGCCATATTAGGCATGTTTGTTGCGTTTATTCAACTGGCGTTAGAAAGTCGCCTACGACATCGCAGAAAAACGCCACGCTGAAACAAACGTAACTAAGTCTAAAACAAAAATAAAAGAACAAATCACGCTGATTGGGAACGACGTTTGCTTTAGGTAATAAAATTTTAGGGAATCGTTTTTTGTTTTTTGTTTTCGTATTCTGATAGGCTGAGTCTACGATCGTCCAACTATTTGCCGAAAGTGTCGTTTTGCGAACATATTCTCCACCGAAATGGCTCTCTAAAGCGCTCTGTTATATTTAACGGGTCCAGCCTGTGACGCCAGGTCATGTTGCATTAAATTGCCCGCTAAATTTAGTTTGGAAATTGAATTAATGTATAGGTCATGTGACGTAATTTTTCCCGCTAAATTTACAGAAGAAATTTAATTGGTTTGTACGTCAGGCGAGTAATCTTGTGTTGTATTAAATCCTTTTGTTTCTACGGAAACTTTCCAAGCAGCACGGCTATACTTGGCCAGTGTCATGGCGATGTCGGCCGAAAATCGCTCCCCATATTGGCCGAATGTGCGGATTTACACCACGTCCCGACATCGGATAGGTATTGGCAAACCGCTCTTTCGCCACCGGCCTAGTATCGGCGGGATATCGTGCGAGTCCTGCCCAGATCGGGCGGTCGGCCAGGTATCGGCCGGATGTCGCGTATGCGTCTGCACTGTACCGGGCAGACGTCGCTTATACGCCCGCTTTACATCGGCAATATCGTCAGTATTGGCTTGCACGTTAATTTCCTATGGGACCGTTCGGCTGGGCCAGGAGGCGCTCTGGAGCGATACCAGTGGCGCCGCGCCGTGGCGCAAATTCGCCCTAATTAGCCGTTCGCTCGTCCTATCGCGCTGCCAGTTGCAATGGCGGGCACCGCGTTGAAGCTTTCTGTCTGTTAAAAAACTGATAATTTTTTAGGGAGGCGAACCTCCGCAAAGAAAGGTTGCCTGTGTGTCAGGTCTCCGGGGTGGAGGAAATAATCCAGGCATAAGAACATTTGTTCTTTGCGACGTGTGTCTCGCAAGTGCAAGACAGCGTCGACTGTAACATCCGCCTCGAGATAAATGCTCCTTTTCTTTATGGTTTCGCTAGAGATGAGGATACAATATTGTTTAAATTGTCTTTTCGCGCACAGCTGCGCTGTTGCATACACTCCTTGAACTCAGGTCAGTTATCTTAGGAACTCGGAGTTACCGGCTGCTGGAAGCATGGCGCGCCTGTTCTAATTCATCCGAATGAAGTTAATGACGAGGCACGCACAACCTGATCACAACACTGGATCAAGTTCTAATAAAAAACCGAACGGGACGTCAATAACGCCACCACTCATTTGTTCCCAAATATTTTAAACAAATCAAACGACAAAAACAAATTAATATACGCTACGGCAACTTGCTGTGTTTGCGCACATCTGCCGCTGCCGTCAAAGTGGTAGAATCGCAATTCATGTACGTGCGTCAATAACCCACTTACACTTTTATTAGTAAAAAACAGTGATCTCCAATCGACTTGCATTTGCCTCATAAAGCTTCGCCTTTTTTTACCTTATTGTTTATGTGACCGAAGAATGATAAGTTTGAACACTGTTGTGGTTTAAAACTAATAGAAAAAAGTTGCGTCACTCTTTGTTTTGTTGGCCGTTTAGGTAGAATTAGATTTGATATATCTTGAGTCTTTGTGCCAGGAAAGCATCGTAAATATTCCTTCACTCTTTCTCTGCAAGAAGTGATTATTTTATTTAAAATTTCAGTCCTGAATGTTTAGTTACTGGCCTTTGTGACGTGCCCGGTTCTTGTCCTTTTTAAGGTACTTTCAATTTATACATCTAACATTGCCAACACACTCTTATTGGTTAACCGATGAATGTCCTAGGGTTTGATGTTTCAGAGTTCGTTGGAAAGTAATTATGCCTGTTGTAGGTTCACTACATCCTTTTAATAATAATTAAAAAAAAAAAACTAGAGTTTAGCCGTCAGTGTAAATCTCTTTTCAACTATGCGCTCAAGTCAGTGCGGCTATAAGTTTCTGCCTCATTTGCCCTAATGTCTTTCGCTGCTTACTCGCCTTCTCTTGTAAGCTTCGGGGAACGAAATTGGTAAAAATTACTGTAAAAACGCAGGCGAGCTCTATATATTAACAATTTGGATGAATTGCCCGAGACTGGGTCGAAAAAACTAAAAATATCAACCGTGTAAGAGAGATACCTCTTTCTGTATCTTCCATGGTTGATGTTTCTAGTTTTCTCGACCCAGTCTCCACTAAATAATCAAAATGAAAAATTGGCAGGTAAGTGAAGTGAGCTGGGTTCTCAAATTTAAACTTGTTTAAAAAATAGTAACTGCATAATCGGGTTTCTTTTGTCGACACCAACGGGAACCATCCTAGCTATACATTAGCTATTAAATCTAACATTGCCAGCACGCTCAAATTGGTCGACCTACTAATGTTCTAGTGCTAATTTTGAGAGGCCCTTAGGAAGTAATTATACCTGTTGTGGGCTAACTACATCATTTTAATAATATATAGAAAAACTAGAATACAGCCGTCAATTTCTTTTCAATTATGCGTTCAAGTCAGTACGCAACAGGGGCTACGATTTTCTGCCTAATTTTTCCTCAAGTCTTTTGCCGCTTACCCGCTTTCTCTTGTTAACATCGAGGAGGAAAATTGGCGGGTAAGCAAAGTGAGATTAATTCTCAAATTTAAAGTTGTTTATAAAAACAAAATTGTAACTGCATATTCGGGTTTCGTTTGTCGACAGCCATGGGGAACCATCGTAGCTATTACATTAGGGACTTATCGTAGAACGTCAGTGTCGAATTGCGGGCCCCACCGGCGAAAGCTCAGTCCGCCCCAAGCAACGCAAAACTCCTGCATGCTCTCGCATGTGACGTACAAGAAGTCCCTATTAATGTGACAAGTAAGTGTAGCTGTATTACTGAATCACGCGACAGGATAGAGAAACAATAATTAAACCTGTCTCCCGCACAGCTGGCGATTCATGCTTCTGGTGATCTTTCTTGAATCAACTCCCAGGAACCAAGCAAAACTTTTCGCGAGACAGATTCCTTTCTGTTTAATACGACGCTGTGGCATTTTGGTACCTTTTGCATCCGGTATATTACTTTACGATGCGCGAACCCAGCACGACAAGCGCACCAGCCTCCCGCGTCGTCTGCTCCTCGTGCTTCTAACAAGTATCGGCGCGCCTCGCCAGAAGAAAGAGTGGCGCTGCGTATGCGCGGCGAAACTTCAGCCGCACAGTCCCATAGAGGGGGCAATACACGGAGTTCATTTCGATCGCTCCCATAAGTTTAAAACAACAATTATTAAACACACCTCCTCGACATATTTACAAAAATGATATTTCTCTGTGGAACTGAATGCAAATTATTAAATGGAATTAGGCTGCTTTCACGCCAAGCAAAACTCCTAAATAAAAAAAAAGAAGGACCGTGGCGATTGAGTTTTAGTAGATCAATCCGGTGACTCCGATACGATACCCGATACTCCATCGCCGCCTTTGCTCATACATCGTATTGTTATCGGGGCGATCGGTGGTATCGGAACGATCTACTAAAACTCTCAATTGAGACGGAAGTAGAACAACTATCAGGTGCATGATTGCAGTGTCACCAGGAATATTACAGCGACATCATGTATTCCGTGATAGATGCATAATCCATCTTGAGCAGCACAGAGCAACGCGAACAGAAGGTTGAGAAAGAATGTCGCCCACATTCAAAGGAAGTCTTGTGGTCGCCGATGAGCAGTTCTTTGTCGAAGCACGTCCGACAAACACAGCACAACAATTCCATGGAGTCCGACAAGGAAAACGGCCGTTACTGAAAAGTTGGCATGGACGTATTTCGGCGATTTACTAGATAAACGACGGCCGCGAATGCAACGGTCGAAAAACAGCAGAACAGTGGAGAGCAATTTCGGAAACGGGACCTGCGTGGCCCCCTAGCCATCACCGTAACTTGCAAACGGCGAAGACACACGGCCCCAGTGAGCTCATTAGCACGCAAGAGCGAGTCAGGTGTCAGACTTTAGTCTAAATGTTTTTTGACCTACGGAGAGCGGCCACAGTTTGAGTTAATCGTGTTTAAAAAAAAAAAAAAAGAAAAAAACGCGTATGTTATAGACTGCCAATATTAAAGAAACTGGTATGTAGTAACTAAATAATTATATTAGGAAGATTGGATTGCGATTGGATTACATTTTTGGAAAATCTAGAATATAATTGGTTAACAATATTGGAATAAAATAGCTTATCACTGAATAGAAATGTTGGAAATCATGGCTAAATATTGGATGTCAACATCTGGAGTCCTGGCGTATCATTTGATTCTAACATTGGAAATCTTGGCGTATCATTGGAAAACCAATCTTTGAAATCCTGGAGTATTACCGGGAACCAATACTGGATATTATGGTGTAAGATTGGTTAGATATATTTGTATTGAATTAGATAAACCGGCATATTATTGGAATGATAAAGGAAGCAATCCTGAATTATCATTGGCCCAATATCGGAATTCACATTGCGCTCCGATATTGGGTCCAATATTAAAACCCAATCAATCCAATGTTGTACCATCGTTGGCGGACGGTACGAGTAGCGGCGCAACGCGCCAGGAGACAGAACGAAGCAGGTTGAAAGCGTGAGGCGGACGCGGATCGCGAATCAAAGCGTCTCAAGCGGCAATAGGACAAAGCTCTTTGAGAACCCTAGGCGCAAGCAATGCGTCGCGAGCGGCAGTAGGGGGCAGAGGCGAGGCGCCAAATACGCAGAGAGGAAGCCGAAGCAAGAGCGCGGGTGCACCAAGCAGCCACAAACCGGTTCGTCAAAGCGTTCGTCAAGAATCCGTTCGCCAGCGCGTGTACTGTGTGCGAGAGATTGTGGTTTGCCAACGATGCAACCAAGGCACCGGAGAAGAGGTATTCCCTCCTAGAACAACACTTCCCAGGTCAGAACGTCGCGGCATTCCAACTCTGTCGCACATGTAATGCGTCGCTGTATCAGAACAAGGTACGCAACCTCTCCGCAACGAACGGATACTTCAACCCCCAAGCCTGCTCATCTCCCACCACTGAACGTCGTCAGTGAGGCTCATTTCCCCACGAGTGCCATTCATGCAAATTCGGCGCTTGTTGTACCACACCAGTGGACAGATGGCATTCACCGACCCCATCGTCAATGTCCCCATCGACGTTAAGGAAACGGCTTCAATGCTCCACGACAACTTGGAGAACGACTGGGCCATCCACGTACATTTCAAGCGACGAATGATTTACAAGACATCGTACTTGCAGGGCATGGTCAAGAATTCTGATCTCATCCTGTGGCTGCAATACCTCCTGCATACCGAACTCTACAAATTCTACAACAAGGTAGACATAAGGGCCGTGGACGTCATTTGCGACAATCTTCAACAACCAACCGAAGATGATTGCAACCACTTTGAACAGGAGCTCGACGACATTTACAACCCGTACGAAGTGGCCCAGGTAATGTCGCTAGGCGAACAGACGATGATCATCGATGCCAATCAAACGTTGGCCATAGCTCAAGGGGAAGGCGAAAGACCACTCAACATCATATACGACCCCCATGCGGAAGCATTGGCATTCCCGCAAATCTACCTCGGCCAAAAGCCTAAAATCAATCCCGACGCCAAGCCATCGCCCCTGACCATGTCCATGAGTGAGTGCAGACGACAAGACCGACGCGGCGCCACCCCTCGCCACGTACTCTACATGGCGATGAAGGTGATGCGCTACAGAGTGACTGATCACTCAATTAGTAAGATGTTCCACAACAACCGCATGATTGGCAACATCACCAAGGCTTACCTCGTAGACAAAGCATACATCGAACACGCTGTGCACTACGACATGGCCTACATAGCAGGCATTCCCAACACAGTCGCCTACTGGCACGACCGAAAGCAAGACGTCTTCACCTTGATTCGCCAACTCGGGAAACCGTCGGCATTTTTGACGCTCTCGGCTTCGGAATTGCATTGGGAAGGCCTCCTCTCGCTCCTCCAGTGCCTCAAAATCAATACCGACCAAGTGATGACACACGCCAAACGAATGATGTTGGAGGAGCGCAGCAACCTCGTCAGCGAAGACCCCATCGCGTGCGCGCTGTACTTTGACCACATTGTCCGCGTCATAATGTCGATACTCGCCAATAAGAACATATCGCCATTCACACCGCACGATGTGGTCGAGTACTTGAAGCACATCGAATTCCAGCACGGTGGAAGTGCGCATGCACACGTTCTCTTATGGCTGAACGCGGCGCCCGATGAAGAACTCGGCCCGCACATGCCAGAAACTATCAAAATAGCAGAGTATCTGGCCTCGGTTGACCTCAACCTCGTCCCCCAACCGAGATGCCAGACGCATCACCATTCGCAGACGTGCTACAAGAACTGACGCACAAAATGCCGCCGCCAAATGCGCACAACGCCATGGACAACATCTCGGGCCACCGTTCCACCGAAGAGTACGACGTCGCCAAAGCCAAGGTGGAAACGCTCGGAAAAGCGGACACGAGATCGTTGTTGGCAAAACTCGCACTATGCATTGGCCTCCCGTACATGATCGTCCGCATGCAACATTGACGTCACCGACGGACTATAGTCAAAGGATCGGTAGGAAAACTTCGATTCGTTCAGCACGACGTCCACGGTTGAGGCATACGTCTCTGCCTCAAATTCCCCGACGGCATAGGCATTGTGGCGAGAAGGAAAGGCCCTTATTTGAGGATGCACGAATCCGCGATCCTATCCACTGGGGTGCCTGTGGAACTCGTCAGCTACGAATGCCACCTCAAGGGTAAATGAATCTCGCACATTATGCTCAAGATAATGCAATTCTTCGTCGCACAGGCCAGTGCAATAACCATTCATAAATCCCAAGAAGAAACCTACGACAAGGTCGTTATGGAGTATGCCAAATTCTACTCGCAGAAATTGGTGTACACTGCGTTGAGCCGCGTCACCGACCTGCAGGGCCTCTACATCAGCAACAAGGGTGGCAACTTCAAGTTACAGCACGGCAAAAAAAAAAAAAAAAAGCGATTGAGCGTCGACGGACGAATTCAAATGACCAAACGAACATCAACTCGCCACCGTCACCAAAGAATGCTTCGAAATGACCCAAGCGGCACCACTCCTAGTGGGATGCGTGAACGTTCGATAGTTCCCAAAGCACGAATTAGATATGGCACACGACGTTTGCATCAAGCAAGCGTCGATACTCTGCCTAGCCGAGACTTGGATGAACCCACAATAAAGTCCAGAAATCCTGGGATACAGATTCGTCTGCGGAGCGAAACGACCGGGCAACGCGGCAGTAAGCGTAGTCATTTACACTAAGCCCGACGTAAAACTACGAGGGTGATTCAATAAATATGGTGATTTGTTTTTGTATAAGGACTTCTAATACAGATAGAAGCTTTTTTTTTTTTTTTTCTACGTAGCCTCCCAGCACTGTCACACACTTTTCCCATCTGTGCACAAGTTTCCGTATTCCCTCAGCGTAAAAATCTTTAGACTGATGTCTCAGCCAGTCGCTCACAATTTTAACTTCATCGTCACTTTCAAACTTCGTGCCTCTCGTGAACGCTTTCAAGGGACGAAACAGGTGAAAGTCTGAAGGGGCAAGGTCTGGGCTATAAGGGGATGAGGGAGCAGTTCCCAGCCCAGCTCGTTGATGGTATGCGCCGTTAGGGCTGCTGTGTGAGGCCTTGCGTTGTCAAAATGCAAGATGACTCCTTTTGACTGATGACCTCTGCGTTTGTTCTTCATTTCTTTCTTGGACCTGCCTCAGCAGTTCACAGTAGTTGGCACTGTTCACAGTGCTTCCTTTTTCAAGGAATGAAATGGTTATTGGGCCTTGCATATCCCAAAAAACGGTGAGCATCACCTTCCTAGAGGACCGCTGGAACTTGAACTTCTTCTTCACTGGAGAGCCTGCGTGCTTCCACTCCATGGACTGCCGTTTAGACTCAGGCTCATAGTGCCAAACCCATGTCTCGTCAGATGTGACCATCTTCTTCAGAAACTCATCACCATCCTTCTCATAGCTGGAAAGACACTGCTGGGACAACTCGACCCTCCTCTGTTTGTGCTCCGCAGTAAGCATCTTTGGCACCCACCTGCTGCTGACCTTCGACTAGCCAAGGTCATCATGGACAATTTTGTGTGCTGTCCCCACAGATAAGCTCAATGTCCTTGCAACGCCATCCACTGTCACCCTTCTGTCAGACTGAATGAGGTCATTGACTGATTCGATCACCTCAGGAGATCTCACTTAGGTAGGCCTCCCAGGCCTGTCTTCATCCTCAACACTGCTCCGTCATTCTTTAAACAATTTAGCCCACTTGTAGACATTTTTTTTGGCTGAAACATGTGGCACCATACACAGTTGACATTCTCCTATGAATTTTAAAGGGTTTGCACCCTTCAGCAACCAAAAACTTGATAACTGACCGCTGTTCAATCCTGGAGCATGCTTTTTGGTCGGCCATCTTTGTTACTCGGTAACATTCTCACATTTTTTTTTGTAATCTGCATAAGAAATTAAATCTATGAGGAAAAGTAGTAAAACAATAAAAATAACAAAAAAGTAAGCTTCTATCTGTATTAGAAGTCCTCATACAAAAAAATCACCTTATTTATTAAATCACCCTCGTAGAAACGGTGCAGGTCTCCGAGTGGTACGACATCGGAGATATGTGTGCTGTCAAGTTGTCCTGTAGCCTCATCATCGTGTGCGTCTGCTTGGCACCAAACACACCTGAATACGAAGCAGCTTCGTTTTTCCTTGGATACATCCCACCAGACATACGATCGAAACCGCTAGTGCTGCTCAGAGGCTTTAACCAGGAGGCCAAAACCAACGACACGTTCATCGACACACTACGCGACAACCTTCGGTTTAAACTCGTTACGCCGCGAGACGGCATCACAAATGCCTGGGACACTTGCATAGATCTCGCACTCCGCAACAAGTGATCGGTCCTATTTGGTCCAGTATTGGAACCCAGTGAATTTAATATTGTGCTATCGTTGGACCAACACTAGTAGGGTGCCTGGGAGTTCATGTCATTCCTAGTTAGACCCTACCCTCCTTCTATGCACACATTTGGAATAGAATGTGTCTAGGTTGTAAGTAAATGTTTTCGTGTAAGGGTCGTTTCAGTTTGGTTCGCAGCTTGATCACATTGCTGCCGTTGATATAACCGCGCGCTTACGTAGCCGAGTTGGCAGCGTTGGGCTCTCACGCAGATGGCTCGGCTTGTATTACCGGCACTGCATATCCTTTTACTATTAAGGCGAAATCCTTACATATCTCACCGTTCAGTCGACCTTCGAAGTCCTTGAGCGAAAACATTTCGAGACACGAAAGGTACCAAGTCACTTGAGCCAGATTCGACGGAGGTGCTACATTGCCCCAAAAGGCTTTTCACTCTTGTCCCTCGGCTGGCGTCTAACCAGCGACCTTTCGTTTAGTAGTCCGACGCTGTAGCCCTCCGCCACGGGCGGAGGGGCACCGCCACATCCGTCAATCATGTGTGTCTTTAATGCATCGGCGCTTGGGCTTTCACCTTCAAGTCGTCTCAGAGATAACATACGAGACCCTGTTGTTGTTTTTTTTCTTTATGTAAATTGAAGATTCAAGAAGGCTGAGAAACCGTCTGGTTTTGCTCATGTTCAGAATGCATAGTTCGAGAAGAATCGAGGCAGAATATTCTAGGCTCCCAGTGAAGGCTTAAAAGGAGCTGCGCCGCGCCGTATGAATCTGTCTTCCGACTGCGCTTGGTCCTGCCGTTACGCCGCCATCTACGCCGGTTATCGTCCGCTCAATTTTATTTTGTTTGGGCACAGGTCCGCCTTATTAAACGTTTTCTTCAGTATTTCGTCGCCTCATGAATTGTCATTCGTGACATTTGGGTGGAGGTGCGGGGTACCGCACTCCATGCCCGTGAAACGTACCTCTCAGAAGGTTTGTCGGACTCGTTCCTTTTTAAGTCCCGGAAAACTAAGCTATGTCGACGAACCCGAAGTCCGGACCAATCGCCGTACCCAAGGCCTGCCCCCGGAATTCCACCCTCTACCCGCTCAAGCCAAAAAGGACATTCGGCCGCGATGAACACCACGTCGCAGCTAGACGGAAATCCACCAACTTCCATCGTCTACGTACAGGCCCCGCCACGAATGCTGGCGACTTTCCATGGTGACCTTCACGAGGATGTGGACGACTGGTTGGGTCAGTACGAGCGCGTCGCCCGGTTCAGCGGATGGGGGCCTGATGATAACCTACGAATTATCTACTTTGCCCTGGATGGCACGTACGGCACGCACCAGGTTCGAAAACCACGAAACGTTAATTTCGTCGTGGGAAGACTGCACGACCGTAAGTCCTTTTCGTGCTCTTCAAGAAGGACGGAACTCTTAGATTCTGCGTGGACTATCACCGCCTAAACGCGGTGACTAAGAAAGATGTCCATCCGCTTTCTCGCATTGACCGACTTCGCCACTCCCCATATTTTTCGTCAATATGGATCTAAAAAGCGGATACTTGCACGCCGAGGTCGACAAAAGAGACTGCGAGAAGAAAGCCTTGGTCACACCGGATGAGGTGTGCGAATTTAAAGTGATGCCCTTCAGGCTATGCACGGCGTTAGCGACCTTCGAACGTGTCATGGACACCGTGCTCGCCGGTCTGAAATGGCAGAGCTGCTCCGTCTGCCTATAGACGACGTTGTGGTGTTCGACAGTAACTTCGACGAGCACTTGAGACGACTTCGAGCCGTGCTCCAAGCTATCAAGATCGCTGAACTCACCATCAAGGCGAAGAAAATGTCCCATTTGCTTGTGGGGTTGGGTTGGATTGGGTTTTTATGGCGCAAGGGCTGCTAAGGCCGAAGAGCGCCAAAGAAGGAAACTATTGCATTGAGGGTAAGCGAGAAGAAAGGACTCTGGTGGTCAGGGTTAAAAATAAAGGAATGAGACATGATTTGCTTGTGGGGAGCTGAAGTCCTTGGGCCACGTTGTGAGTGGCGAAGGTATTCGTCCTGACCCCGAGAAAACAGGTGCTGTTGCCGCATTTTCACCGCCGTCTGATAAGAAGGTCGTAAGGAGATTTCTCGGACTGTGTGCCTATTATAGGCAGTTAGAGATTTTTACAAGTTGTCCGTGCAACTGACATGCCCCACGAAGGCCGCTGTAAAATTTAAGTGGACAGACGAACAGCAGCGGGCCTTCAATGAGCTGAAACGAACACTCCAGACGCCTCCACTTCTCGGCCACTTCGACTAATTTGTGCAGACCGAAATTCTCACAGACGCAACTGAGACGGGACTTGGCGCAGTGTTGGTTTAACTGCAGGGCAGCACGGAACGAATAACTGCCTACTCCAGTCGAACGCTCTCCAAGTCATACAACAATTACTCAACGGCCAAGAAGGAATTCCTTGCCGTCGTTCGGGTGATAACCAAGTTCCGCCCGTGCCCGCACGGGGGGTCCATTTTGGGTTGTTGCAGACCACCACTTGCTCTGCTGGCTCGCAAACCTAGAGGATCCATCGGGACGCCTTGCGCGGCCGACTCTACGACTGTAAGAATTTGACATGACTGTGATCTACAAGTTTGACCGCAATCACAGTGACGCCGATTGTCTTTCGAGGGCACCGTCTAGCTGGCGTCCGAGCGCACTAACGACGACGACGAGTACGATGTGTTTTCTCGTAAAAGTGAACGCAGACAACATGAGAGAAGCTCAACGTGTGATGCCGAGTTGCGCGCATTCATTGAGCACCTTGAAGGTCGGCATACTACGGTGCCCCGAGTTGTTTTACGTGCTCTACCTTCCTTCGCCACCCGACGGGGTGTACTTTGCAAGGAGAAGTTCAGCGACAACAACACGTTATGAATTTTGGTTGTCCCCAAGGGCCTTCGAGAAGAGACATTCCAAGCCTGCCACAATGATCCAACAGCGGGACACCTTGGTTACACCCGCATACTCGCCAGGATCCGCGAGAGGTACTTCTGGCCTAAGCTTCCTTAGACCGTTCACCCTTACACACGATCGTGCCACGACTGCCAACGACAAAAAAAACCACCGACGAAGCCAGCAGGACTCCCGCAGCCAATCGCTCCCCCGTCTACGCCATTTCAGCAAATAGGAATGGATTTACAAGGTCCTTCCGTCGGGATCTGCGTTTGAAGTCGCCAAGTTTTTCATTGAGTCCATCGTCCTTAGGCACGGTCCTCTCGAGGCGCTAATTACAATGATTAAAAAGCGCAACAAGACGACGGACACAAAAGACACAGACACAGCGCTACTTACAAGTGAACTATATTTTCGCTGCAGCTCGGTATATATTACCGGCAACAACACAAACAAGTTAGGAAGATATAAGATACAGATCGTAGAAATGTAAAAACAAACATAACAAAGGCTAAACTTCCCGCATCACTCATCAGCACCCACCCAAGACTAGTCATGCTTGGTCAAGAAACTGCAATTGTTTTTCGGATAACGATAAAGAAGGTGCGCTGACACATTACAGCATAATCCAGCAATTTCTCGAGCCTTGAGTATTTCCCTTGTGGTTTTGTTTCTGGTTTTGTTTAGTACTGTACAGTTTGTGAAAATTGGAGTACAACCACAATCCCGGCAATGCACACCGAGGTGTCCTGATATGACGGCATTTCATTTAGGCAGCGACCAGTCTGCCCCACATAATGACGCCCGCACGATAATGGCACGGAGCAGACAACCTCTTCTGTACACTCAACAAAGCAGTCTTGTGCTTTTTCGTGCAGCCGGGTCTGCTTATGATGTTCGAGGTGGAATTTACCCTTTTACATAAACTAGCCAACTTGACAGGTGCTGAAAAAACAACGTTAACCCCTGCGTGCAAGCCCACAGTTTTCAGGTTATGGGACACTTTATATAGGTATGGTATGGCCACTGGTTTCTCTTTTTTCTTCCTCTGTACTTCCGTTTCCTGTCTATTTTTATTCTTTAGCGTCTTGAGAGTGTTCTCTGCTACGGCTGATAGAAGACAGACTGGATACCTTGCGGACTCGAACCTTGACACCAGATTTTTAAAACCTTCGTTGATATTGTGAGTGCACGACATCTTTAGAGCGTTACCGAAGCAGAAATTGATTATCCCCCTCTTCACGAGTTTTGAGTGCGCCGACGCGAATGGCAGGATTGGCTTGTTCCCCCTTGGTTCATAAATCCAACATACATGCCCCGGTCGGAAGTCAAGCCTCATGTCCAAGAACCTAATGGAACCCCTCACCGGCGCTTCATGTGTTAGCACCAGGGGCCTTAGACTGTCACTACAAGTGGACAGGGTCACGGACACCAGCGCCTCAAAACATCTGAGATGCAGTCCAAGAGGACTAAAAAATCGTCGACAAATCTGAAAATGCTTACAACCTTAGAACCCTCAAGTTTGCTAGCCAGGATCCGATCAAGGGCCGCTAGAAAAATGTCGCTAAGTTCAGGGGTTATACGAGAACCTATACACACACCCATCTTCTGAATAAAAGTGCCTTCGTCCCGCGTGGCAAACGTAGACCTTAGATAAAATGCCAGGAGTTCAAGAAAACTGCTTACACTGAGTCCTGCCCCATTTCGGAATGCCATCACACCATCCTTATCTGTCGTATCTTCTACACAAGACAGCAACTCATCCTGGAGGATCGAGTAATATCTTACTTGATCCCCCAGGATGCTAATTACAGATCGCGGGTCGTCATTTATGGCGCAGCTGACGCAAGAAATTTATCTCAGCCACATTAACCATCCTCGAACCACGACGTGCCACTCACAGACCAACGGGCTGACGGAGCGACTTAGCAAGACAAGCATCGACATGATCTTCATGTACGTTCACGTAGAGCACAAGACGTGGGACCAGGTGTTGCTCTACGTCACGTTCGGCCACACAACTGCGGTTAGAAAGACCACTGGAGTTACACCTTTCCAGCTGGTGCATGGTCGGAAGGTAACGACCATGCTTGACCAGACGCCTTCCCACGAGCCAGCTGACGATGGGAGCGACAACGCCCAGGTGGTTGCTCAACGCGCCGAAGAAGTCCGCCAACTCATCCCGACTCCGGACTCAAGACCAGCAACGTGTCGACGCTGGCCGCTACCACCTTCGTCGTCGGGACGTTCACATCCAGCCCGGACACAGGGTGTGGGTCCTCCCACACAGGGTGTGGGTGAACTCTTTTGACCCACACAGGGTGTGGGTCAAAAGAGTTCACAATTAGATTACAGCAAGCAGCGAAGAACTGGCGGTGTGCACAGTGTGGTCAGCACGGTTTGCAGAATTCTGCTGCATGAAGTTACACCAGTTGCCGCCAGATGGCAGACCCAAGCAACATACACACAAATAACTGACACCGGCTAGGCCAGATGGCGCTAGCTACCGCCTACTTCAAAAATCTCAATTGCCATGCTGTATCCATTTATCTTGTGTCAAATAAAAAGTGTTTTTTTTTTCTGGATTTTACAGGCATTGACGCACACATTGTGCCCTCAAGCGTCTCCGACTTCAAGCGCGCCACTCCTGCAGCACATAGACAAATGCAAGGCACACGTGACACATACGCACGAACTACACAGCCACCGTAAACACAGAGTAACCGTACCCCACTCACCGACGCCGTTATAAGCGCATCCGTCTTTTATACTCGACATTTTGGCAGCGCTTCTGCGTGAGTGATCTGCTCAGCATTGTATAACGTTACAGGTATGGTTTATCTCACAAATATTGTTCTTTCAAATTTATTTCAAACGGATCAAGGGACGTATCTCTTAGTAGAAAGTAAATGTTCAAGCCGTAATTACTCTAAACGACTTATCTTTCGCGGGCTCAATATTTCGCGTTTTAGGATAAAACTGAATTTTTCGGAATAATTCGCCGGTTCTAATCCGGAATTATTCGCGGGACCTATTTTTCGCGAATTGTAGGCGATTCGCGAAGTTTAGGTTCTTGCGAAAATTAAGTCGTAGAGAACCACCGGTCACGTTTCGATTCTCCACAAAGCAACTCCTATAAAGGGGATGACAGAAAGAGCCCACGGTATTTCGTCGGATATATTGTGTTTTATACTAGGTCCGCAACGCTACATAATATGCTGACGCGACTCCTGTGTGGAACATGACGGAAGAACGCGCCTTCGTAACGGAATATTTTGCGCTCCGTTCACGCGACGCTCGGCACCGTTTCTCAGGGCAGCATGCGAAATTATTTCTCGCTTTTTTTTGTGGTCGGTTTATGACTTTACGTTTCTGGAGAGGACGAAAACTTTAAATGTGAGCGTATGTATCACTCCCGCTGCGTTCCCGCTTCGCGGCTGCGGTCTGCGGCGGCTCATGAAAAAAATGTTTACTCACCTGATCCATTCGTATACGCCGCTTCGCGGCAGTCGAATTCGCTAAACTCATCGCATTTCTCTCTAAAGCGGGTTTCTCTATAAAGGGATTCGATAAACGGGTCGGTAAAACTGTGTTTGCTAAAACGAACTTCTCTATGGTAAGAATTACGGGAGGTGGGGAGATCAGGCTAATAAAATTTTTGGCAGTGCACCTCTAAAAGAGAACAAGGTGTACAAAACCAGACTGTTTAGAGTCAAAGCATCCCTGGTAGCTAAACTTCGAAATTTTTAACATGCAGGGTGCTGCTACTCAGCACTCATGCTACACATCTTGATTTTCTCGGGTTTTGAACACCTCTCACTCATAGAAAAAATCGAAATTCACTATATCGGTTCACATTTTAACCACTGTCTCTGGTGGCTCCGAGGAGCTGGCCTATGGATTCCCAGTTGGCACATTTGAATCCTGGGCGAGGTGGCTGAGGTGCCGTCGTAACTAGATTTTGGTTGCATGTAAACAGAACCTTTGTGATCAAAATTAATCCTCAGTTCTTCGCTGGTATGTGCCACACTGCCCACAGTTTTTGTTTTGTACATAAAACTCAAATTTGATTATACAACTATTTTCAAATATCACTTCTCATACGTACATAGCACATTACGAAGAAATAAAACTTATTTCCCCCATTCCTCGAAACCGTCCATAATTCCCCAAATTTACTGCAATTCATATATGTATACAAACATTGTTTTATCATATACAATTGCATTGGCAAATCAGGAATTTCTTTCAGGAGGGGATGGGTACGCACCTCTATGATTCTCTCCACTTTCCTTCAAACTATACGAAATGGGAAAATTATTAATTGTGCTTGATAGCAGTCACATGTTCCCCTAGACTGCTTAGCTCATTTGGTAAGCACTTGTTTTTGAAAGACCATTTGCACGATTCAACCACATACCTTTTGGTTGTAAGCAGTGGCGTAGCCACAAATTTTTTTCGGAGGGGGCTGCCACTGGTTGGAAGCGCTCTGTATAAATTTTAACTAACTTTACGGATTTCAGCATGTGACAATCTAAACAGAAAAAGTAAAATAAGGGCCTTTTTATTAACCCTTCAATGGTTGCTACCTTTTCCAGATTCGAGAGCAGCCTTACGACCATGCCTGTCGGTTTGGTGTTAGTGATGCTAAGCAAGTGCTCCAGAGTTGTGTAGAATGCCCTGGATGCTGGCTCATACACAAAGTTCAACACCCAATGCAAGCAGAATGCAGCAATGACTGCCTGCGCTGGGTTCTCTGCCTTTATGATTTGGTTTTCCACTTGGATGACAGACTGGCCGAGGTCCTCCAAGTTGTCGGTCCACAGAACAAGTGGATATGCAGCGAACCAGGGTGCCTAGAAACCAATTTAAATTGTGAGGCGTACTATCTATTGTGGGGTAACATGTAAATAGAGACGGGAGCTGGGAAAAAGCTTATAAGGGGCTATCATATTCCAGCTGAGCATGGAAATGAAGGAAATCTGGAAGTGACAATTAGGAAGTACTAATATTGTAGGTCATTATTGTGGTTGTGCACTCTGTGTGTGTTTCAAAGCATGACCATACCCACATTTAGTTCAATCCAAAGCTGCTTTAAGCCCAGTTTCAAGAACATGTATAAATATTCACATGCAGCAAGACTTTAAGAAAAGGGGGAGCAAGGGTTATTTCAATAGTTACCGAGGTTCTCAGGAAAGATGGCCGTTATTTCACCATCCTTGGCAGAGTGAGCAGAAAAGCCAAAGTTGTCATTCCTTGGGAGTAGGAGTGTGCAAAAACTATAAGGTTCTGTCAAAGCACAGATATTGAAATCTATAAGCATGCATGCAAATATAAGGAAGTTCAGTTGATTGTATTCTCACAGCCTCCATCAGGGACAGTTTTTGCCTTCAGCAGCTTCATGCTGACTGTCTCAACTTTGTTTCCCGCCAATGTCAGAAGTGACACCATGTATTGCTCTGCAATTGTCTCCAGCTGCTGAGGGTGCACACCATTGATTCTTTGAAATTCCAGGAAGACCTAGAATGCAGAGAAGCTTAAAGATACCTACCGCATACGTGCCATGTACACCAGCAGACGGAGTGCCACCCGACACATTGCTTCTGCAAGCGGGGACTGGCACAACATACCCCGCCCCCTTCGTTTTATAAACATCCATATATCCCTGAACAGCAGAAGATTCTTTGCGCTGGTCTCGACCTGACGCTTTTTGTTTCTTTCTAGCAAACCAAGTTTAACCATAAACTCGACTCTCCACCGTCACTTTAAAAACAAGCGAAATGTGGACGAGGACAACAAAGCCCACATCTACTCACAGCAACTGACAATCCAAGTTCCTGCAGTTTGTGATTTCATCTTCTGGGAAAGAGCTCGCCATTGAAAGTAAGAGGGCGAAGATTGGCACCGGCCCAGGGTATGACGCGGAGTTGGAGCCACGAGGGAACTACACAGGATGCTTGGAGCACGGCTTCGTCGGCCATCGGACTGTTGACGACAAGCATAAGACCGGAATCTTTCTGGCTTGTGTAGGACCGAAGACATACGAGTTGGGGGCTTTGAAGTTTATTGACACCCACAAAGCCAAGCATAAAAACGTTTGAGGAGCTGCTGGGGACCCTGAACGATTCTTGCTGACACCATCCAAGATAATAAAACAGTACAAGTTCGATAGCCGCTGCCGACAGAAGGATGAAACTATCTCTGAATTTCTTCCATCTCTCCTGAAACTTGCAGAGTCCTGCAATTTCGGCAACACCCTCGACATCATGATCCGGGATCGATTGGTGTGTAGTGTGCGTGACGTAGGAGTGCAGAAGAAACTGCTGGCAGTCATCGATGACCTTAAAAAAAGCAATGCAGATGGGACTGACTTTTGAAACCGCTAGCTAGAATGCTTGTGACTTGATGACTTCGTAATCTTCCAGGCCCGTCCCTTTTAAGGTGAGCGGAGCAGGAATGAAGGAAGCAAAATGTGGGACGGTTCGCACGAAGCAAAACACCGCAGTCGCAAGTGCAACAGCACAAGAAATGCAGCCAGTGTGGCAACAACAATTACGACAGTAAAAAGTGTCCTGCATTTGTATCAAGTGCATGCTTTATGTGAAGAAAAGCAGGACATCTCGCTAGGGTATGTAAGTCACGCTCTCAATCAAGTACTGTGGCACGACATGCCAAACCAACGCCATCGTAATGGCAGAATGGGTACCCGAGGGGCATTTACATCTTCTCTCGATCAGCAGCGTCAGTGAGTTGCCCATGCACAAGCCAAAGACTATTTCGTTGCATATTGGAACCGAGTTCTTGTCAGCATGGAGGTCGACAGCGATTATCAAGTGTCAGTCATATCCGTGAGTGTTTATCAACAACATCATCAGCCATGGCCGAAAATCCCTGCTTGCCTGCTGAACCTGTCACGCTACCCAGGGAGCCCTGCCAGTTAAAGGAGTTCTTCACATGACAGTGCAACACAAAGGACAAAGTGCAAAGGCGTAAGTCTACATCTTAGACTGCAATGGACCGAGTCTGCGGCCAGAACGTAATTGGAGCACTATGTCTACTCCAGAAGATGAACTTCGCGATCTGCTCAAGCCAGAAGATGGCAAAATGGAGGACCCACCAGTGCACCTCCATCTTCAGCAAGATGCCGTTTTCCACTGAAAAAAAGGAAGCAAAACTCCGACAAGCCCAGTGCAAGTGGCCTTCATGGAGCAACTAGAAACAGGACTACTTTCGTCGAAGCAACTTGCAGACCTGACAGCTGCAGATACGGAATTGAGCAAAATTCGATGGATCCTGGAAGGATAGCCATAAGCTACAAGATCCCACTATCGAGCCCTTTTCAACCTGCAGAGCATGATGTCGGTGGAGGAAGGACTTGTAGTGTGTGTGTGTGTGTGGGGGGGGGGGGGGGGGGAGTGGTAATTCCACGAAAGGCAGAACGAACAATGCTGCTGAAGCTACACTATGCCCACTCTTTGATGGCCGCGATGAAGTCCCTGGCCAGATCGCTCTGTTGGTGGCAAAATATAGATAGCAAAATCAAGAACATGGCCTGCGACTGGCATGCCAGCAGGTGCTTCCTATGCCGCCCACAAGAGAACAACTGTCATGGCCAGCAGAAACCATTTTCTGATCAATCATCCGGCCATATCGACTATGCAGGGCCAGTTGATGGACAAATGCTGCTAATTGTGCTAAACAGCTTCACTACGTGGATCGAGGCGGTTGTGGTAAAGGGTACATCAGAAAAGACCGTAGAGGTAATGATAGGACTTTGATCGTTTCAGAATACCACACTGCATCGTTTCGGACAATGGTACTCCCGTCACCGCAGGGCAACACTTCAAAAGACTTCACGTCCCACAGTGGTGTGCGACATGTTCCTATCACCCACAGTTAAATGGAAACCGAGCGGGCAGTGCGAACGGTGAAGTTGGCGCTGAAAAAAGTTTCCTGGGAAAGGCCTACAAAGAAAAGCTAGACGGCCGGTGGTCGCTTTAGTACTGGCGAATACCTAACAGCAGGTCGGAAAAAGCCCCAGCAGAACTAATGATAGGACGTCATCAACGTTCGAGAATGAACCTCATTTCTTTCTTCCTCCAGCAGGGCTGGAGAAAAAGGAAGAACATTAATCTCAGCCCGCAACTGACGAAGGAATTCAACGAGGAAGAACCGTGTTTATTCGCGACTTCGGATTGGGTTCCTGTTGCATTTCTGTAGTCGTAAAGGAAATAAGGGGAACACGCATGGCTGTCGACACTACAGCAGACGGCGATGTTGTCCGACACATCGGCCTGATCCGGCTGCAGACCCCTCAAATGGAAACACCAACTTCCGAGGACGATACATACTAGATGGACAATATCGGCATTCCCAAGACGAAGAACTTGCCCATGCCAAGTTCAACTCGTCCTAGTTAGGAGCCATTGCGAGTCCCAAACAGATGTGAGCTAAGGGTGGAGGAGTGCTGCGTATGTGCTATGTACACCAACACACTGAGTGCTAAACCCGACATCCTGTTTCTGCGAACGGGGCCCGGCAGAGCGTCCCCCCACCTCTTATAAACATCCATAGACTCCCCTTGGCAACAGCAGAAGGTGCCTTGTGTTGGTCTTGACCTAATGCTTTTCTTTCCTTCTCATAAACCAAGTTTAAAGGGATGCTGAACCAAAATTTGGATTTCGCAAAATAAGGCCGCAGAAGCATTGAACGGGACGCTACGAACTCCAAAACATCACTCGTACATCGATACCTCAAAAGGATGGCCATATTTTTGGAAAAGAAGGGCGCAATCAAGCGAGGAATGTGATGTCACGATTCTCCTGGAACAGTTGAGAACGAGGGGAAGCGGCCTCGTTTCTCTCCTCCTCGCTTAGGTTCACCTGCTCGAGGAGACGAATCGAAGAAGAGAGGGAATAGGAATCGTGATGTGACACGTCTCGTTGGCCTCGTCGGCCGTGTTCAATCGTGCACTTCTTTTCCAAACATACGGCCATCCGTTAGAGACATCGCAGTACGAGTCATGTTTTGGGGTTTTGCAGCGTCCCGTCTATCGCTCCAGCCTTGTTTTGTGAGCTCTTAATTTCGGTTCAGCATCCCTTTAACCGCAAACTCGACTCCCCACCATCATTGTTAAAATCACATCAAAACCATAGCGACTGCTAACCACAATGAAAACGAAGTACATACCAGTGCAAAAAAGAAAACAATGAAACCCCCTGTTTGAGCTCGATATAGATTCAGACAAACAGCTGCAGTTCATGTGAAGGTGAATTCATCTTTGTTTACATGGTCCATATCCTTGTTTTCAGCGACAACCAGGAGCGTGAGCTCGTTGCTCACCTTAAAAAATAGGGATTGGTCGCTAAGTGTTTCTGAACCACCACGTCAACGAATAACTTAAGCCAAACGTTCCTGACGAGTTCCGAAAAACAGTTTTGAAGCACTGCATTCTCTTACACCCTGAAAATTGAGCCGCTCAATGCCTGCACTACTCGATTTATCTGGCCTAAATTAAATTAATGACGACATTCCCAGATGGTCATGTGCACGTCTGCAATGCCAGTACGCGAAAGGTTGACACATGACTGCAACTGGGCAAATTTTCACCTCCTGATTGGCAGTTCACCAAGATCCACCCTATGACCGCTTCCACCAGCTGACAAAGCATACATTTTTACCTGCGTTGACTGCATGAGGCGGCGGCCTAAGGACATATCAAGCCCATAATACCGGAAAGTCAGCAGCATGTTGGTTATTTATAGCTGCTTGGGAGTACTAACCACCTCCACAACAAATTGAGGAAAACAATTTGAGTCGCTTACAGAAACTATCTCGTCACCCGGGTACAAGGTATATACCACAATGTGCTATCGCCCCACCCACCACGGAATGGTGAAACGATTAAACAGACAGCTGAAGGCAAAGTTTGAAGGCGAAAGGTACGGCCACACCATAAATGAAGACGTATATCATTTGTCGTGCTGGGAACATTGACACCTGGGACAAAGCACAGCAGAAACGGTGCTTGGTATGCCCCTTTGCATTCCCGGGCAAGTTTTAACATCTACCGGCCACACCAATATCACTAATGTTGAAGATTTCTAAAACGGGTTATGTTCCTCATTTAAGAAACTGCAACCTATGCTCACACAGCACTGCAACTTGCACATGGTGTTGTTCCTCAGCCCAGAAGTGTCATGCTATATATATATATATATATATATATATCTATATCCGTACAAACGCTGTGAAAACACCGTTGCTAAATTCATATGAAGGACCCTTCAAAGTTTTAAACTGATGCGACAGATACTTCATACTGCTCATCAAAGGGCATGAGGATACCATTTCATTTGACAGAATGAAGCCAGCACGTCTTGAGCAGCATCAAAAGCACTCCACAATAAGCCCAACCCTAGTGCATTGTGTATAGTTCAAACAAGACTTCATAACTTAATCACTCATCTCTTAGATCTCCTCACTAGGGGGAAAGTGCCTGTTGACCACCAGCCACGACGAAGACGAAGTGCATACCAGGTCGAAAAAGGAATGAACTAAGACCTTCGGTACAATCTCGATAGATTCGGACAAGTGCTACGGAGCCCACTTCTAATTTTTTCCAGTGCGAATATATTGTAAGCAAACAAAAACTCTTGCTACAATTCTAAAATGTCGGAGTGCAAAGAAGTGCAGAGTGGTGAAATGCTTCACCACTCTGCACCGTTGTGCGCGGAAAGGCGGCTGACGAGGGTGATCACCTTGGCTAGGTGGGTTCAGAAGTCTGGAGAGGTCGCTTGATATGCCCTTTACTCAGTTTTCAAACATTTCAAACGTTGCGGGTGGGCACCTGTGCAATGAGCACATGCTTCAAATTCTGTGGTATTTATTTGATTTTGCATAGGTTTTCACGAAAGTAATAAAGCAGATATCTTTATATTTTTTTCTCATAGTGATTGAAACTAAAGTACTTAAAACAATCTCCAGCAGAGGCAGATGTTTAAAAAAAAACACCTTCAAGTGGCTATTGCATAAACCGGGAAAGGAAGGGTGAAACAAAATAGGAGGCGCAGGCGAGCTGGTGGTGCATAATTACTGGTGTCACGGGGGGAAAAAAGGGGGACAGGACAACAATATCTCAAACGTTTTTGTCCTGTCCCCCTTTTTTCCTCATGTCTCCAGATTTCTTTAGTAATTAAAGGAAGGGTGCAAACCGTGGTGCTCTGCAGGCCCAAATTAGCATCTGCAAAGCTTTCAAGGATTGTACATGCGGAGAGCAAGTCGTCTGCTTCTTGCACAGGGCTTGCGGGGACTTCAGAATGATGCAAAGTTTTCATGGGCTTTGATGGAAGGATAGTGGGTAGACCTCAATGCTAGATGCCTTGAGGTCTACCCATTATTTTTTTAATCGGCTAATAAGAGCTTGGCGTTCTGGCATTACTATAACCCCTGCGCAAGAGAGGACGAACTTGCGCTCCTCATTAAGAGCTCGTCTTATACGTTTTCTGGCGAATCTTCAGATTTGTGAAACATTAACATCCTATTACTGGAAACATAGTCAACTATCAAAATGGTAGTAGTACTGTTTTGCTCGACTAATGTGATAAGTGGACACAACCTCCAATGTTTTGGGTTAGGGAGACAATCACTCAGATTGGCATCATCAGCGACTTCACAATCTTCGTCTGCGAGAACAACAATGGCAAAAGAAACACATAGTGATCTTTCAAAAAAGGTGTTAACATTCTGGGTGTTCGAAAGACTTTAGAAAAACGCTCAGCAGTTTTTATAAACCTTTCTTTATCTACACTATTTGCACATCCCAAACCAACAATTAAGAGAGCAAGCCTACTTGGGTTGAGACATGTAAGCTAAAGGCATACATACCAAAAAAGTGCAATTGAAACTACAATGTTGACTGGCATGCATGTCAATTGATAGCAAGCATGCGGATAACCAAAAGCTAGACAGTAAGGAGCCTCAGAAAATTTCTCCGGAAGCCAGATGTGGTCCATGTTCTTGAGTTTTTCTCATCTTGTACCTAAATTTTGCACTAATTAAAATAGCATATGTCTGTTAATTTTCCTAATATTCATCGACTTGCTCTCTTATCAAACTTCTGGCAAGGACAGGGCACTTACAGTGTATATCGGAAGAGGTCGTGACACAGCCACTCAATTATTCTGTTCCTGAGGCCTGTGGGTACCAGTGACTTTTCACCGAGTGTGCTGAGCCGGATGGCTATATTTTCTGGTGCTTTTGGAAACACATATGTTGTCGGATCAAGCTTCTTCAGTTCATGTTGTGCTGACAACGTAGGTGACATCTCGGGACTGCAAATGTAAGATTCCAGTAAAATGTGCAGCTCTCAACAGCTATAATTGAAGTCTTACTTGTCCACACTGGTCGCACTAGTGCTTGGCTGGCATGATAGTGAGGCTTCATTGGGGTTGCTTTCTAACTGAATTACTTTAATTTTTGATCTTCCGTAAATAACAGTGTCCTTATCCCAATCAAGGACGCACAAGCTGGCCATCATAGACCTGGAAAACATTGAAGATGACAGACATATGATTAGTGATGTTCTTAAGGAAATTTCTTATATCTTTTTATCTTCTCTAAGTTAAAAAATTAAAAAAAGAAAAACACTGCCTTAACATGTCACTTTAGACATGATGCACAATATGGAACATATATATATATGCTAAACCCCACAGCATGTAACATGTGATGATGTTTGCATAATGAATGGAACGACTTATTAATTAAAGGGACACTGAACTCCCAAACTCTTTTTTGTTAAGTGCTTGGATAGTACACATATATTAAAAGATTAACTTTCCCCCAAAAAAATTATTAGCACACTACTTACATCATGAGACTCATTTGAGTGGGGGGCGATTCCAAAACATGCTTCTATTTTGGTACATTACTCTAAAATACAACCACGTCACAATACTCAAAACGTGTGTCGTGACCTAAATGTCGAGCAGTGATTTTTTTAAGGTATTTTTTGTGCCAAAGATGTCATATCCACCCTGCTGAAACTAGAAAGCCCATTTAGAATACTCAAAGAAGCTGCAATCTGGAAAAAGAGTCTGAATTGTGACAGAGTTGAAGCCACCATGGGTGAAGAACTTTGGGGATAGGAGATTATGAGCACCAATGTGCATGATAGTACATAATAGGACCAATGTGCAGAATTTGCTCCCGCTCAGCGCCATTGAAAACACTGCAGAGAAGCTGAAGTTCTGGGAAAGGGGTAGTTTATAATAAAGGTGAAGCCAACTCTAGGGAGATCTGCAATCTCAAACTTTGGAAGGCACGTATGTAGCACTTCTGTACCAAAAATGTGAAGATTGAGTGGCCTTCCTGAAGATTTGGTGAAGGAGATAGGTTGCAATACAAGATTGCCAAAGCATCTTGTCTAAATTGTTGTAGAACAGGTTTGCAGAACTTGAGTAACTAACTCAATGCTTACTGTCAAAAAACAATTTTGAATTAATGTTTTTATTTGTTTTCTACAGAGGGTTAAAAAATCTGTTACTTCTTTCTAGAAGTGCATTTTATCTGTTTTAACACGCTAAGACATGAGGTATGTTAGGCTATGTATATACAGTACTCTGAATGATCTGAGTGGAGAGAAAATTGGCCAGCATTTGAACAGTAAAGGCAATTTCCCTCTGAAATGAACATGATTTTTCTTCAGATATCAAGAAAAAAAAACTTTGAATGAAGTCTCTAGAGAGAGGTTTTGTGCTCAGTGACTTATTTCTGTTATTTGGTTCTGCTCATTAATGCTCATGTCATGTTCCCCAAAATGAATGCGCTCAATTCCTGCAATTTATCGTTCACACAAATTTAATTTGTCACTGATATACCCCATTTTTGTTTCACTTAGTGCATTCAGACTGTGGGTTTTTGGTGGAATTTAATTACTGATATTTTATGCGATTATAAATATGTTCACATTCAATTTGACATCAAAATATATCCCATTTTTGTGTCACTTTCTGCATTCAGACTGGATTTCTAGCAAAAACTGTACAAGTTTTTTCTTCTTTTCTTAGTATATACATATTAATTTATGCATCAAAGCTAACTTTTTTTTCAGCAAACAGGCCCTTTATTTTATAGTTGAGGGTTTTTTTAAGTGAAGTTTACTTTTTAACTTAATAATCATAAAAATAAGCCACAC